>MU225430.1:10038696-10050017 GCA_018584345.1 Thuja plicata
TTTGTCAAACATTCAACACATCTCATTCCAAAACCCCGATTTTCCTTTTCATGAAGATTATGTAATTTGATTCTTCTGAAACTATTTGTATCACTGTCATGTAAGGTGTCTTTGCAAATCCATCATCGTCCAGCTCAGCTCTGCCTCTTCTTTTTCTTGACTTGATCCTCTGTTTTATCGAGCACCTTCATGTCGGCCTTTTACCTCCATCGAGTTAGGCCTTTCATCAAAATTACCAACATGACCACGAAAGTAGTGTGAAAAAAAAATGTAACTGTGGATTCGGGTCATTGCAATCCAACAGAAAATATCTTCACACGCAGTGACATCTACAGATTCATCTCCCATGCAATCATTGATATCAGCGCAACAATCGTGATGTCAATATAGAGAATTTGAGTATCGATGAACATCTGAACATATCCCTATTTAGAAATCAGTTGTCTCCTCTGTCTATGTGCAATGTCAGTTAATTGATGCTTTATTTGGTTAATTGTTTCTTCGAGGTCGAGTGAGAATCCATAGCTAATCAGTGTAAAGGCACGACGGGCCAGCTTTTTACCTTGAGGACGATGATTCTTGAGTCTTCTTTCTCTGCTCGGGCTCTCTTTCTCCAGGGATGGTGACGTTCTTTGGTTCCAAGCATGAGCTCAGCACAGTCGATCATTAAAATTCTGTTGACAGTACTGTTGTCAATAGTTCACCATCACATTTCCTTTGTCGGGTTCTCAGCTAATCTACTTCCCCTGTCTCTCCAAGCGAAATTTTTGCATCTCAATTCTAATTTTGCATCCCGATTCCAATTCTGCTTTGTGGAAAACTGAAAAAGAGGTTCTCCCGGTGGAAAATGACCAAGAGAGTTCATTCTCCGCCACTACTTGGCGGACTTTTCATCATTTGCTTCCACATAGCGGATTTTGGACTTTGGCCTTCACATGCGGAAAATTAACATGGACTTCTCCGGGCGGAGAATGACTAGTGGAGGTCGTTTTCCGCTTCCTCTCGATTTGCAAGGCCGGCCACCTCTATCCACTTATTTCCTTTGTCGAGGGTGATTGATCACTTGATGAGTTAAAATACATAAAACAGAGCACGATCGGCTCGAGTCTCATCTTGGCGGAAATTTGAATATGACATGCTTCAGCGGAAATTGCATCGAGCACTTCATTTTCCCGCCATTTGGCTAGGAGCATGATTTCGTTCTTCCAATTCACCAGGACACATCGTCTGATCATATAAAATGAAACTCTAAACTTTCTCCAGGCAGCAGACATGCATTACTCATCGACTGCAAAGAGCGGAATTTTGGACATTGGTTACTCCTTTGGCGGAAAATTAACATGGAAGGGCATTTTCCGCCGAAGTAACTCCTTCATACTGATTTGCCTTCGGCGGAAAATCTCAAATCCACTTCTCCATTGCAGGATTTCCCAAATCCACTTCTCCATTGCAGGATTTGACAATATAGCTTGTTTGGCGGAAAATGAGACTGAAGCTTCTCCTTGGCGGAAAATGACCACGAAAGGTCATTTTCCGCTTTCTTTGCGGAAAACTCAAAAAGTGCTTCTACATTCCAATTTCGCTTCTGTATTCCAATTCTGCTTTGTTGAAAATGCCAATTCCAATTCTGTTTTCCAATTCTGCTTCTCTTTCAGGATTTCATTTTAAATCTATAATTCTAAACCGAAGCAATGAACTTTGAATTGAGGCATAGGAACTCTCACATATGCATTATAACTTTGATCCTCATCTTTCACATAAATATTGTTAGGCAAACCGGAAACAATTTTGGGGAATTCTTCACGGGAAGCGACTTTAAAAGTTTTTAAAATGGTGTACTGAAAGTGCGCCTACATACAAAAAGATATAGATTTGTACGGACCGTAACTTAGAAAAAGCAATACAATACTTGAATTATGCAATTTGCTCATCACAGCTTGGATTTGTCTTTACCTTCTATGCATTTCTAATGTTTGAGGAACACTAATAAATATTCATAGAAGCAAAGCACATGATTTAAGATTTAATTTTGTTTTGATTACTCATTGCATTTGCTAACAGACTTAAGGAGTTACACATTTAGTAACAATTTAATTGTTTAAATGGATTAGAGGTCAATCCATGAACGCCAATGACTAATTCTCCTGGAATGACCCTAGTATAACATATACGATAGTTTTCTAACAAATTGATGTGAAGATAAAGAGGAATTGGGTGATCACCATATGGTTATTTGGTGGAAGGAACACCATAATTGGGGCTAAGGTGTAGCAGCAAGAGTTCTGCTCAAAGGAGGGTATCATTTTGTGTTGGAATCCATTAGAACATGTTAAACTAATGGTAAATCAACTATTGTTTGGTTGAAATAGCTCGCCTTGAGGGTCAACATTGAGTAGGCGCTATTTTTAAGGGTTTCTAAGGAGCAATTTGGGGCTTTTGCATTTAGAGGGTCAATAAAATCAAATTGATTGTAGAATTCTTTAATTGGAGTCATTTCTTAACTTTTTTGAAATATCCAAGGTCATGGGTTAATTCCTTGGAGGGATTGTTTTGTAAAAGTGGGGTAATTAGCCCTACAAAACTATCACATTTGGTCAGTTTGGTAAGATGGTCCAAAACAATTGATGTTAATATTTTGGTATGTTGTGTAAAAGCCAAATGGGTGTCTAAATCCATAATTTTTTTCTAGAGTAATTTGAAATTTTTTTTAGTAAAGTCAGAAAAACAGTCGATATATACCTACTAGGAAGCTAAACCTATTAGGACAGTATTTGGGGTTTGCCAAGGAGTTGGGCTTTTGAACCTCTAAGACTTGTTTATCCTGGTTGGATTGGGTAAGTAGAAACCCTTAAAGTCATTTTGGGCATTGGTGAAGGTTGAGATCCTTAGTTGCCTCATTTGAACCAAATTGTTGCATTTGGGAACTAGTGCAATAAACACCATTCTAGTGCATTTTGACATAGAAGTCTTGAAGCCCCACTTGCTTTGCATCAGTATAAATGGACCTCCTATCTCCTCATTTGAAATAAGACAACAAAGTGCAAACTATCATAATCAAGTGCAATCTATCCATTAAGCATTCAAGCAATCAAGTTGTGATATTGAGGATTTGGAATTCAAAATTTGAAGGCAAGCATCCAATTCAAGACCTCCAAGTCTTTATTTCTTCAAGATCCATCAAGTCAATTCAATCTTCTCCAATTTATGCAAGTTTCTCTCCCTGCATGATGGCCAAGTAGAAGAATTCTCAATCAAACAAGAAGATTCAATCATCCTTCCTTCATCACATGTGATTATCAAGCATATCTACATTCTTGATCTAAGAGTGGTAATGATAGATCTATACATGTGAAGTTTACCAAATTAATTACATCCACTTTGAGAAAGGGGAGAGCTCTTATTAATATCACTGTTTTACATATCGCAGCAGCTTCAGGGATAGAATGATTCATGAGGAATGTGATCAGACAATCAATTTGAGGGAAAAATTATAGTGTCTATTGGGCTTCATTCCCAGCAAAAATTAGACCACAATCTTCAGAAATCCTCGCGAGAAATTTTCAAATACTTCAAACTTTTGAGTTGAACGCTAGCAGGAATAGTTGATGGTGAACATAGTCCGGTAATGAAAACTCAACCTCAAGCCACCGCAGGAAAGTTGATGAAATTCTATGATTTTGTATTTTCTAATTTGTTCTTTGGACGAGAAGAGAAAAACAATTTAGTAATTTGTTTGTATTGGAAGCTGCAATCATAAAGTGGAAAAATAATCAATCTTTTTGTGTTATAACTACAAACCTTTAAACGTTCTAAAAGGATATCTATTCTGCAAATACTGTTTGAGACATAATTACAAACCTTTAAATTTCCCAAAAGACATTGAACCTTAAATTTCCTGTCCTGTTTTGAAAAATGCTCAATCGGTGAACAAATCTTTACATCCTGCATTCATGGGTGAATACCAGTTTGTTTGATGCTCTAGTCAGGAAGACTAAAAGTACAACTGATAACATATATTTAGGTGTAACAGAAATAGTGGAGGAGAAGCTCACCTGATAACAGAGATGTTTAAGTAATGGTAGGGTTTTCCATTTGCCTCTTTCCTCGATGGTTACTACAAAGCCCGCTTTCACACTGCCATTTGACACCGTTGGAATCCAACTGGACATCTCAAATTGCATCTTGATTATTTTTTCTGCCTCCGTTACTACAACAGCAACAATATATTTTCCACTTCCGATGTAGGCGACCATTGAGTTCATGGGAGGAATCTTCAAATATTTTCGACAGTCATTCCCTTCATAAAAGCTTTCAATCAACATAAATATGATAATTGCACTAGGTTGGTTTGTCATAGGAATCGCCAAGTCTGTTAGATTGCTAGGAATTTTAGTAACTGTGCCATCTAGGCCAATAAGAATAGATGCCACATAGAATTGTTGTAGAATCCTCTTCACATCAACATTTGACATCCAAATTAAACTAGTAACCTGTGAAGGTACTTTCTGGATTCACAAAATGACAAATATAATCTAATAAATATTAAAAATCTGATTAATGTTCAATATTTATAAAGAACAATAGTTATAGATAAAAGCTATCATAATAAATCTCTAACACGAACTAGAGTTAACAATATATAAAATTGCTTCTATCAAAGCGACAAAGATAACTAAAGTACCTGCCACATTGTAATGCATCCCCAAATAGGTACTATGCCAGCTGAAATATGTAGATATTTCAATCCTTGCAATTCTTTAATACCTTTGATCTTCTGCAACTTTTGACATCCATCAACAGTGATTATCTCTAAACTGCAGGGGCTTACAGGGCGTAACTCTGCATTTAGTCCTAAATCCACTTCAATTAAACTGTCCAGGCATTCAAGATGGAGAAATTTAAGGCTGACAACGTACTGTCCACTAATTGAAACCTTAGATATATGTTTTACATCCCTAATATCTATTTTTTCAAGATTGCTGGCTATTGCAGTCCCAGTGATAGTTGAATATATGCTATTCTTAAAACTTAATTCCCCGCTTAATGTGAAATCTTTCAATACCAAGCTTCTAAGATTAGCCAGTTGTGTGAGTGATTCTGAGAAGAAACTCCCCTGAATGCTCATGGAACTATTCCATTCTGTTCCATTCCATTCTTCCCTTCCCGCCAGGACTAGATTTTCCAAATGACCTAACATTGCTAATGAATTTGGAAACTCTTCCAAGTTTGTTCCCTCAATAATAAGGTCTCTCAGCTGCAAAGGTACCTGAAATTTCAAATTAATTTGTTTAGAACACTTATATTTCGATTGTAAATATTGTTCATATATAACTACTTTCAGAACGCTTTTTACATCGTTGCGCAGACTTAATCCTCAAATACAAGAGGAGGAATTACCTGTTGATCACTCTGCCACAATCTTGGGAAACATCCATGTGAAATTTTTAAAAACTGCAAACTTTGGTGAGGTATCCACGAAGGAATAGCATATGACGAAGACACGCTTGATATGACCTCTCCTTCGATATTTCCATGTTCATCTAGCTTTTGCACCGGACTTAAGTCAAGTTCAAGCCACAGCAAAGAAGTTGATGGATCCTTACGGTCATTTAAATTACCTAAAAAATATCTGAATTTAAGCCCGGTGTGCTGGTCATAAATGGAATTGAGACACCTGAAGCTACGATCACGAATCCAAGAAAGAGTGTTCTCGAATCCCCTTTCTTGCTGTTTTTAAGACCGAAACTAAATGTTTATCACAGTGCAGTTATAAAAACAACAATCAAGCTGCATAAACACATATTTTTTGTATCATAAATGGATCACAAATTTACACGGAGAAACAAACCTGAGGACGAAGATGCATGGAATGCCAGAGTCGATGGGGACCGGTCAATTCTTTTTGTGCAATTTCTCTTCCGAGATCCCTAATGTGGTCATGCATCCTCAAAAGTGGAATGCTTTCGGGGTATCCATTCCAATAACTCCTTCCCACTTCAACTTCAACGAGACATTTATCCATTAGGATCTGCAGTGTGTGCTCAGCGCTCCATCCTGATGCTTCCAATATCCTTAAAGCCATATGTCTAGATTTGTTGACGAAAAAACACGCAATGTCCATAAATGCCTGCATTTGTTCATTGTCAAGGGACTCCAAGCTTATTCTAAGCTTATCCTTTATATCTTTTGTCAAAGTCTTTCTCACTTTAGCCAATTCTAGTTCCCAATAATGCTTACTAGCACTACCAAAAACATGTCCGCCCAACACCTGCAGAGAGAGGGGCAAGCCTCCACATTCTTTCACGAAGCTTTCAACCAAATCTTCATATCCGCTGGTTGGATATGGTTGGTGGAAGGCGTGCCAACAGAAGAGCTCTGTGCCCTGCTCGACATTCATTTCTTTCATCTTATAACGACAATTAATTTCCGCCCTTATCAGAACTCTCTCATCACGGGTTGTCACAATTATCAAAGTAGGAGAATTATTGACCAAAACATCCCTGACCAGTAAGGCATTCAACTGGTCCACGTCATCTATATCATCCATAACAATTAGGAAACCCACAGAAGGGTTACATGCAAGACGAGACCTGAGATAGCTAGACCCTTCAGGTATACTGTCGAACTTTTGTTTTTCCCGCACCAGATCCTTGAGAAGCTTTTCTTGTAAAGATGCCAATGGAGTTTCTCGCACGTCAAACAAAAAACTTGATGCACTGAAATGAGAACGCCACTGGTTGAACAATGCTTTGGCAAGGGTCGTCTTACCAGAGCCACCCCTACCGTAGATGCCAACCACTTTATCATTCTTTAACCAGCACATCCTTTCAAAGTCTTCAACCCATTTTCCAATTCCAGTTGGAAATTTTGCAATTTCTAGACTTCTTGTCCTTTCTACCTCTCTTTGGACAGCGGACACTATAAGTTTACATAGTGTCTCAAGATTACTTGAAATTTGCAAGAAAACAACAATTTCAACAGATTAGGCTAGACTACATAAGATTTTGTAGGAGAAAATATTTTAAAGAAAAATTGAGATTGGAAAAACCCTTACTCGTTCTTATGGCTGAACTCGTAGCCAGAGATGAATGAAACACAGTGGAGGGCTTCTTTCCATGCGTCAAGTTTGTCCAGATGCCTACGTTTCTCTGTGTGGTATTTGAATGAATCTGCATACCCACCCTTTTCTACGTATCTCAGGTGGGAAGTTGGAACATCATAAAATATTGGAATAATCTTTCTCTTAGTTTTTAACATCAGAGCAAGCTCTGCTAAACACCAAACGGACCGGGCATATGTTGGAGAGAAAATGGCAATTTGTACCGATGCAGAATAAATGGCATTCTGAATTGTGGAAGGAAACAAATCGCCTAATTCCATCTCTTTGCAATCAAGAAACGCTCGGATTCCTGCATTCTCAAGAGAATTATAGAGCTCAAGGGCGAGGGTTTGTTTGACATCAGGGCCTCTGTGGTTAATGAAAACATCATAATGTTTGGGGGAAGCTGATGATCCAATCTTTTCTCCTTCATATAAAATTTCAGCAAATAAATCCTCATCCAAATTCAATGGGCGGCGTGACGAACACGAAGCCATGGATGCGGAATGAAACGCGAATAACAGAGAAAGCTTGCAAATTGCCACTCACATTGAAATGATTTATGAAAGTAGCGTTGACCAACAAAATTGTTTCGTCTCTAATTCCTTGGTGTTGCTCGCCGATGACAATGTAAATCACCCGGTGCTGTAAATCACAATGTAAATCGCCGATGCCTTACTGGTGTTGCTTGCTTTAATTAAACAAAAAAACATGCCTAAAACGTCATATAAGTTTGGGCGAGATGATGAAGACGACTCCATGAAAGACGAATGAGAGAGAAAGCTTGAAAATTGCAATTTACATTAAATTGGTTTATGGAAGTAACATTGTATGCAATGATCGACAAAGTCGTTTGCACTCTGCTTACTTGGTCTTATCGGGCAAAGACGATACGTTCAATGCTTCAGCAAAGGTCGAGTGGGCCCACAGCAATTGGAATCCAGCTGGTTTGGAAAGATACTGAAATGCAAACTATCTTTAAAATAAACAAGCGTGTGCCACAGGTATGCTGAAGAGGTATAGAAGGTTAACTAAGTATTTTTAATCTAAATTTTCAATAAAATTTTCTACTATATTAATACATTTCACTAAAAAATTTAAAATTCAAATTCACAATCCAAAACATTTAAGATTCAATATTAATTACTTAAAACTTAAAACCGTATACATACTTGTTTTACCGAATATGAATAAAAATGGCAATGGACAATTAGAACATGACTTGGCATTCATTGGTTTATATTCTTTGCAATTAACAATAGAAAAACTATCCAAATGACATCTATGACATAACATATATGCTAATAGTGGTATTGCTATCAGGATTCAACTGTGTAGTTTTGTTTAGTCAAACTCATCGACCCTTTTTTGAGTCAAACTCATTGACCCATATTTCATGAGTAGCGATTCACAAGAACCCATCTCTCATGAGAATGAATGGAACACTTAGCAATCATTGCATTTAGGTGATACTCGTAGAGGTGAAGCACTGGAACTTCCTGGGAGGTCACACATCCTAGTACTACTCCAGCTCAAGTGTGCTTAACCATAGAGTTTCCTCCAAGGTTAAGCCCGCTATTCTTGCAACCCCATTTGCAAAACCTTCAACAACTGTTGTGCCTTATGAATCATTCATTAGAAAGCCCCTTAAGCTCATTTTCCACAGCAAGTCAAATTGTGATATTGCTATCAAGATTCAATTGTGTAGTTTTTTTAGTCTAACTAATTGACACATGTTTCATGAGTAGTGGTTCACAAGAACCCATCTCTCATGAGAATGAATGGAACACTTAGCACTCAATGCATCTATGTAACGCTCACAGAGGTGAAGCACTGAGACTACCTTGGAGGTCACCCATCTGAGTACTACTTCAGCTCAAGCACGCTTAACAATGGAGTTTTCTCCAAGGTTAAGCCCACTTTTCTTGTAACCCTATTTACAAAACCTTGATGCAATGAGTGCTAAGTGTTCTTATATTTCATGCAAGAAATATAGATTATTAAATTTTACGATCAATTACCAGTGAAGTGAATTACTATTGTGATAACTATGGCAAGAGACAATCACAACAACATAGGGATACAAATGTAAATGATTGATTGCTAAGTATTAAAAATGGAGAGATAGAGAGAGCTTTTATCTACACTACACTTTAATGTTTCTTTAAATTTTTAATGAAAATATAAACCAAGCGCCTCTTATTCAATGAAAAATAAATCCATTGCCTTTAGTATTTGATTACAACCTCTAGATTTAAAATATTTGGGAAGAGCTTGAAAACATAAATCCATGGGCAGAGTGTTTGTTTCCACACTGTAGTTTGGATAATTTATTGTAATTATGTAAATGTTGTACCTGCCAAATTCTGCACACAATCACTCAATAAGACATTAGATCAACATGTTAGTACATCAAAATTGAATCAAATTGAACCAAATAACATGCTAAAAGTGTCCTATTATTTCCTACGTAGAAGATCCACACGAATTTACTAATTTTCTCTCAGTTTAAGCATGAATTCATAGTGAATTGTCAATCTAATGACATAAGATTCAAATTACAATGCCTAAAATGCATCTACAATTGCTCAATTATGCTACATTAGATCCTAAATGCATGAAATTGAAACAATTGAATTGAAGAATAATGAACTAGATTATGCTAGAAATGAAATTGTCATTAGTTAGCTACTTAAAATGCACTATTCTCGTATCAAATGAGCTTACAAGGGCTACATTTTATAGATTTTCCTTGGAGGGAAAAAGGATTCAAATTCAAATTCAAATTTGACGATTGTGATGCATCATTAAGGGATGGCTAAGATTGAATCCCAAGTGATCCATGTGATTGCTCCTCATTGGTCCATGAGTTGACTTTGAGGTCAAGTGGAGGAATATAAATGTTTGAATTAATTAATATCCCTAGCTATGTATTTTTTGTTTTGATTTGATTTAAATGACTAGGATTAATTAAAGAATTATACCTTTCGATGAGTGATCTTCGATGCCTGATTCATGATGAATTATGTAACTAAATCGATCTAACTCAATTGCATAATTGTGATTAGCTCTAAATGCAAAGCCTTGGTCAAGACTTAGTGGACTTGACATTACATTCGGACCTCTAGTTATAGCAGATCATTTTTAGTTGATTACATTTGCCCCTCTTTGAATCGATGTGTGATCAACGCACTGATTCAAAGAACATATGATGTTGATAAGATTTTACTAAAATCGAATAGTTTGATTTGAAACATGACGAAACCATTCTTGATTAGGAATCGATTCCATACTTGATTAAATAAAAAATGATTAAAGAAAATGGAGATCTTAGATGGCTTTAAGAACCAAATAGATTTCTCTTTTTGATAGAACCAATAGGAAGACTAGAGGATCAATTTGATGTGACGCAATGAAATTGATGCCCCAACTTGCGTGAAGTTTGATGATAGGTTGAGACCAAAATAGTCAATTTGATGCGAAGTGATGAAATTGATTACGTATCTGATTGTTGATGATAATAATTCCTAACCAATTTGATATGAAGCAATGAAATTGATCACTGTTACAACAATGTCAAAATCTTGATCAAATACTCAGTTTGATGTGAAGCGATGAAACTGATATCTAACAAGATATGATTTATAGAACTTGACTGTATAACTAGTTTGATGTGGAGTGATGAAACTGATTTCCATCAAAGGATTGAACAAATGATCAATTTGATGCAAAGCATTGAAACTGATCACTGTTGAAGATTGAGAATTTGATTGAGATAACTAACTGATGACATTATTTTTCCATTAGTATACTCACTGAAAAACATAGACAGAAAGCATTACTGACAGACAGGAAGCATTATCGGTGAACCACAAGGAGTACCAATGAAATGCAAGCACACCTGACAGAACAAAGATTTTGAGAAAAACACTAAGTATAAAAGACCATAAGCATCACCGACGACCACAAGCATCACCGGCGACCACAAGCATTACCGGCGACACAATTTTCAGAACTAACCCGACAGAAATAGAAAAGGCATACCCAATGACAAGTTCAAGAAAGGAACACTGACGACCAAGAAAACTGACCATTAGAACCGACAGACAGATCAAGAACCCGCAAATTGTGGATCTGAGTTTTACACGACAGATAAAGCAATGTAATTCTATTTATAGAGTTTTGTTTTGTTTTAAATCATAATTTGATGGTCATGCAAGCT
>MU225430.1:10056395-10087321 GCA_018584345.1 Thuja plicata
TGATTGCTGAAGCAATCACCTTAGTTCAAAAGATGTGCACACTTGAGAAATTTGCAAAAGAGAACAGTGACAAACTTGCATAAATTGACTCAAATGTCACAAAGAGTGCACAAAGCCTAACCTCACAAGCCGACAGCATAAAGGAACATCATGACACGGTCATTGAGGCAAATAGGCTTAGACAAGAAATATGGGATGTTGAGACTCAAATCAGAGGTGAGATCATTGAACTACAAGCACATATTCTACCAAATCTTACAATTCTGCAACAACATATTTCTGAAGCAAGAAATCTGATAGCAACCTCAGATATGTGTGTAGTAGACAGCATCTATGATATACATGTACGGATTTCACTAGAGCACATGGCTCTAGAAATGTTGAAGGAGAAATGGGAAAAGATGATGGAGGAAATCAAGTCCTCACATTCCCACCTTTTTGAAAAGCTGTAAGTACCTTTGCCTTAAGAATCATAAAAGGAGGAAAGGAAAGGAAATATATATAGTTATGTACAATACATATATCAGATGAAAAAGAGGAAAAGAAAAATAAAGGATATGTATATATACTTACACTTACCGGTATATACATAGGGGGAGTAATTCAAATGACTAAGGAAGAAGTATACACATGTGTACATACTAATACACTCAGTATGTTGCACATATCATGTTTTTGATACTAATGTCAAAGGGGGAGATTGATGACATTATTTTTCCATTAGTATACTAACTGAAAAACATAGATAGAAAGTATTACCGGCAGACAACAAGCATTACCGGCGAACCACAAGCAGTACCAGTGAAATGCAAGCATACCCGATAGAACAAAGATTTTGAGAAAAATACTAAGTATAAAAGACCATAAGCATCACCGGTGACCACAAGCATCACCGGCGACCACAAGCATTACCGGTGACACAATTTTCAGAACTAACCCGACAGAAATAGAAAAGGCATACCCAATGACAAGTTCAAGAAAGGAACACTGACGACCAAGAAAATTGACCATTAGAACCAACAGACAGATCAAGAACCCGCAAATTATGGATCTGAGTTTTACATGACGGATAAAGCAATGTAATTCTATTTATAGAGTTTTGTTTTGTTTTAAATCATAATTTGATGGTCATGCAAGCTTTATGTAAATGCTTTAAAGCATTCTAATGGATCTAAAGCATATCTAACTAAAGACCAAGGTCAAGTTGTATACCTTGGATCTAGAGTTAACTTGCGATGCATGAATCAAGAATTGAACCTAAAATACTATAAATAGATATTCATACTCTATTGTGAGTACACGAACTCTTTATTATTGATAGCCATGAAGAGCATCTAAGGAGCAGAAGGTAGAATTCATGCAAAGATCAGAAACAGAGTACATCAGTTATCAAGAACACATAAAGACTACCGACAAGCAGATAAAGGTATTATTTAATCATGGAAGGATGATTACTTATATGTATGAATCTTTATAGGATCTATTATTAGCAATTGAAGATTGCATATATCATCAGATCAAAGATTTATGTAGTTGCATTCTAACAAGTGCATCACATCTAAAATCCTTTTGTAGAAGGTGGACTTAACCGTTCTTTCCAAATCTCTTAACAGAGTGCACACTTAACAGTGTTGCTAAAGCTTAAAATGAAGTAGATCTTAACAGGTTTCCACTGTAATACTCCTAACAGGGTAGGTCATCAGAAGTGACCAATTGTAAGCCTTAACCGACCCCTTCTTATTTGTAGATAGTGAAGTTTTGTGGGTAACAATCCCCACCGCAGTTTTTACTTCCTTAACAGGAGTTTTCTGCGATATCATATCTTGTGTCATGTGTTATCTATTTTCATGAATGTTTCTATTATTGTTACATATCAAAAGAATGTATGATATGATTACATATGCATAAAGAAAGATGAATAGTTAGATAAGATAAATTACAAACTAATGACTAAGGGTTAATGGGATAACCAAGAAAAGTTTTAGAGGTACTGATTCACCCCTCCCCTCTCAATACATCATCTCAATATAATTCTAACACTAACTTGATATGGGTCTTGATGAAGTCAATTATCTCATGTTGTTCTATCGAAGAGACTACCAATTTGATGTGGTGCAATGAGATTGATATCTCTACTGATGTTTGTAACACAAATACTGATAAGAGCGAGTAATTTTATGTGAAGCAATGAAATCACTTGCTCTTAGATTGGCTGATTTACCGATTTAGGGATGTCAACTTGATATGATCCTTGATGAAGTTGATGCCCCAGCTATTGAAAATTTCATTTGCTTGATAACTTGATTCACTGCAGAATCAAAGCATAATTGATGTAGAATTGACAATGCCCCAGTTATTAAACAGATTTGATAGCATGATCACTTGGTTGATAAAGAATATTTGATATTGTTGATCGACTAATTTGATGATTGGGTTTTTCTACTATCATATTTAATAAAAATTTTGTTTGATAATCCAGATGCAAGGATATGTTGATATTGATGATGCCCCTTCAGGAGTGAGATCGAAATGCGATAGAAGAAAAATAAATGAAGCTGGATGACGATTTGAGAAAATTTTGAATTGATTTAGAAGATTGAATTGATGTTGATGATGGAGAAGGTTGATTTAGAATCCATTTCGATTGAGCTCCTAATAATGATCAACCATGATGATAGATTCATGGATCTTATATGTTATACTCAACCATGTTGAAGATAGATTTCCATTCATGAGGTGATTTTGATCAATGCAGATGAATGCAAGAATAAAATGAATGCCCCTAGAATGAGATGCAGCCTCTTAGAATGAAATGCAACTTCCTAGAATGAAATGCAGCTTCCATAATTATCATTAGTTTGTGCTTATTTTCATCATTGAGTTATTAGTTGTTAAGTGTTAGTTGCAAGCAAGTACAACCACCAATGGTACTCAGGTGACCATGATGACATGAATATTGCATTCACAGATTAACAATCAAGAATTAATCATTTTCATATACAAATGTCCTCGATGATTCTTTGGTGATAATGTCGTAAGACAGATTTGCACACTATTATGAATTAACTCACAAGTAGAAAACAAATATACTGTCATATTCCTCTGTTGGTATTCTAGTCCAGTGACTCCTGGAATTCCTCAAGAAATATGAGAATTAGCAATCAATGATAATAGACAACAGGATAATAAAATAGCATGCTCATGTCCTTGTTTATCTATTACAAAGACATCATAGAGTCACTTGGAGGACATGATAAGAAAAAGTATAACCAAACTAGATCCATGATAGGTAGTGTTAAAAAATACCATTAATTTATTGCGTGTGATTGTTGTTGTTTTTTATCTTTATTTGTTTGATGAGCGTTGATAAACATTGTTTGTTTAAGCTTGAGGATGTTGAGAAACATTATTGGGTAGTGGCAGAACACCTGATATTGGTTCAGTAATGTGGCTGACTCCACTTAGGAAAATGGTTCAATTGACTCCCTAGGATGACTAAGAACTTGCCCCTAGCTAAAGATGACTGTCCTAAGGATGAGATGTGGACTGACTCCAAGCTATGACAATAAGATATAAAACTGACCAAAATGTACAAGGATGCAAACACTAGTAAATTTTTTCCCTATTTTCGATGCGAGTTAGTCACTTTTTCGATGCAAATTGGTCGACCAAATGACCCTTATTATCGTCAGACTTTTTTCATCGATTATGCAACACATAAAGGTTGTGTCAAACTATCGAAAGGTGGTGTGGTCGAATGATCAACTTTAACATGCATTGAGACTATGACATTCCAGTCGAAGCAGTCCGTTGATCATTTTGGTTGTCGTCAAACTATCAACTTCAAAATGCATTGAGACTGTGGCATTCCGGTCGAAGTAGTTCATTGATCATTTTGGTTGTCATCGAACTATCGACTTCAACATGTGTTGATATTGTGGAATTCCGGTCAAATCAGTTCGTTGATCATTTTGGTTGTCTTCAGACAATCGACTTTAGCATGCGTTGACACTGTGGTGTTCCGGTTGAAGAAGTTCGTCAAGATCATTTTAATTATCATCGAACTATTGACTTCAGCAAGCGTTGAGACTATGGCATTCTGGTCAAAGCAGTTCGTTGATCATTTTGATTTTCATCAAACTATCAACTTTAGTAGGTGTTCAGACTGTAGCATTCACGTCGAAGTAGTCTATTGATCATTTTGGTTGTCGTCAAACTATCGACTTTAGAATGCGTTGAGACTGTGGCATTCTAGTCGAATCAGTGTGTTGATCATTTTGATTATCGTTGAAATAGCGATGACATATTCATTTTAAAAAAAAAACAATATATATTAATCATCTATTAATATATATCATATATTTCCTTTTACTAATCTTTTCATTGAAAGTATAGTAGTCAAGAATTAGAATATGGTCTAGAATGCTTACAAATATAATTACTTATCCCTTATAATATTTTATTTAACATTAATAACATTGTTATTATCATTGTTCTTACTATCGTGTTGTTATCATTATTCTTACTATCATGTTGTTTATCATTGTAAGGTTGCACTTAGTTGTTTAGCCTTCTTTAACCTCTTAGGATCTTGTGGATCCATTCATCCATTTATCATATGAAAAACTTAGTAGAGGCATAAAAACATTTATAAAGTATGGAATCATTGAATGTATAACATATATGATATCACCTGAGATTTCATATTATGGTTAGGCTCCATGAAAAATTCTAGCTTTAGGGTTGGTATTCTTAATTTATTGATGATATGAGGTGTTGAATTTGTATCCATGTGCAACACTTATACCCTCATTAGCTTTTGATTGATTAAATTGATTTATCTACTTTTTATTGGCACCTCCTATTTTTCCAAAAATTTTAGGTTTTTAATTAAAATTTGGGAAAAATTACTACATCTGGTATTAATCTTCACCCAAACCATGCAATGAAAGATATTTACACTTTCATTGAAGGATAAAAATAACAGTTTACAATAATAAAATTGCATGAATGATGCATTAATCAATGACCATCATACACAACATTCATTTCTATGAGGAATATGAGGGCACTATTACCAATATAGAGGACGGTACCAAAACTAATGCTATAGAAATGCTTAAGTATGCATAAAACAATGGTTTCAAATAAAGAGAAACATATATCTAAATGAAATAGACCTATCATAATTACAGTCAAGAAGCAAATAATAAAATCATCACTAGTGAAAATAGTGACTAAGAAGACATCACTGTCATAAAGCATAAATATGTTGATTCCTCATTAGAGAGGTATGAATGCTGTGTAGCGGAGATTTAAACATGTAGTAGTAATGATCAAGAAATGATATTTCAGACCACTGGGAATCAATGTTTCAAATCCATTTCATAGAAATAATCAAACATGAAATCACAATGTTTCTATACTAGGAAGGACAACAACCACATAGATGAATATATAGTAACCATGATCACTACCTTGGAAATGATATTAAGGCATAGAAATCAATGATATTCAACTATGGGGATTGAAAATATTGATACACAAATATAAGGGACAATGGTTTCAAGCCATGCGATAACACTTGTATGAAGGACAACACTAACATGAACATTGTAAGACCTAATGACTTTGAATATTTAACAATCAAGTGAATGTTATTGCACAACATTGAAGGTAGTGGGAACATTTTAAATAATAGATTATAAGAACAGTGGAAAAGTCCCAAATATTATTGAAAAATGATACTGCTACATTAAGGGAAAGAGGTGTGATGGATGATCATGAACCATAGATAATATTCCATTCATTGCTTTGAGGTTTCAAGACAGATATCCATAGTGTATCAGTGCAATGAAGGGGGAAAAAACTAGAAGACAACAAATATAAATGAAAGGTAATAGATCAACCCAGTGTGTAAACAAAGAAAGAGCGTGGAATAACAGTGAGGAACCATGAAATCTATAACTATAATGGGGTTTTAAAACCCATTTATTTACAAAGTCCTTGAAATGTTCCTAAACAAATTTGACAATGATATATATGAAGGTACAAAGAAGAGAATTTATGGCCATTAAAAGAACACAAAACCCTTGAAGAACATGTATCATTGTTTTAAAGGAAGAAAATTAGTCAAGAAGAGGAAAAGCCATAGTCTGAAGATGTAAACTCTCTTGCCTTATCTTTTCTTTAAGTTGTAACTTCTAAGTTTCAAAAAATATATTGATTGAAAGACTTGTTAAGTTTCAAAAAATTAATAGAGGTAGGAATTAATGTATGTCACACCAAACTAGTTGGATTTGATATTTGACCCCATTTCAACAGTTTATCAACATCTCATAGTAATTTAACTAGGGCTCAAATTTGGAAGCCCAAATAATAAACTATATTACCAGCTAAGCTCACCCATGTAAGTTTCTTGTTTATAATTTGGATCCATATAAACATTTCAAACTGTGAGCAATTTAGAATATTGTACACCAAATGTTAAACATAAAATAGCCGAAGAAAGTAAAATGAAAGAAAAAAAACATAGATTACTACACCTTTGAATTGGAGACCCTTCTAATTCTCATTAGTTCCTTCTTGACCATTGCTCTAAAATGCCATGAATGTGAAACTAATCAAACAATAGGATTTAAGAGTACAATTGCAAATTACCTTTCGATCAATTTTATTTCTCTTGTTCAGCAATATTATTCTATTCCTTATTTCTTCCTCCATATTTAGTCCATTCAAATCATAAAATAAGCATAGGATAAATAAGCACAACCTTTATTTCGTTCCACCACAAATGCATGGTCCAAATGCTACAGGACAACCAAAACGTAAACCTCTTTCCTCAGAGAAAATAAGAAATTATAATCAAAAGAGGGAGGGAGAGTGGTGTTGACTACCAATTGAAGTTGCGGAAACATGAACAAAGCTCACAAAAATAGAATAATCTACCATCCACCCACTCAATTCTACGATGAGTACAAACCTGCACAAACAATTCCAAAACAAAACAAGAGCTGGAGTGTAGCATAGTTCCTACCAAGTGCAGGCAAGGTGGTTTTTCTAGATAGAGATGGTTTTACAAGATAAATACATTTATTTTATTATGGTTACAACCCAATATCAACAAACAAATTTCAAGAATATAAACTTAATTTAGTGAAATTACCTAGCTTCAAATACAGCTAAACCACTCACAGATTCCTTCTTCTGGCAATGATGTTAAAGACAAAATAGTGAAGTTGTCAACCGATGATGTCAAGTATGACTTGAAGCTTTGGATTCCCCAAAGATAGGAAGAGATAGACAATGTTTGTTTGTATTTATCTCTTCCTTTGTTTGGGGCATCTGATGCTTCAAGTAAATTTAGGGTGCAATTTTTAGTCTTTTGATGGTCCATATTATATAAAATCAACTTATGGAAACAATCCACTAGGGCATTATTAAAACATGACCAAATATCTTCACAAAAATCTATAACTTTGGAATTCATAAAATAAGAGTTTAGAGGAAATTTTCTACTAATTTATAGACTATTCCTATGGTTGGAATGAAAGTTATGTATTTTCAGAGAAGGTATATGCACAAGTGACAAACATGTAGATTTGACCAAGCACTAGTGGGAGCTTGACCTAGAAACAAATGTACTTGTGATTATTTTATCACAATAGTACATATGTTGCTAGGTAACCTCCCAGTAGTACTTAGGAAAGTCTACATGTTCATCACTTGTGCAGTTACATTCTCTAATCAACTCTTATATACAGGTGAAGGTTGTATATTTTGTATAGGTTGTGTGTGTGTGCAGGAATGTGTGTGTGTGTGTGGAACCATTTTAATAGTGAGAACCATTTGACAAACCCTATGGGATTGGACCTAAGTCTCGGGGGCTCATCATTGATGACCTTGCCTACATTCATGCTCAGAGACTTTGTAGTTTGACTTCATAGTCTCGAACCAGATCAATCTAGGTTCATCATAGTAAGGGTATAAAAAGAGCCTCAAAGGTTTATTTTTACCTAATTTATAAAATACATAAGAAAAACATAACTTCATGTCATACATAAGGGACTGGAACTGTTACTTATGAATAGTGAGAACTCTTTTGACAAACCCTATGGGACTGGACCTAAGTCTAGGGGGCTCATCATTTATGGCCTTGCCTATGTTCATGCTAAGAGAATTTGTATTTTGACTTGATAGTCTCAAACTAGATCAATCTAGGTTCATCATAGTAAGGGTATAAAAATAGAGTTTATTACATCGTATCACTATATACCACTAATTTTCTTCCTCTAAATAGAGTTCACGTATTTATCTTATCTAAATAATTTCTTCCCTACATTCAATCATTATAATCACATAACATGCATTAACACATAAAATTAATTCACACACAACGTTCATGAATAATTCATTAACACATCATTCATTGATATTTACTAGTAGTAAAAGATAACATTCATTAAGACAATGTTCTTTCATTAGCAAAAAATGTTAATTGCAATCATTTATTTTTTGGTTTCTTGTTTTTTCCTTAAGGTAATAGCTAAGCAGAGCATCAATATCCTCTTCATTCCCCTCCTCTATTGATTCTGATACAAACACATGTCTCCTCATCATGTGTTTAGGAAGACTAGGTTGTTACGCCAAAGGCTGGGGGTCCACTGCAATAACAACTATATGGGTTAAATTCACACCATTTTATATTAGTGTTACAAGTATTTCATTAATTAAAATAAATATAAATCAAAAAATAAATTTAAAAACACAAAACATAGATTTTATTTACCTGACTATGCCACATCATCTACATTAACTTTTTCATCATCCCCAAAGTCAACATGGTGATCACTCCGAACATCCTCCACTCGTTCAACATGACATTCTGTATACTCTAAACTATACACAAAAAAGGTTACACCAAAATCAATTTAAGATGTTAAAATATATTAATAGTTACATAATTAATTTTCAATAGAAAATGAACACCTCCATAGACACAACGATCCACATTAGGGCCTTTGTCACGCAGCGTAGGTTTTGTGTTAGGATTACGAGGCTGCATTGCAATACCATACACATTGTTATTATTGTTTGCTTTTAAAAAAAAAAAATAGTTAATTTATGTTTGAAATTAACATCAAATAGATTGTTGCTCGAGTATTCAATTTCAAATATTTTCATTTGGCATATTTACCTGTTCAACCAATGCAGGAGACTCTTGGGTTGGGCCAATGAAAGCTTGGTGTAAGCATTCAGCCACAACTTAATAGCCTTCCTTGAAGGCAATATTTTTGTCTTCTTTGGTGATCTCTAAATTAAATTCTGAGCCCTTCATTTTTTGATTAAATAAAATTATTTGCAATTTATAAAAATTTAGATCCAGAATTTCATTTACTGCTACTTACAATTCGTGCTTGAATTTTTGAATAACCACCAAAGCCAAGTTTTTGTTGGCCAATTTTTTGTAGTCTAGCCTTTGTAGCCTTTGATGTGTCTTGCAACCTATGAAGAGTTTCAAATATGTTAGATTATATAGATATAAATAACACTAATTAGTGCATAATTACATTCTACTAGTAGTTAATACTATCGCATACCATCTTTTCTCATTTGGTGGTGCAATTCCTCTTTGAGTATCCCCTTTCTCCTTTACATCCAAAATGAATTCATTCCAATGCCTCACTGAATAAAGGGAGGACACTCGTACTTTGGGTTGTGGATGATTCTCCTATATGAGTTCCTCACAGTCTTAAGAAGTTTGGCAACTTTTTCTAAAAATTTCTTCTCCTCAAAAATGTTATTACCAAACTCATGCTCTAAATCTTTTATGAGTTATTCTTTTAATTATTTTTCTTGTAAGTTCCACCTTTTAATAAAAAAACAAAAAATTGTTAGATAGAAAAATTAACTAAAGTTGCGTACCTTGAATATAGTAAAAGAAATGGAATGAAAGGAAAAATATTGTACCAATTAATGATATGAAATAAAAATAGTGGGATAGGGTTAGTTCACTTATGATGTTCCACCTTGTACGTATGGTGGGCCCGAATATCTTTAATGTGAAGTCATGAAGCATTTTATAAAAATAATTATTCACTGCAAAAATGTTATGTGATCATCAATCCAAAATATGTTGTGAATAAGTAAATTACAATTACAATATAAATCATAATAATTTTAATGTACCCGGAAGCTTAAGACATTTTAAAGGCATCAATTCTTTATCGAATATCAACAATGACGTTTTCATAACTCTCATGCTAGAAACATGGGTGAATCCAGGAAACAATGGTGAATGATCACCAATACAGGTACTCTAATCTGTATCCGGCATAGCAGTCATCAGTGAATCTCCTACTGCAGAAAATTAATCTAAGTTATGAGATGCAACCAAGATTAAAGTACAAATTATCAAATCATAATTAACACAAAACCAAATATAGAAAAACAAGGATTTAACAGACATAGACCGTGAAGGCATCGATGTTTGCATGCTCCTTATTGTCGACATTGCACTCGACAACCTCGAATGGTCGGTCCTTTTAGGAGGATTCACCTACACTTGATGACCTGAACAAAACATTGTTAGCAAAGACATTATGAAATAATAAAAGTAAGAGTATCTTTCAATATTGTTTGAGTGAAGATTTTCTTAGAAATTTTGAATTAGTTGTAACTGTACCTTTTCCTATAGCTATATCTACGGTATCAGTAAGTCCAATGAAAAATGTACACTTCTAATTAGTAAGTCAAATGAAGTTTTTGAATGTTCCAAAGAAAAAAATCCTTGTAACTTGTTAACTTAAGGATTATTTTACCTGATGTGGGAGTTCTACTAGTACCGGCACCACCGCGATGTCCATGACCAGGTTCTTGAGCAAACAAAAAATCTTGTAACAAGAACACATACATATTTTAGCTCATAACATAAAAGAGTGTAAAATATAAACCTTTATTGAACTTTTGTTATAACTAAAGATTCATTACTTCTTACTTGATAACGATGTGCCTGTGACATCAATTCATCTGTCCTCTTCTACATATCCTTGGTTGGATTTGGATCCTCCAAAATTTTAATAATTTCTACGGTGACTTTTTTAATTTTTTCTTTACCACATATACAGGGTTAAGGATATCTGGGAGCTCATCTATATCTACAACTATTTCCTTTGTTGTTGCAGGTTCTTTTTCCCTATCCTGAACATTAATTTGTGATAGGAATATCAATAAAACTACCAGAATAACTCCAAAACCCTAAATAAAAGAACATAATAATACAACATTTTTCAACTATCTAATTTTTACAATTATAATACAGTTTACCTTTGCTGAAGAATGAGTGGGTGGAGCATCCCCATAGCCTCTATCATGTGGGGGATCCATGTCCTCTTGTGACAAAGATTAAATATAAAAACTTCAGCGAATTGAAAGCAATAGACTTAGCAAAAAAAACTTATTAATAAAATGGTATATTGGAGTCATAAAATTGAGGTTAGTTTAAATGGTATATAGTACTTACCACCCCCATGATAGTAACTTTTTTTGTATCTATGTGATTCAAATGGTACTGTATTAGTAGTTCTTCCCATGCACTTATTGATTTTATCGCACCTACAAAAACATGATTCCCCTAACGCGCCTTAAATATGCAATTGGGTTGCTTCTTAGTTGACGCAAGTCATGTACTATTTATAAAACCCGTAATATTCCCTATTTTTTTTGGTCTCCCGTCAATGTACATAGAAAATCTTTTACTTCGATCATTTTATTTCCATTGTATATAATTTTCTGACAGTACATACCTACACATACTTTTTTTTATATTGAGAAATCCGCATCCAATCGTTGCAATTGTAACAAGGTCCAACAAACTATATCAATTCAAAAAAAAATTTGTAACATACCTTTATCCCATCCATGGAAAATAGGCCCAAACCATGTAATGAGGATGGAGCTATGTGATATATCCTCTTGTTAACACAAAAATCAGTGTTAGTTGGAGGTAGCTCCTTGGGTACCCATTCTTTCTCAAGATGTGTGTACTGAAAGGGCACCTTGATGTTGCCTTTGGTCTCATCATCATAAGAACATGACCCCCCTTCAACAAATAAAAAATTGTATGTGTTTATTGATTTTTTTTTAATCTTTTATCATCTAGTTGATCTCCCTAGTTTAGTCGTACTACATGTCAAATTTTCATCTACCATTCCCACATTTCCCTCATTCGAGGAAGATAGATCTGACAAGCACCTATTTGGTGGTTCCTGCAATCCATCAAATGCGATATATAGTTGGTAAGGAGCGAGATATTTTTCTAAATGAGGGTAATGTTGATGAATTCGGCCATAAAATTGATGTTGAGGGTAGTACTGTTAAATCATGAGAAAGTTAATACCTTATTATTAAACCACTCAATGAAGATGGGCGTAAAGAGAAAGCAAGAAATTAGTAAACTATATATGTGAATAATTTATCTTGAGTTAGCTAAAAATTACATGATACATATGATAGAAATTACGTAGAAGACAACATGAACATATGCAAGATCATAAACATGAACAAATTACCTTTACCTTATATATGGAATGAAAGATCATCAAAAAAAGGGGTGACGATGTGTGTATTCAATTGCCTATTTCTAGAAAGGTTGACAATCAAACAAAATATATACATGTAATCAACAACAATTAATTGAGCATCATAAGCAATACATTGGTTATCATAAATCACATATGTTGTAATCATTAGAATTGAACACAATGAATTAATTATACCATTCCATTAGAGTTGAATACATCAATAAATCAATATTAAATATATATAGTAATAAATATGAATAAATAATTAAATCACATACATTGTACATTTCAATCATGTCATTGATCATCTTCTTCATCCATCTCATCATCATCATCGTCATCATCACCACCACTAGCACCATCATCATCACCACCACCACCACCATCATCTTCTTCTTCTTCGTCATCTTCTTCTTCTTCTTCATCTTCAGTATCTTCTTCTTCCATCACATTATACTTTACCGACCTTCCTCTTGGTTCATGTCTAACAACAAATGACCAACCCAGTTTATGTGGAACCTCTAAGTAAAACAATTGCTCACATTGACTTGGAAGAACATAGGGCTCATCTCAAATTTGATCAAACAACATTGTATTAATAATTGTAAATCCATTATCATGTTGAATAATAGTTCTATCAGGATCATTTTTATTCAGTCATAGCCTATACCATTTGATGAAAAATAGAGCTAATTTGAAGGAGTTAAAGTCGCACTAAAGTATATCATCCAAGATGCCATAGTATCAATTTTGAGATTTTTGGGGATGTATGTCAGTTCTAAATGAAATATTAGTGATCTTGAAGACTGCAGTTATCCCAGAATTACAAGTTTTCTTCATGTCATCCAACTTTTTTATGCGAAATTTGTGGCCATGATAGTACATAGCTTTATGGTGCTTGATCTGCAATTTTTCAAGTGTGTGAAATTTATTTGCATCATGAGTTGATATGAAACATATGGGTCATGATCATTAACATTTTTTTACCTACCCTTCTACCTCTTAAACCATATTCTAGATCAATTACCATTGGTGTAGAATTTGAATCTCCATTACGATGAGCTTCTCTAACCAATGAATCAATACCTTCCCATGTTAATGAGAACCATTTTGTTGACATTGTTCAATCCATACCATCATCCAATCAAGAGTGTCTGCAATATAAAAATGTATTTCATCCCACTCTCGACCAATTGTATAAAAAAAATAGACCAATCACAAATAACTTATATTGAAGATTTATAAGAATTAATTAACTATAATAACATCTACCTCTCACTTTTGTCAATCTATCTTTCCCCGTCAAGTACTCCCCTTCGAATTTGTTAATGGATTTGGGATCCCAAATATGATCTAGACATAGATCTTTGCTGCAAACTTAGGAAGATTTTCACTAATGTCCACCATGGTCTGGTATACCATATATCCCTCCACCATAGAATCCTCAAGATGTGCTCTCTGTCGAATTGAGCCCTTCAAAATTTTCAAGTGCCTTTTAACCATCCACATTGACCTAGTTTGTACAGGTCCACACAATTCAATCTCCTCAACTTGATGTATGAGGTAGTGTTCTTGTGCATTGAAATAAGTTGAAGGTAGACACTTTTGCATTTCACACATAGGATGAGGAATTTTTCTCTTCCAATATTTTATATCTTTTTTTATGGATTTCTTTCAATGACAACCACCTCATGTATTTTCCAAGATCATATATAACTTATTGACACTTTTTTTGAAGTGGGGTGGGAGAGATAGAGGTAGAACGTACTGCAATAATTGTAAAATGATATTTTCAATATTTTATAAAATAATCCAATGAAAACTAAATATAATATACAAATATATAGTGAATACAAAATAACATGAATTACCTTAATAAATGTATGCCAATCATCTTTTTTCATCCCTGGCCCAAATTAACTTTTCTTTAATATAAGATTGTTTATGTTGGTAGAAAATCTTGTTGAAAATCATATTTTTGTATGACTTATTTTATAGCATTGCTCTACTGCTCTAACAATAACCAAGTAAGGGCACTTATATCAATCTATTCTCAATTGTTATTTGATCGAATGATATTTTTCATTGCATTGTTGGATTCCTCATTGTCACTATAAATTTTGACAATTTTTTCTTTGTCACTCCTTCCATCCAATAGTTTCCACAATGTCTCTATTACATTCTTTCCAATATGCATAGCATCAAACAAATGCACGATTGAGAGTTTCTCGTAGTACGACAACCTACTAAATTATGTAGGATAAATTTTTATTCCTTTTGGAAGTTGGTCATAGATGCCTTGACGAACTTCCTCGGCATCAATTACATAATTAGTAAACAAAACATAATATCAAAATATATATTTCAAACAAAAACCATTAGATGGAATGACATTACCTCGGTGATTTATTTTATTGTATTCCAACTTTCATAGGCGAGGTGTCATTCTCCGTGGCTTTGATGTATTCTCTTCTTTTCCATTAAAAATATGTTTTTTGGTAATTTGGCACTTATAATTTTTGTGTTGAAAGTGTCTATACTCATTGAACACTTGCTTTCCTAAACTTTTTAAATGATGACATTTCATCTTTGGACCACCAAATGGACATGCAAATTTTTCCTTTATCTAAAGACCTAAAAGATCATGTATAATTGGATTAAATATGTTAATTTTGTGTTAGAACTATAACATACCAAAAATAGGTGTTAACAAGAGAACATACCACAAAAATGTGTTAGCCCAAGGGCATCATGTATTGTCCATACAAGCATTGTATGAAATTGAAATTATCTTTGTCCTATTAGTCTAGAGATGTCATACATAGTGAGCCCATTCCATAACACCATCAAATCATCGATAAGGGGCTCAATATACAAATTCATATCTTTTACTTGGTACTTACCTAGTTGAATGAACAAAAAAATTACATAATTATTATGACCATTTTAATAGATTATTTAAAATAAATTAATTTAGATGACTATTAAATGAAAAAACACCTAGATCAATCACTGCCAACAGTATGTGCTCCCTCTTTATAGACATCCAAGGAGGAATGTTATTGTTGATAACAAAAATAGGCCACACTGAGTAAACATATCTCATCTCTCCAAATGGATTGACACCGTCTGCTCCCAATGAAAGCCTGAGATTATGAGGTTATTCTTTAAAGTGTGGCCAAGTTTCCTCTATTTCCTTAAATATCGAACCATCCATAGGAATTTTCATAATATCATCTCGACTTCTATTTTGTGCATGGTAATCCATAAATTATGCCAAGCTAGTTCACCTGAATAATCATTGCAAGCGTGGAATAATGGGAATATACCGAAGAACCTTGCGAGGAACATTTTTTGTTATTTGATCTTATCGATATCTACTAATATGAAAATCGGGGCATTCTGTTGCAAATTCATTTTTTTTATGATATATAATATGATCATTCAGACATGCATGTATTGTTTTATACTCCATTCCAATATCTTTCATAATGGCAGATAATTTTTGATACGAGCGAGGTAGAATGTTTGATGGTGGTAACAAACACTCAACTATCAACCTACGACCAAAAATATAACTGGTTAATATAAAGAATATTAATTGGTACATGATTCACCATTTGTTAAGTATAAGGAAATTACGACTAAAAAGATGGCATATATGACATACCTTAACATACGTTTGATTGCTACGTTGGATAAACCATTCATAACCTTCAAGTTCACCAACAATAATATAGCGGCAAGAATAGTTTTTTGGGAGCCTTCATATAGGGGTGTGTATGCCTTCTCAAGTATAGGTACATCAAGGTCATCATCATCATCATCATCATCAGTTGCACCAGTGCCATCATCTTGATCATCATAATCTTCTTCCATGGGATCACTACCTTCCACTTTGATACTCACACCTCCATGTTCCCTCATTTAGAAATCCACATTCTCTGGATTGTCATGGTCCATAACATAAAACCTAGGGTGGTTGAGCTATATCAAAATGATGACCTTAAATTAACCATGACCATGATGTCATCATCAATTCATTTATTATGTATATAAATTGTTGAAATAATATATTTAAATACATACCAATGGATGAAATTTGTTTCCCCCTTCAATGTGACCATGCTACCTACAATGTTCCTCAGCTATTTTGATTAGATATCTTTGATTCTTTAAGCCCTTGCAAATATTGCAGGGACAATAACATTTTCCATCACCTTTTGTTTTAAAGTTAGACCACAATCTAGCAATTGTCTCCTTATTTTGTTCTGGGTTGATATTGTCAGACATGGTCTTTGTTGAATGGAATGAATTGTTACTTGTACATTGACTATAATGTTGGTGGAAGAAGGACGATTTGTTTGCAACCTACAGATACAGACACTAAACAAGCATTTTCTCAACACAAAGGGACATTTATCATAGCCATAGAAACCTGATTATTTTTAAATGGAATACACCAAGGAGTAGCATCATAAATATTGACTGTTTACAATCATGAACAGTAAACCTAAATCAGATAGCTCATTTTTTTATCAGCGTGTGTAGTCTCGCAATATCAACAAATGTGTAGTCTCAGAACTATCCATTTCTCTGTGTATATGAAAAATGAATGAAATATCAAGCTGTAATAAAACATTGAACAAATAGTATTCCACATAGAGTGAATGAAATATACCATCAAAAGAAGGTGAACTCCACAACTGGAACTAACTTGGATAGGGAAAAATTCAAATTCAAGGCCTGGTTTATCAAGAAAAACAAACAATGCGGAACCCCATAATCAAAAACATGAAACACACTTTGTCAACAATGCTCAAAACCATTAGGATTATAGAAAAATCATTAAGACTAGAAAATCAAGTTCTAGAAATGGATGGTTATGATGCTTTGACATTACAACAATTGAGCATTCATCATTTGGTACTTCTTGGTGTATTCAATTTAAGTATATCAGGCAGAAATTATTCCATTTATATATGTTCAAAATTTAACCAGTAATGATTTGGGGAATGTAATAATGTAAAACACAAACTAATATTATTATTGTGCTATGTAAAACACAATCATGTAAAATCTATGCATATATAGCCTTCACCTGTGCATATAAGAGTTGATGAGAGAAGGTATACGCATAGGTGGCAAACATGCAAATTTGACGCAACATTACTAGGAACTTGACCCTGCAACAAATGGACTTGTGATTATTTTCACAATAGTACATTTGTTGCAGGGTAAGCTCCCAGTAGTGCATAGGAAAATCTACATGTTCATCTCCTGTGCATATACCTTCTCTGGTGGGAGGATTCTAATGTTGTATAGTATGTCCTTGTCGTTGTATATGGGATCATGGGTAGTATTATGAAATAATTTGGTGTTTTTCCGTGTTTAAGGTCTTGAAAAGGTCATAGTCAATGTAAGAGTTGATCAGAAAAAGTATATGCACAGGTAAAAAATATGCAGATCTAACCTTAAGCATTACTGGGAGCTAGACCCGGCACCAAATGGACTTGTCATGATTTTCAAAATAGTACATGTGTTGCAGGGTAAGTTCCCAGTAGTGTTTAGGAAATTTTGCATGTTCATCACCTTTCATATGAAGTGGCTCTAATGGTGGATACAGTCACTGAACAACCATTTTGTTAACTATAATTTTGTCAACACAGAGGGACATTTATCATAGCCATAGAAACCTATTTATTTTTAAATGGAATACACAAAGGAGTACCATCACAAATATTTATTGTTTACAATTATGAACAGTAAACCTAAATTTGATAGCTCATTTTTTTATCAGCTTGTGTAGTCTCACAATTTCAGCAAATGCGTAGTCTCAGAATTGTCCATTTCTCTATGTATATGAAAAATGAATGAAATATCAAGCTGAAATAAAACATTGAACAAAATAGTATTCCACATAGAGTGAATGAGATATACCATCAAAAGAGGTGAAATCCACAATGGCACAAACTCAGACATGGGAAAAGTCAAATTCAAGGCCTAATTTATCAAGAACAACAAACAATGCGGAACCCCAATATCGAAAACATGAAACCTAATAAAGAACACTGCAAAACTTGATTGGACAATGGAATTTACGAAGTAAGGAAAGGTGAGAGGATCAATCAAATAATCAAAAAAATAAACGCACTTTGTCAAAAATGTTCAAAATCCAGTCACCAAGCACAAACATAGGAAATCAAAAAGGGACAAAAGACAAGACATAAGAAAAATCATTAGGACTATAGAAAAATCATTAAGACTATATAAAATCAAGTTCTAGAAATGGATGGTTCCGATGCTTTGCCATTACAACAATTGAGCATTCATCATTTGGTACATCTTGGTGTATTCCATTTAGATATGTTCAAAAAATTTCTAGTAATGATTTAGGGAATGCAATCATGTAAAATACAAGCTATTATTATTATTATTATGAGAAGAGGTCAAAAGTAAATTCAACTAGTTTATGCATAAAAGGACATATGTTTAATATACTTGAATTGAATTATGTTAACTTAATTCATGCAATAATTAAAAAAACACTCACTCTACACCATTGAAAACATCTTCAATGTCTCTCAATAAGAGTGGAATCATCCAAGCAAGGTAAACAACTCAAAAATACCAAACATGTGTGTATATGTGTATATACATGTGTGTTCATATATACCCACACATGTGTGCATATATACCCACACCTGTGTCCATATACGTGTATATACACATGTGTGCATATATATACAACTTTGTTTTGCAATTTTATATTGACTGTCTTGTAGAAGTTCACAATTTGATTTTGTCTTTCACTATGAATTTGTAAGATTTGTACCCTTTTTGTACATACTGTAACTTGGGGATGGATCTAAATTTGTATTATACATTCTAAAATGAATAATGCAGAAACAAGGAGTTTTCAAGTGAATGAGGTTGGAAAGTTGAGTTTGACAGTGTTGGAGGGTTACATGCATGGTGCATGGTTATTGTAGAAGAGAATGCAGCCATTGGAGGGGTTGATTTTATGGTAGAATCCATGTTAGTATGGTCTAAGGATGGTGAATAATCCACCAATTTGAGGTTACAATGATTGGAGATAAGAGATTGACCAAGCCCTAGATTTTAGGGGTTTTGAAGAGAAAATTAGGAATTTTGCATATAGTGAGGTATTAGAACCAAATTGATTGTGGAATCCATGGTTTGGGGTCATTTGATGACACTTTTAAAATTTTCAAGGTCTTGTGTGAAGAGACATTAGTAGTTTCTTTGTAAATGGGTTGAAATAACCCTCCTAGTTCTCTGACAGTGGCAGATTTGAGTATGTTGGTTCAAAACACAGGTCTGATATTGAGGTATGTTATCAACCTTGGAAAATGGTATCAGAATATGTAATGTGTTTTATGAGTTTTTTGGGAAGATTTTGAGAAAGGATTTAATAACCCTCCCTGTTGTACTACTAAGACTGTACAGTCTAGACAATTTGAGGAGAGAAGGAAGAATAGCTGCATGAATGAGTTTGGTGTTTGTGTGTGGGTGATTTGAGTGTATTGGGATCCTTAGAGGAGTTAGGGTCACCAATGGGAGCTTATTTTATGAGTGTGGTTATAGAATAATATTGGAAAGGGTGTTGTTTCAATGACACATCTAGTTACTTTAATAGGTTTAAGTCTTTTAAAGGCTCACTCAAGTGATCTACGGTATGGATTTGGAAGACAAGGTAGTTGGTTTACTTATGGTTTGTTTTATTTTCTTCGTATTTTCCTACTACACATTCTGGGTGATCATTTAGGTAGCTCTCTCTCCTTGTTCATGTTGGTTGATGTATATTTAAAATTTCTCATTGATTTCAATTTGGTATTTTTGATTTATGTATTTTGTAGCTAATACTCAGTGTCAAACCAGGCTTAACCTGTTTCTTTTTATCCTATTTTTTCAGCCTTTTGAGGACAGAGATCACTTTGCCCATAACTATTTCCTTCCTAGGGAATATGCAATAATAATACCTACATTTGTCAGGTTTTCCCTTCTTAAATTCTTGGTTTTTGTTGGGTTCGCATTGCTGAAAGCAAAACAAAAATCAAAAGCTTCATAAAGTATGCTTGAATTTTTGTAATAGCCATTTTTATTTGTAAATTCACTCCCAAGTTTCTTCTTGTAAAATTTAAAAATAAATCTTGATTTTTTATAGATTTATATTAAAATAATATTGGCTTCTAAATGTGCACACTATTACTTTTAGGATTCATGCAAATGAGTTTTATGTAATTATGGGTTCAAAATATTAACTTGGATTGTGAAATTTTTTGAGAATGATGTCAAATTCAATGTCATTGAAGAGATTTTTGGAGAAAGATGTGAGGGTGTGTGCATTTCACAAAAACAAGTTGTTAAGATTACCCCAAAATAGATTCATAATACCATAGTTTATTGATAACCATTTGTTACTGAAACGGATTGTTTAAATCCATTAAGGTGCTACTTTAAGTTTACTAGGATAATGAAAATGTAATTCGTATGTTTTGAACTAGCTCTATTCTTTTGATTTATAAACTAATGGCTTGGTGTCCTCACCTATTGTAATAAAATATCAAAAAATATAACATGTTTATTGACAAAACACAATTCTTAACGGAAAGGAAAATGTTGAATAATCTATCCTATTCAAAAAATAAGCTAACAAAACTACACTATCCTTAAGAAAACATTCAGAGATCTAAAATCCAACCATGGCTAAATAAAATAACAGTGCTTTAGCAAAGTTACATCTCCTCAAGAGTTTTATAATATTGATTCCTCTTACTCTTGCTAAGGAGTGTATCCATACTAAATTGAATTCTTTCATCAACCAAGTGATAGGCTTACAACCGTAATATTTTTGCTTTTGTTTTCCTTCCTCTTCACTTGTTTGCTTGGTTTTGTGCTATCTTAAAAATGTAGTGATACTTGGGAATGATGTCAATTCATCTTTATTCTCAAGGAAATCTAACATGTCTACTCATTCTCTTCTAGGAATGCTTGGAGTAAATGATCTTCATCTTCCAAAATATGTGCCAGATAGTATTAAAACTACTCAATATAATAAGATTGGGTCATGACAAAAAAAACATATTTATGTTAGTGTTGAATGTGGGACAACGGAAATGAGTTGAATCCCAATTTGAGACTGTAGGAAGCTTAGTTTGAACTACAAGACCTTTGTTCAAATTCTAAGGCTAAGAGGAGGGTGGCATAGTTTGCTCAAAAAGTTGTCTGTGGTTGTTATTTTCAAATTATTTGCCCAGGTAGCCTCATCCATTCATTAAGGTGGATAGATTGAAGACCAGTAGAAATTACAGATATTTTGTTTACAAGTAGAAATTACAGATATTAGCCATATCTTCCTACTCCAAGTTGAGTTTACAAATGCACTTAGTTCATCTATCAATATTTTAATGAGTCTAGATTCCCTCATAACCAAGGGGAGGCTATATATATGCAACCAAATTCAAATGGTGATGATAGTACCCTCAAAGTGGAAATAGGTGACCATGGTGTAAATAATGGTTTGAATTTTTGAAAGAAGCAATGACTGTGCTACTACACAAAATTGCAATCTTCCGTAAAGCTAAACTATAGCATGAAAAATCCATGTTCTAAGATGTCTAAATAGAAGCATCCACCATATGTCTCCATATTGTTTTAGTATAGGATATAAAATTTACAAAGGGAAGATGCTTGAATTTCAAGCGCTTGAAAATAAGAGACATTAACCAATATTGTCTAAAATTGCACTAACACAAATATTCCAAAACATGGAAATTGAGACTATATTCGATAAAATAACTATTGTGTCCCCTAAGGTAAAGGAAGTTGGAGTGTGAACTAGCCGATAGAAGAAATTAGGGGTTATGTTTTGAAATCATCACCTTCCGGATGCAAATTGAATGAAAACCAATAGTTTCCTATGAAATTCTGAACTGGCATGAACATTTGTAGAGGGATCTAATCCATCAAAGTGTTATGATTTGAAGCCTATGTGATTTTTCATTTTGATACAGTTGATTTAATATCATTCTTATTTGTGTAGTTGAATTTATAATCCATTTGGTAAATATAGTCGGGTAAAGAGCCAATTCTAGGCCTGTCATGCAAATGGTGACCTAACTTGAAAATTCACTAGTTGAATTTCCTCTCCACTTGGGAAATGCAAGTTAGGAATATGTATTCTATGATTCCTAAAGAATTGGATAGGAACTAGAGGTTAGAAGGGTTTTTCATCGAGCCCTAGGTTGAATATCCCTATGTATTCAACTAGTCATTGGAGGACAAAGGTCTGCAATCAAACAATTTAAATTGTGGAGGAATTCTAAAGGTTGATTTGGATCATTTAGAAGAAATTGAAAGTTCCTATAACCCTACACTAATCCTATTCAGCCATCCTTGACCATCCATAGGGTAAACCAAGTCTAATCTTTCCAATTAGGCATGTGTATCTTGTGTGGGTTGAGTGCTACAGGAGTAGAGTTAGTCTTTGGGACCCTAGGGATCCTTTCAAACATCAAAAAGGGTGTTCAAATATATTTTTAGTTTCTTTAGACTCATCCATAGTGGAATATTTCATACCAATAACCAAACAGAAAGACCTACTAGGGTTAGTAGGTGAATTAGTGTTTGGAGTATTGTGAGTGTTTGGGGATCAAAGTGATTGTTGATTCCTCACCTAGACAGATCAATTAGTGTGTTCAAATTCATAGATTGGATCAAGAACCTCACAAGTGAAGGGTTTCACAACTTACCAAGAATCAAAGAAGTTTTCCTAGCCCTTAATCCTGAGAGGGTGTTTGAAGACTTAGAGTGGGTGAGACCAAGTTGAAGAAGTGTCTTAACATCTTTCTATTTTGACATTTTCTTGTTGAGAGATTAGTGGGATTCATTTGTGTATGACTTATCAGAATTTTTAGTATGATTTGTGCTCCTATCCTAGGTACTATCAAGGGGGGAAAAAAATGTAATTTTTTTGTACCAAAGGATCTAATGAAGCCTTTGAACTCCTTAAGAAAAAGGTAGCCAAATATCCTATCCTAAATTTCCCTGATTTTAACAAGTCTTTCAAATTAAATGTGATTCTAGTGTAGTTGCAATAGGAGGTGTCTTAAGTAAAGAAGGTAGACCCATTTCATTATTTAGTGAGAATTTAAATGAAGCTGAGAGGAGGTATTCATCATATGATCTAGAGATGTATGCATTAGTCCAATTCAATTTTATAGATTTCCTAGAGGCACTCCTTCTTTACTAAGACCCAACAATGGGCTACTATCTTGGATCAAACACAGACTTCTAATAAGGGTTATAAACTTCCTATAGGCCCTTAAGAATCCACTTTTCATAGTCTGCTAGACTCTACAGTCTTGCTAACATGCAATTCACAAATTTTGTCCTAATTCCTATTAGGACTGCAATAGTGGTCTTTACTTCAACACAAGCAATGAACATGGAACCAAACTTGATAAGTATGGTTCTTAAGATCCTCTAGTACTATAAATATAAATATGAATTGATAAATATTAATGATATTATGTGGGAAGATTTAAGTAAATTGTCGATTGAGGATTTTGTTTATAATCTTTAGGCACAAGTAATGATTATGTATGCACGGCATTCGGGAGCCACAAATGATTTTTTAAACTTATGTCTTTTCCTTGACGTCCTTTGATGGTGGTGAGTTTGTGTAGCTTTTTTTGGCTTGTGCGATTGCTGATGTCCATCTGGCTCTGGGAGACCTTTCTTAATTGAACAATTTGTGTTGGAGGCTATAAAGTAGCCTTTCCTTCTCTCGCTGATTTATGATTTCTAAATTTGAGAAAGTTGTTTGATCTTGGTGAATTATTGGACTGTTCTCTAAGGCTTCGTTTTATTTTTTATGGTGTTAGTTTGGGAGATTTTTCAGTGAATATGGAAGCAACCTTTTTAGCTAATACTTGCAAGTAGCATAAACCCTTCAAAGGGCCAGTGAAGATTGAAAGAATGCATGGTCTAATTGAACTTAAGGACAAAGAGATTGTTTGTGCTATGGGTGACGTGTTAGGGCCTTTCTTTATGAATAGAAAGAAGAAATGGAGGGTAAACCTTGATATTATTTCAATGGTGATGGCCCGGGGTTTAGAGATTGGTAGAGAGCGTGTCAAGGTGAAATGGTTGGTCACCTATTTGTTCGATAAAGACCTACTCTTTGAAATAGACTTTATCCTCGAGTGGGCAGTTCCCAGAATTCGCTCTGATTTGGAAGAGTGTTATCAAAGATGAAGAAGAGGCTCATGTGTATGTTTTTGTGCTCTTTATTCACTGGTGGGGCAAAGTTGATAAGGGAAGTTTTAGAGCAGAACATGTGACAGCATGGGAGAAGTTAAAGAAATTTGTGGAAAAACATGAGACTGCTACAGTGAAAACATGGAGTTTGCTACCTATGAAGGTGCTACGCAGAAAGAGGTCGAGCTAAGGGAAAGTATGTCATTAAGGCCTGTGAATTTTTGAAGGGACCGGCCGGGAAATTTTGCCTTTTTGGTTTCACTGCTCTTCTTTTTTCCTAACTGCGATAATGAATGAGTCGAATGTTTTTTTGTGGCAAAGAATGAAGTAGAAACCCCGTTATGGCGCAGACCTGTGAAAATCTAATTTTTGAAAACACACAATCTAGGGATGGGAAAGATGTAGATGATTCTCTTTTGTAAATTTCTTAAAGTATAGATGGATTCTTTTGTATAGAAATCCTATAAGGCGTCTGAATTAATATATGTTGGGGTACTCTATATAGTTAGCATGGTTAAATTTTGATTTAGATGTTAGATGTGTATGGAAGTGGGTAGTAACTGGTAGATTCTATTTTTAGATAGTGTTATTTTCTATTGTAAATCCTATCTTCTATGCCTATATGTAATCTTTTATTGAATATCAATAAAATCACTGTTGCCGATCAAAAAAAATCTAATTAAATAATTTCCCACCAAAAGTAAATGTGGCAAGAAAAAAGGGAGTGGAAAGTTGTTACATGGTGAATTTTAGAACTTTTCCACCCTTACAAGTGGAGAAGAATCATTTGATCTTTTCAATGCTTCATCAACTCTTCAAAGCCTATTGAATTCAACATTTTGCTCATTTCTTCAGAAGTTTGTGCTGGTATTTTTTAATGACATTCTCAATTATACTAAAACATAAGAAGATTATCCACAACATATAAACTTCAAATATTATTGGTATTTGGAAGATAATTGACTCTATACAAAAATAAAGAGTCAAATGTTTCTTTGGAGTGAAAGAAGTGGAATATATAGAATATGTGGTCACATGGTATTCAGTTGGAATCTGAGAAGATTGGAGGAATAAACAAGTTATCAGCCCCTATAAATATCAAAGGGTTTAGAGAAAGGTTAGTTCTAATAAATACCATAGAAGATTTGATCACAACTATGCTCATATAGAAACACCTTAACAACATTGTTGAAAACAAATTATTTTAGTATTTAGAGAAAGCTACATAAATATTTTAACTTAAAGAAACTCTTACTTCCACTCCTATGTCAACTTAAAGAAGCTTTTACTTCCACTCCTATGTTAGCTACCCTAGACTTCTCCAAGATATTTTTAGTAGAATGTGATGCTTCTAGACATGACATTGAGACAATACTAATGAAATAAGGGTGTCTCTTGACATTTGAGAGTCAACATTTTAAAGGAGAAATGCTTAACTACAAACTCAACAGAACTCAAATAAGCTATTTCTAAGAAATATTCTAGCAATCTGTGAAAAATTCATCAAGCTAGCACCTAGGGTTCCAAACATAAATAGGAGTGATTATTGATGATTGGAAATTATATTCCAGTGATTTGAATAATATTGGTCTTATTGATCATGGGCGATATTTGGGCAATTTATATTTTTAGCATTTAATATTACTTCATCACACCAGTTTTGGTATTAGATATATGCCTCTAACTCTATAAGCATATTGAAAGAAAAACAATTTTGAAATATTGAAGTAATGACTTTATAAGGTATGGGAATACTAATAATTGAATACTACGTTGATGCCCTAATACTTCTAATGTTTGAAAATCCTATTATACAGAGAATTGTATACAATGGAAGTGTGAATCCTTTCAATATTGAAGACCTTTATATTTTAGATGGGCATACATGATGTCATGTATCTTCATTCTGGGTGGGATAATCTTGAAGGAAATAAATCATCATTCGAGAATGTTGGTGCTTTAACCAAATATTACTGAACTCAAATCCCTACTTTTGCAGACTAGACCAACATCCACGGTCAGAGACAACTCAGTTTATATAGAGAGACTTTAATGTAACACAAAGGATTCCAAGTAGACCCTCCTTCTATAGAGTAGGAGTTTGACATTCAGACTAACAGTTTAAAACTGTTATTTTAACTACATATGTTTTGGACCTGGTTCATTTTCAAAGCATTAAAGCTTCTTATATGTGTATATCCTACTTTATAAATTTGTGAAGAAATAAATATTACGTCATACACATATGCACCATTGCACTAGAATTTTCAATTGCTAATATTTGGTAGTAGATATAAACATCAATTTTTGATCTGAGCTATTTAGAAGGAATGATAAAAAATTAAACATAACACTCCACCTTTGCCAGAAACTTGTTTAACTAAATGCAGAGACATCTAAGTGTAGAAATTGGTAAACCCCCAATTTAAAGCTAGGGTAATTTGACTTGTGTTCGTGTGTTCAATCCTTCTATTTGAACCCTGCACAATGATTTAAACATAGAGACATCTAAAGCTAGGGTTTTGGACTTGTGTTCATATGTTCAATCCTTCTATTCTAACCCTACACAATGATTTAAATGTAGAGACATCTAAAGCTAGGGTTTCTGACTTTTGTTTGTGTGTTCAATCTTGATATTCACTTCTGTTAGGATTAACAAGGCATAAATAATAGTTACATGCATAAATATAATCTATAACAGAGAATAATAAACCAAACCAGAAGAGAACACAAGACACAAAGATTGAACGTGGTTCACCCAATCCCTGGGCTACATCCACCAAATAGAAAAGTCCAATATTATTCTTATCCAGTGATTACAATCAGATCACAATGTGTAGATCCCTCACAATTCAATACCACTGTAAAACATACAACATAACAATGAAACCCTAATCCTAAGCCAATTTATACAAATTTACCCCACGCCTTGCAGAAAGGTAAATCACTTTCCTGATCAGTCACCATAATATAACAATCTCCCACTTGGGGACTGATTAGACTCCACATAAACCAACAATTCTCCCACTTGGAGACTGATCTTGTAGCTAAACCACCACCCTATGAAGCTCCCACTGGATCCAACCTTATGTACTCTATTGTTCTCTTAGTCTATTCAATCTAGAAGACCAACCAAAACTGAACAAGAATTCATCTTCTCCCTCATTACAACCTTTGTAAACATATCCGCTAGATTATCACCTGTATGAATCTTTTACAGCTTTAACTTCCCATCATCCAAAACTGAACGAATGAAATGATAATGCAACTGTATGTGCTTTGTCTTTGAATGCAAAGCAGAATTCTTCGCAAGATGAATGGCACTCTAACTTTCTGAATATAGATAGTTATACTCCTATGGATGAAGCCATATCATCTCCTTGGCTACCTTAGTAGCAGAAAGTTACTCTACCTCTGTAGTGGATAAAGCATTCACCTTTCGTAACCGAGAAATCCAACTCACTATTGTCCCACCAACAGTAAATACATAACCTATAGTACTTTTCTTGGTATATATATCTCCTACCAAATCTGAGTCAACATAACCATGAACAGTAGTAGTAGATCCCCCAAAGTGTAAACACTTATTAGATGTACCTCTCAAATATCTGAGAATCCTCTATATTGCATTCCAATGCTCAATCCCAGGGTGACTAATATACCTGCTAATGACTCCCACTACATGTGCAATGTCTGGCCTAGTACAGACCATAGCATACATTAAGCTCCCTACAGCTAAAGCATAAGGTATCTTGGCCATTTTAGCCTCTTCTTCTGGTGTCTTTGCACACATCTCCTTAGTCAATTTCAAATTACCAGGCAAAGGTGTAGTGACAGCTTTGGCATCCTTCATGGAGAATATTTGCAACACCTTTTCAACATAATCAGCCTGACATAGATTTAATTTTTTGTTCTTCCTATCTCTGCAAATTTTCATGCCAAGGATTTGTTTTGCTGCCCCCAAATCCTTTATAGCAAAAGGTTTTGCTAACTGTTGTTTCAACCCCTTAATATGATCCATGTTAGACCCAACTACAAGCATATCATCAACATATAAACATAAAATAATGTAGCTGACCTCATTTAACCCCTTGAAATAAACACAATGGTCAGAATTACATCGAGTGTATCCATTCTCATTCAAAAAAGTATCAAACTTAATATACCATTGCCAAGGTGCTTGCTTCAAGCCATATAAAATTTTCTACAATTTTCACACTAAACTCTCCTTACCCTTGACCTCAAATCCCTGTGGTTGTACCATATATAATTCTTTATTCAAATCACCATGAAGAAAAGTTGTTTTAACATCAAGCTTCTCTAAATGCAAATCTTCAGTAGCCACAATACTTAAAATAGTATGAATAGAAATCATTTTAACAACTGGAGAAAATATCTCATCAAAATCAATACCATGTTTCTGTGCAAATCCTTTTACGACTAATCTAGCTTTAAATCTTTTCTTACCTCCATCTTCTTCTTTCAACCTGTAAACCCATTTATTCTACAAAGCCCGTTTACCTGCAGGTAACTTACATAAATCCCAAGTTTGATTTTTTAGCAAGGAGTCCATTTCATCTATTATTGCAGACTCCCACTAAAGCTTTGTATCCATCTACATAGCTTCATTATAACAATCAGGTTCACCACCATCAGCTAATAAAATAGAATACAAAGAAGGTGAAAATCTATCTGGAGGTCTACTTAGCCTTGTTGACCGTCTAACATTCACTGAGGTGTGTGGTATTTGTTGTTGCTATTGTTGCAGAGCATAAGGAATTACTGGAAAATTATCCTTTGGAGTATCATCCAACTCTACATAATCAGTCTCTTTCTTCTCATGCTGTCGCAACAGATCTTTGTACAACACTTTCTCATTGAATATGGCATCCCTTCTTTTTAAAATTTTATGATTTTCAAAATTGAAAATTCTATACCCAAATTCATTAATGCCATATCCAACAAATACACATTTCTTTGATTTTGCTTCCAGCTTGGTTCTATTTTCAAAATCTATATGTGCAAATGCTTCACAATCGAAGGTTCTGAGAAAAGAATAACTTACCTTCTTACCAGTCCATGCTTCCTCTAGAATACCACAACCCAAAGGAGTAGAGGGACCTCTATTGATTAAATAAATAGAAATATTTATAGCATCTACCCACATGTTTAAGGGGAGCCCAACATGCAATCTCATAGTCCTTGCACGCTCCATTATTGTCCTGTTCATGTGTTCAGCCACTCCATTTTCTTGTGGAGTTCTTCGGACCATTTTCTGCCTATGGATACCATTAGAGGAAAAAAAATCTTCAAATTTTTTTCTGCAATACTCACCACCATTATCATATCTGAGACATTTTAATCTTTTACCAGTCTCATTTTTCAAACAAGCTTTTCCATTTCTTAAAAGTTTCAAACACATCAGATTTCTACCTAAGGAAATAAATCCATACTTTCCTAGTTGCATCATCAATGAAAATAAAATAATACGTGAGATCCACCAAGGGATGATACATGAGCTGGCCCCCATACATCTATATGCACAAGCTCTAATTTATCATCTTTATTTTTCTTCCCGCCCTTCAAGAAACTAACTCTCTTTTGTTTCTCATACACACAAATTTCACAAAAATCTAAGTTTACACATTTCAGACCTGGTAAAAATTTCTTTGATTGAAGTAATTTCATACCTTTCTCACTCATGTGCCCAAGTCTTTTGTTCCATAGTGTTTTTTCTGTATCCACAGCAACTATTTCGTGTTCAACCTGCTCAACTATAGCAACTTTTCCTGAACATTCATTTTTCTTTGTAGCAATTAAAGTAGAAGGAACAGCATTGCCTGTACAAAGATATAAGGTGCCTACTTTCACACCTTTTTCTACCACTAAGGAACCTTTTGAGACCTTCCAATTTTTATCATTAAAAGTAACTGTGCAACCCTCATCACCTAGTTTCCCTGCTAAAATTAAATTTCTACTCAGCCTTGGAACATGTCTTACCTCTTGTAGTAGCCAATGATTCCCATTCTGCAACTTAATCTTAATTCTTCCCTTCCCAAC
>MU225430.1:10087371-10110999 GCA_018584345.1 Thuja plicata
AACTCCTATGGGGTGTAGCATGAAAAGAAGCCCCTGAATCTAGAACCCATGAATCATCAACATTTTCAAGGGAAAGGACCAAAACATCATCGTCAGATTTATTACTTACCACATTTGCCTCCTTATTTCCTTCTTGTTTGTCTCCTTTTATTTTCTGAGACTAGCAATATTTCTTCTTATGACCTGGTTTTTTATAGTACCGACAGTCACTAGGTCCTTATGATTGAGACCTCTTTCCCTTTGACTTCCCTCATGATTTCCCATTATTTCCAGAGTTGTTTCCTCTATCTCTTGTTCTGCCTCTACTTTCTACATTCAACACGCTACCTGATGTAGATACGCCTAAGCTTTTCCTATGAATTTCCTTGCTCAGAATAACACCAATAACATCATCAAATTTTAGGGTGTTTGCATTATAAATAGAGTTACTAACGGCCATTATCAAGCTATTCCAGCTTTCTGGCAAAGAACACAGAATCAAGAGAGCCCTAATTTCTTCATCAAAATTAATATTCACAGAGGATAATTTACTAGTAACTATATTAAACTCATTTAAATGATCAGCCACTAACCCACCTTCTACCATCTTCATATTAAATAAATTCTTCATAAGAAATTCCTTATTCAAAGCGAAAGGTTTTTCATACAACTTTTCTAGGGATTCCATCAGCTCTTTAGTTGTCATTGATTTCGTAATATTAAACAACATCGATTGAGCTAGGCATAAGCGAATGCTTCTCAGTGCCTTTCTATCTAGAATATTCCAATCCTCCTGAGACATAGCTGGATCTTTCTTGGACACTCCTTCCAAAGGTCTCCATAAATCCTTCTGATAGAGATAGTCCTCCATCTGCATTTTCCATAACTGAAATTTCTGCCCATTAAACTTTTCAACCTTCAGCCTACCCTCATCTGCCATAACTCCCACTTGACTGTGAGACTCCCACTAAACCGTGAGACCTTCCTATAGAGGATACCTAAAAACAAATGTAGCTCTGATACCACTTGTTAGGATTAACAAGGCAGAAATAACAGTTACATGCAGAAATATAATCTATAACAGAGAATAATAAACCAAACCAGAAGATAACACAAGACACAAAGATTTAATGTGGTTCACCCAATCCATGGGCTACGTCCACTAAACAGAAAATTCCAATATTATTCTTATCCAGTGATTACAATCACATCGCAATGCGCAGATCCCTCACAGTTCAATACCACCATAAAACATTCAACATAACAATGAAACCCTTACCCTAAGATAATTTATACAAATTTATGCCGCTTTAGGGTTAGAACATGTCGGTCAAGAAATTGGCTGAAAATAAGGCTCAAATTTTTTTTAAAGGTAAATCACTTTCCTGATCAGTCACCATAATATAACAGCTTCATGCACGATAATTTAAACGTGCTATGCTCATTCTGTAGATTAGCTTTTTGTGTTTCAATAATCCCACAAGTGTGTTTGTCAGCGTTATTTAGGTTTTGAAATTTTAGTATTGTAAATGCAGTCGGCACAGATGGTTCACTTTGTGAACAATAGAACTCCTAAATCTACTATAGTTACATGTGGAACTACATCAGTTGCTAATGGTAATGGTATGATACAAAATAGAGTTAAAGGTAAACCTTCAGGGGTACTCAATGGACAAATTTTCTCCAAAATTTAACAAAGGACTCAAAAACTCCCACTTTCACCTTAGACGCTCTAAAAACAAACCAAAATGACTTATTAAAACCATTTTTACCTTATTAGGCATACTTTTAACACTTTGATGTGATTAGACCATTAAGGGCCATATAGTCCTACAAAAGCTTATTGGTTTCCAATGCCTTACAAATGAATACAACTAATTTGAATTGAATACAAATGGTCCTTAGGACATTATTATCTCATCAAAAACACTAAAACCAAGAAAAAAACATAAAAAAACAAATAAAGGCCTAATGTTGACATACTAGTGAATGGGCTTATTAATTTTCATTTATCCAAATTTGAATATCACAATATGAGAACATGGGAAAATAATCAATATCAATAAAATCATAATCGTGTATGCAGGAGATTGTTCATGACAAGAGAGCCTTTATATGGTCAATATGTGAGAGGTAAACACAGTTACCAACAAGCTATCAGCTCCTCTAAACTGAAACATGTAAATCAAGGAGTATATATATTTAAAACTATAATCTAAAGCATTGGAAATGAATAGAAAACAATAGATAAGTCCCCACACAAATCTCATCAAACAAATAAAGCTAACCAAATGTGTCATTGATATAAAGTGCATGGTTTATTTTGGAAATCTCAAGAGGTATACCAACTATGGAAAATTGTATCACAACATGTTATGAAGGAGGTCCCATACTAAATAATGCCCTTCAAATACCAAGTCATGCATGGATGAATAAATTGGAATCCATAGGGGCATGAAAAACATGACCCATATGAAAGCTTATGTGTTATGTGGTCCATGACACTAAGAGCAATAATTCCCCATCCACAAATCATTTGAATGTCAAAGGATCACCATAAAAAAATGTCATGTTATGGTATATGGAGATCCTTATGATATAAACATTAACCATAAATCAAAACAATAATGTTCTCAAAATGCAAGGCCTTATGACTCAAGAACACACCACGTGTTTATACCCCTCACCCAAAAAATATGTCCACCACAATTACCTCTTCCCATTAGACAAACATACCCAAACAAAAGTGCAAACAATGTTATTTCAAGGGCGGTAAAGGCTTAGTCAAGGTATCTACTTGACAAATATGAGGAAACTTTGACATATCATTATTGATAAATCAAAAGCATGATGGAACACAAAGATGTAGCCATGATTTGTGTAGATATAGCCATGATGGAAGGTGTATGTGTAGGGCCTTAGGAAGAGATTTAGGAATAGGCATGGGCATCTCAACATGATGTAGATTAGATTAGGAAACTCAAGCTCAATACTCTTAGAATGTAAAATTTGGGTAGCCATAATTTTATAACTTCTTCTCACTAAAATATTAGATTTGGAAAAATGGGCAATGAAGATCATACGAAAGGAATATAGGACCAAGATAAGTGATTTTGATCTTTAACATAATTGTAATAAATTATAATAAAAGAAGTAATTAATCAATGCGAGATAGAAAGTAAATGATTACTTAACCACCTATTCAAGCACTCAAAGCACATTAGCAATGCAATAAAACTCAGTTCTAAACGTCCAAATCAGAAGGTGTAAGCATAAAATACGGTTTTACCAAAATGAAATGTTGGGAAATAAGGGGCTAGGTGTCTAATTATGTATTTTAGAGTTTAAGAATACTCTTATTTCCACTTTATTTCATCAGGGGACTGATACTTGATTCAATTTCAAGCTAATAGATGTAGGCAAGAGCTAAATGTAAAGTGGTTTAGGAAGATACACCCCTTATTAGCATTTTTATCTAATTTTTGTTATGATATCATGAATATGTAATTAATAATATGTAAAAGACATAAAATTGAGTAACTAACAACATAGATATAAAGCTATAGGTCTGAAAAATAAATATAAAATATAGATCTAGAAAGGAAATTTAAAGAGGAACCTATCACCAAATTTGGGCTCAATACACTAGGGCTAATACCTTGACTAAGCCTTGACCACCCTATTTTGTTTCTCCTATGAATCTGAGACTGTTTCTCCTATGAATCTGAGAGTAAGCTTGAGGCATGTTTTTTTACAAACTATGTTGCACTTTGAAATTCGCGCTATACTTGTTATGTTGTAAGAGAATTGAAGCAAAACACTCCATGTCAATGGAAATTTCAAAATCAAGCTTTGAAAATTTTAGAGTCTACAGTGTGTATGGTAGCCTAGGTTTCAAAACTTTATTTGATGACCATATAAAATGTTTATGGGAAATCCGTTAGTATAAAACCTAAATTATAATAAGTCTGGGGAAAGTTGAACAATCTCTTACTTTGTATATCGTAACCCACTAAGTTTAATTAAGTCTTTAGTATAATACCTGTGCTAAAGGATTAAGTATTGGGAAAGCCTGATCTCTGCATAGCCTGATCTCTTTGACAAATTTCCCCATAGCCTCAGAAGATAAATAACAACCTTCTCTTTATAAATTCTATTTCTCCTGCCCACCTTGGAATGAGTTCTTCTTATCCCTTCTTATGCCAGTGCACTTTAACCTTGTGTTCCCTCCTTCCCTCCCTTAGCTCTGGTGCTTTGCAAAATAACGAAATGAAATAAAATGAAAACACCTTTTTTTATTTTAAGTCATATGCCCATGTTGGTCATAATTACGATGTCATCTCAAGGTTGTCGTAATTCTGACCAACATGGTAATGGATTTAAAAAAATCAAATTTTTCCTTCTATAAACCGACCAAGAAAAACCATTTTAATGCTTGGTCGGAAATGTTGGTCAATTTTGTGGGTCAAATGTACTAGTGAAAGGATATACAAGATATGTACAAGCAATGAGGATAAGTATAGATTTGATGATTTTTTGGATTTTAAAATATTTTATGATTTGTTTGGATTTTTAGAGACTTTAACATGTTTTTGGATTTTTAGAGATTTTAAAATTTCAAGCATGATCACTTTTGTTTGCCCCCAATGTCTAGCAAGGTGTGAGGCATTACTAATGGATGAGAAAACTGATCGATCAAAAGTGGATAGGCAATGATCTAGATGAAGTGAGGGAATGCGATCTTCAAGGATAGTATCCTCAAGATTACCCAAGCTAGAGAAAAAGAATATATAGAAATGTAGGCTCATGGAGTGATGTTGGATAGCATATAGGATAATGACCTGATTTCATGAAAAGTATGTGGTCCAAAAGAGTGGACATGTCAAGAGAGTTCTGAGAACTTGTTTTGCATTTTTTGGTCTTCCATTTGAACAAGACCAAGGGGTCAATTTATAGAGGATAGTGATAAGATAGGACTATCAAGATAAGGGTTGATGGAGGTATAAGTGAATGTTTTGGGATTAGTGTAAGGATGTTAATAGATAATGGGTATTATCTTGGGATAAGAAAAATCATGATACAATGGTTGCATGATGGATGATAGGATGAATAGACAGCATGGATGGAACTTGCCTCTGAGAGAGAGAGCGCAAGAAGAAAAAATTATACATGACGCCTGTTTTCTAGGTTTTCATCATGGTACTTGTACAAGGCACGACAAGAAGTAGTTTTCACCATAGGATGAATTTATTTCTCTTTACTTTTACTACCAAGGCATGCTTTCTCTTTTTTATTTTTTTTGGTACTTTTTATGCTCTTTGGATAGTGCTCCTTTGAAGGATATGCTACAATGGGCCAAGGCTGCTGAAAGTATGCTTAAAGATTCTGATAGGGTAATAATAGGGGAATGAAATGGAGGATAAGGAAGATATTAGCCATGGATTTATGCGATGGATTGGATAAGAGATATGAAAGGATAGTACGAAGGATAGGAAGCATGTGTAGGTGTTAGATAGTGGATAGGGTATTGAAAGTTTTGCATAGGGGTAAATGGATAGGGTGACAAGATCAACATCGAGACACACCTTGAAAGGTTGCAGAATGATGGAGAAAAAGTTGTTGGAACACCTTGAGGCTTTGAGGTAGGAAGGGATATGGATTTTTGGATATAAGGACCCAAACTAGATTTGGAATATGGAAGATGTTTGGAAGGAGATGGAGTGGAAGCCTTTGGAATATTGGATGCCAACTCTAATTTTTCTTTGTGTTCAAATATTTTAAGAAAGACTTGGGAATCCACATAGCTTTTAATTTTTCTTTGATTTTGGATGCTTTAACATGCGCTTCTTCAATGAGGGATTTTGGAACCCACATTTTCTTCTATTTTATTCTTTTCTTGTTGGACCTTTGTGGTCTCTTTATTATCTCTTTTTGCTTTGTATTCACATGTCGATTAGATAGGATATGGTGATCTTCACATGTAAGTGGATTCTTGGATTTCTGATTTCTTTGTTTGACATCCAAATTGCTTCCAAAAGATGGGAATTATGGATGAATAAGGTTATTATGGATGGTTTAAATGGATGGGTGGATGGAAATTTCTCAAGGATGCATTTCTTTGTATATCTTGATAGGAGATAGGATAAGTGTATGACAAGCTAGGAGTGATAGGCATAGTGGATGGAGGAATATAAGGACCTAGTATAGATGCAAGGTTTCAAGGTTTTAGATTTTGGACATAAGGCCCAAGAATGGATTTTGATGATGGTGAAGGTGGATGTTTGTATTTAAATGGAGGGATATAAGGTGTGAAATTAATATCAACATCTTTATAGTGAGATAAATTTCCTAGGCTCTCATCGTTAGGAGTCATCTTTATACCCATAGTATCATGAGTAGCTTTGATAGGAGCATGTTTTATAGGAACCATTGAAACTAGAGGGGATTTATTGTCATGCAAGGGATGTGGAGGAATTATGGTTTCTTGATGTGGATATGGAGGAGTATGACAAGGAGATGGTGGGATACTCTGATCTTGACAAGGATCTTTGGATAATGCAGGGAGAGTAATTTACTCTTGATTTTCAATAAGATCATTGGAAGTAGAAGGAATATATTGAGCTTGCTTAAGATATGGAGGGCTATGTAGCTCTTGAGGTGGAGGGATATCTTCTTGGAAGAAATGACAGGATATGAGAGGATCATCATGAAACTCTAGCAATATGGGACCTTCATCAAATGTTGAAGGGGGTTGGATAATGTCTTGATCTTGATCATTAGTAAGATGTGTTTCTTCATACTTTGGATTATCCTCCTTACATGGAGTCCCTTCTAAGGATACTGTACGATCTTTAATCTATATGGGGGATTATTGAAGGGATGATGGAGGATCATTTGGAATAGGCATAATAGGTTTAGAAGCACATGAAATCTTATTGTCTATGATGTTGTAAGTATGGAATAGACTTCCAAAAATATGTAGATTAGCTTGGATCTACTTTAGAGGTGGCCCTTGAGGGTAGACATAGTCAACATGGAAAGTATAGTCATTAGGCTCATTATTTGATGGATGAATTTTGGATAGTTGTGAAGCTTTGTGAGATGGAGGAATCGTGGAAGAAGTAGAGGTGATATTTGGACCATTTATAGACATAGGTTCATGATTTTGATCATTTTCCCGATTAGTATCTTGTTTTTTATTAGGTGAATCATTAGGATTTTTTTCTTCAATTATTCCATTATCAATGAGACCTTGGATCTTATGTTTCAACTCCATGCAAGATGAAGTTTCATGCTAATTATGTATATGATATGGACAATATTTGCTCAATAATAAAAAACTACATGAAGTGATTTGAGGCAACACGATGAGATTGTTTTCAAGGAGTTCTGCTAAAGTTGATTTGTAAGGCTATCCAAAAAGAGTGAATGCTCTATCCAATGGACATTTAGATTCATGTGTGCTCTCAAAGGAGATGTTACATTCAAGTTTATGAGGATGTGGATTAAAAAATTGGATTGGCATGATTTTTTGTAATAGCCTCTTGATCAAAGATAGGATTACCATAAGTAGGTCTCTCTTTATTTGAAGAATAGGAAGATATGTGTGAATCATGATCATAGAGAAAAGGAAATATTAATCTTAGTTAAGACCCGTTTGATGAGGTATAATTTTCTTCATTTAATTCTTTAATTTAAGATTGAAAAGATTGGATTCACTTTGATAGGGTTGCAATAAGTTCCTCTTCTTCACTGCTGCTATGATCATAGTGTCCAACCCATTTGTTTTTAGCCATCGTAAGACTATATTGATGATTTTGAATAGAGGATTGGTATGAAGATGTATCTAAGGTTAGTCACTTGAGATCTTAAATTTGGTGTTCCAAGGAGGCCATGAGCATGGAATGGAAGAAAGATAAAAAAAAATGCAAAATTTTCTTATATTTATTTTTCAATTCTTTCTATCTTTTAGTAATTTACATTTTCAGAAGTCTTCTACTCATTTTTGGAAGTTGAGTATATCATTAATCTATAAAATTGGGTTTCCTTTGGCACACTATTTTAGATAAAAAATTATAATTTTTGAAGACCTTTCCAATGGTGAAAATGGTTCACAATTTCAAGCACCAAGTCAAAAGTTATGACCTCACGAAGTTGAGGTAACATTTTGTAGAAATTTTGAAAAATTGTAGAATTATTTGAGTGATTTGGATATGTGTAACAACAGAAGATGCAATTACTCCAAAAATGTGTTTTAATCAATGATTGGATTTGTCAAAATATGTACATAAAATCCCTCTATTTTGAAAATGATGAAACAAGTTATCCCTCCCAAAAATGACGAATCAAAAATTCGAAACAACTGAATGACAACCAGAAATGATGAAATCCACCGAGATGACCAAACATGGACTGAAAATGACAAAATAAATGTAGGTAACAATGTTTTAAACTTCATGAATGATGAAACATATACCGGAGATGATCTTTTACAACCAAAGACAATGTTTTGGGTGCAGGAAATGACCTTTTAGGATACTTTAGAATCTGTGTCCGGATGACAATCAATAATTTACAAGATTTTTGACATTCTGGGTGTGTTTCCAAGTGTTCTTGTTTGTTCAATGAGGGATACACACACACAAAGAAAAGTGATGTTGTATTTTTTTGATAAGGATTGTCTGTCTTTAGAATTTTTGTGATTAGATTTATAAATTTACAAACACACCTTTCCCTATGGAATTGGCTTAGAATGAAATTTGTTTATCATAGACTCAGGCACACACTCAAAAGCTAATCAGAATATGCCCATCACCAAGCACACAATGGCTCCAGTCATGATTTCATATTAGCCAACTCCAAGCTTTAATGAGGGCATGAAATGATGAGTATCTTGGGGAGGTTACTACCCTCCTTGCACAAAGATTATCACCTTTTGGGGGTGAACCAGGTGACTTCTATGCTATAGATTATAGTATAGGTCTCTGTTTGGTTGTATCCTCTATGTTTGTGCAAGCACAATTGAGGTGTATAGCCCCACAGAGCTATTAGTAATAACTGAGAGGGGGGGTGAATCGGTGGCCTCAAAAATTAATCCTTAAAACTTATAACCACAAATTATGTCTCTAGTTATCTTCTGTCCTACAAGATGAATGCCTTGAAATAATTTTATCAATTTTCTACTTGTCATATTTCTTTGTAAATCTCTCTTCTGTATGATTACCCATAAGAAGTCAACTATTTGCTGAAACACAATAAATATGCAGAGTATACCGATAAATCCAGAATTGCATATATGAAATGTAAAATAGTAAAGTAATGAAACATAAACACATAACACATGGATTTTTAACGTGGCAACCCTATTAAGGGAAAAAACCAATGGGAATGGTACCCCAAATTTTCACTCTTCTGAAGTGAGCCCTGTTAAGAGCCAACCTTGTTAAATGTTACAAACACGCTATTAGGTGTGACCTTGTTAGAGGATTTAAAAGATAGTTTGTCACCTAGTATCTGGAATCTAATGCTACCATCCTTGATTAAACACTCACTTGGCCTGTCAATACGTATCGGTCATATCCAATTCTACTTTCATGATCAAAATTTTTGATACTCCTTGAGATGTATCTCAATTGTAAAAGACTTTTAAGTCCTACTCGGTTAAGAGACTTAATGATTCAATGGTTAAACTAAAACATTAATGATATATTCATACATACAACTTAATTGTAGATTTTTAGATCTATTGTAAGTGCATTACCTCTCTAATCAATATAATCAATTATATACCTTTGCTCCACACTATTCTTCTTTGTGATGCTATCTCATTGTTCATCGATGTCTGCAGAATCTAGCTCTTTCCTTAGCTTGATTGATCAGGATTGAATAAAGACTTTCTTCTCCTTCAGATTTTTATTTTGCATCTTTCCTCTTCTCTTGTTCACCCCACACACCCATTCGTAATACTTTGGGTTTGTCTCTTTATAGACATTATTTCCCTTTTCTTGGCTTTCTTGATTCATGGCGTGATCCACAATTCTCGCCAATAGATTTAAAGAAAACTCTAGTTTTATCTCAAAGAGATCTTCTTGCCAACTGGAAAAATCAGCTTTAAATCAATTACTTATCTTCGGCTTTATCAAGATGATTATAAAAATGATAAGTATCTGATAAGTCTATTTATAGCTCTTGAAAGCAAAGTATTTTGTCATTTTCTAAACTCTTTGTTCTGTCGATCAACACTTCAGTTAGTCATCAGTAATAACTGACTATTCCATTGGTGTGACTTCAGTTGTCATCGGGATCTCCATGCTTGACTTTTATGACAGGCAACACTATAATTCTTTCCATCGGGTTACTATTTTCTTTGCTCATCAGGCAACACTGTGACTCTGCTCGTCGATAATACTGTGCATTTTCTCGTTGGGTAACACTGTAACTTTTCTCTTTTACTCTGTCCATTGGTGTGCACTACGTCAGTGTATATAGTCACTTAGTGAATACTTGACTTATATGCATTACTGATAGCATAGCCTTGATTCATCAATTCTTTGAAGTCTTTGGAAATACTTCCATGACCATACAGATTATATCAAGATGACATCAATGAAAATACAATGCATTAACTGATTTGATGTCTTGTATGATCACCAAATTAACATCTTCAAACATTCAAAAAGTTACATGTCATCAATCTCTCCCTTTGGCATTGATGGAAACATACTACATTATCATACTATACTATTACTAATACAATATGAAATATACAGCTTCATCAAGCTTTTCTAACGTAACTATTACAAATGTCTAGATTTTGGTAAGCTCAAATAGCTTTGATTTGATTATTTCATCTTTCTTTCTATCTTCAATCCCTTCAATAGATAGATGTATAATATTTCTTTCTCTGATGTGATGTGTTCTTCTTCTGTGTCAAACTCTCTCCCTTTGGCTATTCTCCTTTCTTGTGATGTCTCTTGTCAGCAATTATTTCCCTTTGTGTGTACTCTCCCATTCTTTGTGATATCTCTCCCTTTGGATTCTTTGATGGATATAATCTCTCCCTGAGATGATAATGGATATAATCTCTCCCTTTATCAATACGATAATGAGATCTCTCTCTCTCTCTCTCTCTCTCTCTTTGACAACAATGCCAAAAAAATAGCTTGTCAAACAAATATTTGACAGTAATGTCAAACAGGTCCTTTCTATCCATAATATATTCCTTGAATTTCCCAATCCATCGGTAATAACTCTGGTGCTTGGAGTGGATAAATACCTTATTGTGTATAGATGTATCTTTGAATTCCATCTCTCTTCTTGCATCAACATGAATGATATTCTGATAATATGTAGGCTGATGCAGCCTTCTAGTCATCTTACTGACTATTAGACAAGGGTCTGACCCCTAGTCTCTTTCTCAAGTATTCAAATGCATCCTTGAGCAATGGCTTGGTGAAGATATTAGCCAAATGTTCCTTTGATTGCACATACTTAAGTATCACCTCCTTTGCCTGAACTTGTTCTCTCAAATAATGATACTTGATGGCAATGTACTTTGTTTTAGCATGCATGACTAGATTCTTGTAAATGTTTGTTGCACTTGTATTATCACAGTAGATAATTACTGGTTCAAGCATTTTCATATGCATACCTTCCAATAATTGTTTGATCCATGCAATATTTGAGCAATTTGTAGAAGCAGCAACATACTCTGCTTCTGCAGTAGATTGTGAGATGCATCCTTGCTTCTTGCTGATCCATGTGACAAGTCTCTCACTCATAAAGAATGCTCCTCCAGTTGTGCTCTTTTGGTCATCACTATTTCCAGCCCAATCAGCGTCGGTAAAGACCTTAAGTTCAAATTTTCCTTCTCTTCTATACCATAAGCCATATTCCTTGGTATTCTTCAGATATCTTAGAATTCTTTTCACAATATTCATATGTGATCCTCTTGGATTAGCAAAAAATCTTGCAACTATTCCTACTGCATGTGCAATATCTGGTCTAGTATGTACAACATACATGAGTTTTCCAATCATTGATCTGTACAAAGTCTGATTTACCTCTGATGAATTGTCCTCCTTTGTTAACTTACATCCAGTTTCCATCGGTGCTCCAACTAGTTTGGACTCTTCCATCTTGAATATTTTTAGTACTTCTTTGATGTATTTGGATTGTGTAATGAAAATACCTTCATCTTGTTGCATGATCTCTAGACCAAGAAAGAAATCGATCTCACCAAACATAGACATCTCAAGCTCTTTGCTCATTTCATTTGCAAATGATTTACATAGCATATCATTGCCTCCAAATATGATGTCATCAAAAAATATCTCAGCAATCAAAATGTTAGCATCAGTATCTTCCTTCAAATAAAGATTAATGTCTTCACTAGTCCTTACAAATCCAATACTTATAAGATAGAAATGAAGTCTTTCATACCAGGTTTGGGGTGCTTGTTTCAATCCATACAAGGCTTTGTGTATTCTACATACCATGTCCCTCTTGTCTATATCAACAAACCTTTCTGGTTGTTCAATGTATACCTCTTCTTCAAGTAATCCATTTAGGAATGTAGACTTGACATCCATTTGATATACCTTTAATCATTTACATGCAACATAAGAAAGTGATATTCTTACTCCTTCTAGCCTAGCAACAGGTGCAAAGGTCTCTCCATAGTCAATCCCTTCTTCTTGTGTATACCCCTTGCATACTAGTCTTGCTTTATTTCTGGTGACTTCTCCATTCTCATTCAGCTTATTCCTGAATATCCATTTTGTACCGATGACATTCTTGTCTTGTTTTTCTCTATCTGCTCAATCTCCCTAATCATAGCACTTAACCATTCAGTATTGTCTAGTGCAGCATTGACAAATTTTGGCTCATAATCACAAATAATAAATCTTGTATTTAGAGACTTACTTCTGGTTCTCATACCAATATTTTTATCTCCTATGATATGGTTTTGTGGATGGTTCTTTCTATTAGAAACATTGAGGGGGGGGGGGTTGAATCAGTGTTTGTGTATTTATCACTTTTTAGAAACTTAAACATAAATCAAACATACATAGAATGAAGGTTAACATAAGAACTCATAACACATGATATGATTAAGGGGAAACCTTGATCAGAGGAAAACCCCGGTGGGAATTAGTACCCACAAATATTGTACTAAGTATAATGAACCTGTGAGAGTTCCTTTGCCCTGTTAGAAGCAGTCTTTACAATATGAGTACAATGACCTGGTTAAAGGTCTGACCTTGTTAGGAGTCTTTTACAAAACCCTGTTAAAGGTATATGTCTCACTGCCCAATAAGATGAAGGCTACAACCATCTGAAAGATGATATGCACTATATCAAAGTGAACTGTTGTGATGACATTGTTGTCTGATCAGTTCCATGTATGCATGAATTCTCTTACTCTCTTAAAGAGTTATATCATATACTGACTTCATTATACTATCCCTTTGTATCTTCCTCTTACATTATTATCAATGCTTGTAACATTACTTTACATTACATATTTATATGTTCATATCCGAATAGGCGTGACCCAAAACAAAACACTAGTCGGCCCTAAAACAAAATATACAATGCTTCCAAACAAGTCGGCTCAAGAATGTTTACTACAATGATAATTACATCACTAAAAACATATAACAAAAGGCACTTAGCCATTACATTACAAAATAATTCACGCTGATCAAAACAGTAGTCGGCTTCCATGCTCTATCTTCTGTACTGCTAATCTACTAATTTGCCTGTAACTTTGTTGTATTGTTGTTCCATACTATGTGTGTCTGGATGTAGAATTTACACATGTCATACAACTTATATCTAAATGTGCATATGCTGACTTGATCTCTCGCATGTGCACTGATGTGTTGATCACTGAGTATCTCTGTCTGCCCTATTCTCATACTTAGTCATTTTGTCTTTCAAGACAAAAACTAAACATGACTTTGTTGCCATGATGACAACACAAAATGAGTCATGCATCCTCAGAAAATCAACTTGCCAACACTTTCTGATATATCTTGCAAGTATAGGTTTAGCTCTGTCTATCAGCTTGATCATCATTTTTTCCTTCATTCTGTTCTCCATCACTTTGTGCATCATCTTGAGCAATATTTTGATCGTCGATATTTGCATCTTGATGCTCAGGTGCAATGATATTTTGCTCAAGAGCTCTACATTGTTGGTCAGGTATAGTGTCAGGTTCCTCATTGTAAGCAAACCTATTGTAGTCCTCTGGTTCTTTAGTGCTTTCCTTTTCGTTCTTCTCTACAAATTCATGTATCTTTACATTTGCACTTTCAACAACTTTTTTAGAGGCTTTATATAGACATTTATAAGCCTTTCTCTTGGTGGAATACCCTAGAAATATTCCTTCATCACTCTTGGAGTCAACTTTTCCATTTATATCATATTTTAAGATATAACATTGACTGCCAAAATTTTTGAAATAACTTACATTGTGTGTGTAACCATACCAAAGCTCATAAGGTGTCTTCTTGGTGTCTTTCTTCAATTGTACTCTATTCAATGTATAAATAGTAGTACTGACAGCTTCTCTCTAGAAGATTTGGGTGATGTCTTTCTCTATCATTAGTTTCCTTGCACTATCAAATATGGATTTGTTCCTTATTTCAGCAATTCCATTCTATTGTGGTGTTCTCAGTGCAGAGACCTGTCTTTTGATTCCATGCTCATTACAAAAATTAGTGAATTCATCTTAAATAAATTCCCCTCCTTTATATGATCTTAAGCATTTTGATTCTTTACCACTTTGTTTCTCAACCATTGCCTTATACCATTTAAACATCTTAAATGCTTTTGATTTATCTTTTAGAAACATGACTCTCATCATTCTAGAGTAATCATCAACAAAGAGAATAAAATATCTATCTCCATAATAAATCTTTGTCCTCATAGGTCCACATAGGTCAGTAAGGAATAATTCTAGAATGGCATTAGATGTATGAGTTTTTCTTTTGAAGCTAGACTTTTTCATCTTACCTTTTTGACAATTCTTACACATGATGTTGTCGGGCTTGGTCATTGTCAGTAAGCCTCTAACATTTCTCTTTTTGCTAATCTTTATCATGTTGTGAAAGTTCACATGAAAAAATATTTTGTGCCACAACCATATGTCTTTGTTTGTAGCAATCAAACAAGTGGTGTTAGTATCATTTAGATAGAATAAGTTACCTTTTGTCTGCTCACTGTTACCAATCAGGTTTCCTAATTTATTGAAGATCTTTGCCTTCTTATTTTCAAATGCTACACTGTGACCTGAATTATTCAACTGAGAAACACTCAATAGATTGTAATTCAATCCATTTACCCAATAAGGATTTTCACATTTTATCTGGTTACTCAACATTATGTTTCCTCTACATTCAACTGGACAAGGTGTGTCATTACCCATTCTTACTGATCCACCTTTATAGTATTCAAAAGTCTCAAACTTTTGCTTATCACTAGTCATATGGTGAGTGCAGCCACTATCTATGATCTCGGCATCAATTTTACTAACTTTAGATATGAGTGTTGTTTCTACATAGCTTTCTTCATCATCATCTGAATCATCTTTTACTACCACAAACACAATCTTGATGTCTTCCTTAGATTCGGTGTCAGTATAATCATCTTTGCATTTTTCTAGGTAACTGGCCTTCTTTCCTTTGTCTTTTTAGTCTCGTGTATCACTTTTTTCTAATTGTTGGTAGATTCTGTAATCACTTTTGTCAAACTTCTTTTCAAATGACCTGTCATTACTTCTGTCATCTTTTCTTCTGTTAGGACATCTTGCAGAAAAGTGTCCAATCTCTTTATATTTAAAACAAACAAGTGGTAATTTACCTTTGCCTCTCTGCATTCTTCTAGCCATAAGTGCTTCAATTTTATCAAGATCTTCTTCTTCACTTTCACTATCACTATCTTTTCTCATGGTGTGTTTATGACTTGATTTACTTATTCTCATAGAAGTTTTGAATGCAGACTCTATGTTTGGTAAGACACTATTATCAAAGTTGTTCATCTCAAATGAAATCAGTCTTCCAATCAAACTGTCTATAGTAACATTGCTATTTTCTACTGCTCTCATTTCTTGTACAGTAGATACTCTAATAGCTTAAGTAGGCAGTAAGGTTCTTAAAATTTTACTTACCACTGTATCTTCTTCTAGTACACCTCCAACTCTTCAAATATCATTGACTACCTCTTTGATTCTTGTGTTGTACTGTGTGATGTTTTCACCTTCTCTCATTTTGAGATCAATAGACTTCCCTCTAAGGCTTTCTGCCTTGGCTCTCAAAACATTTTTGTCACAACCATGTACAAGCATCAATTTGTCCCACATCTGCTTTGCAGTCTTTCAGGTTTTAACATCTTCAAATTCAGCATCGAAGAGTGAGGAAGAAATCTCTATCATCATGCAATTATTCTCATGCTTCTCTCTCATTTGTTCAACTGTCGGTGCTCCTGTGGGAAACACATATTCAGTATCTAAGTATTGAGTAACATCATACCAATACCTGATAAGTGGAGTCTTTTTCTGCTCTGCCATGAAGCAAAATTGTCTTTGTTCAACTTGGGCACATCTCTTCAGTTCATCTTGTGATCTTTAGCTTAGGTCTTGAAACCTTCCTTCTAAGAACACAACCTTTGATACCAATTGTTAGTAATAACTGATAGGGGGGGTGAATTAGTGGCCTCAAAAATTAATCCTTAAAACTTATAACCACAAATTATGTCTCTATTTATCTTTTGTCCTACAAGATGAATTCCTTGAAATACTTTTATCAATTTTCTACTTGTCAGATTGCTTTGTAAATCTCTCTTCTATATGATTACTGATAAGCAGTCAACTATTTACCAAAACACAGTGAATATGTAGAGTATACCAATAAATCCATAATTGCATATGTGAAATTTAAAACAGTAAAGTAATGAAACATAAACACATAACACATGTATTTTTAACGTGGAAACCCTGTTAAGGGAAAAACCACTGGGACCGATACCCCAAATCTTCACTCTTCTGATGTGAGCCCTGTTAAGAGCCAACCCTATTAAACGTTACAAACACACTGTTAGGTTTGACATTGTTAGAGGATTTAAAATATAGTTTGTCACCTAGTATTTGGCATCTAATGCTACCATCCTTGATCAAACACTCACTTGGCCTCTTAATAGGTATCAGGAATATCCAATGCTACTTTCATGATCAAACTTTTTGATACTCCTTGGGATGCATCTCAATTACAAAAGACTTTTAAGTCCTACTCAGTTAAGAGACTTGATGCTTCAATGGTTAAACTGAAACATTAATGATCTGTTCATACATACAACTTAATTGTATATTTTCAGATCTATTGTAAGTGCATTACCTCTCTGATCAATATAATCAATTCTATACCTTTTCTCCACACTGTTCTGCTCTATGATGTTGTCTCACTGTTCGTTGGTGTCTCTAGAATCTATCTCTTTCCTTAGCTTGATTGATCAGGACTGAATAAAGACTTTCTTCTCCTTCATATTTTCTTTTGCATCTTTCCTCTTCTCTTGTTCACCCCACACACCCATTCGTAATGAATCGGGTTTGTCTCTTTATAGACATGATTTACCTTTTCTTGGCTTTCTTGATTCATGGCGTGATCCATAATTCTCACTAATAGATTTAAAGAAAACTCCAGTTTTATCTCAAAGAGATCTTCTTGCCAAATGGAAAAATCAACTTTAAATAAATTACTTATCTCTGGCTTTATCTGGATGATTAAAACAATGATAAGTATTCGAGAAGTCTATTTATAGCTCTTGACAGCTAAACATTTTGTCATTTTCTGAACTCTTTGTTCTGTCGGTCAACACTTTAGTTAGTCATTGATAATAACTGACTGGTCCATCGGTGTGACTTCAGTTGTCATCAGGATATCTATCCTTGAATTTTCCACTAGGAAACACTGTAATTATTTCTGTTGGGTTACTTTGTTCTTTTCTCATCAGGCAACACTGTGACTCTACTTGTCGGTAATACTGCACATTTGCTCATCGGGTAACACTATGAATTTTCTCTTTTACTCTGTCTGTCGGTGTATATAGTCACTTAGTGAATACTTGACTTATATGCATTACTGATAGCATAGCCTTGATTCATCGGTTCTTTGAAGTCCTTGGAAGTATTTCCATGACCATACAGATTATATCAAGTTGAAATCAATGACAATATAATGCATTAACTGATTTGATGCCTTGTATGATCACCAACTTAACATCTTCAAAAATTCAAATAGTTACATGTCATCAAGAGCATCTTAACACAAGTAGTCACGTAAATGTGATTGAGACCATGATGCCCTACATTGTGTTAGATGTAAGATGAGTATAAGCTCAAATGATAGCCGACTCTTGAGGATTTAAACCCAAAGAGTAAATTTTTTTAATGTGAGTTGGAGTGGTGTGGCTCACACCTTGTTCTCACATGGGTCATTCCCAGTAGATATTTTCCTCAACCACTAGGCCCATCTAAAGGTTAAAAAAATTGAAATTGATCAGATTCGAGGGTCTAGGTTTTTTATTTTCCCTCACGGGAAAAGAGCATGCTTCCCTACCTTTTCAAAACATGCAAAATAAGATTCTTTCCCACAAATTTTTATTCAAAACTTAATTTGATGTTTGAGTTTATAATTTTCCATGAAGGAAAAGAGCATACTTCTCTGATCAATTTAAGAGTTGGAGAGAAATTAAATTTAAGTGTCTAATAAAATCACTAATAAAGCACAAAGTTTGATCAATTTTCACAAAGGCAACCTGTACTTACCACTTTTTAGTAATTTTGTCTATTTTATATCAATTCTTTGACCAAGGTATCTTTGACATGCATCCTACAAAAACTTGTTAAGTTGTCTCAAATGATTAAATCACAAAAAAACATAACAAGTTTGTTGGTTAGCCTCCAATTTTTCTAAGAAATAGACTGTACTTTTTTCTCTTGGGTTTCTAGATGATGAAATAGTAACCCTAGATGTTGTTTCCCAAAAATTATGAAAGAATTACCCCAAAAAACTAAAGACCCTAGAAACATTGAAACAATTACCGTAAATGATGCAATTTACCAGAAATGCTGAAAGAAATTATTTTATTGTATTAAAAAGTGCATAAAGTTTGAGAAATACATAGGAAAGTGTAATGCACAGTATGTAACAGGGAAATATATAGTCACTTAGTGAATACTTGACTTATATGCATTACTGATAGCATAGCCTTGATTCGTCAGTTCTTTGAAGTCCTTGGAAGTATAGCTAAATTTCATCAAAAACCATGATAGATGTAACAGGGAACCATTAATGAAATCAACGGTCTAGATTTCTATTGGCACACACCAAATTTCAGAAATTATATTAGAATTTTACTTTTTGCATTATTTTGTAATGCAGCTGGTGTCAAACTGGCAGTACCACCACTGTCGCACCGCCCAGCGGCCACCGTCAGGACTCCAGCCACCCAGCACCCACTGCCAAGCTGCAGGATCGATAGTGAGCTTGGCAGTGAGCTCGACTATGAGTTCAGGTCTGAGCTCAGCTGTGGGCACCACCCGAGCTCCACCCAGCAACATGCGCTGCCCAAATTTGCCACCATCGCTGACCAAATTTGTCACCATCACGCCATGTTTCAAGCAGCATATGACCTGGGGCCAAGTTTTTTTTAACCCTTGAGGGCTATAAAAAAAATTCATGTGCCCCTTTTGACCTACCTTCAAATTGTTGGTCATATCTTAGGCGTACGATATCATTTTTTGGTAAAGGAGATATCATCAGAAAGATGGTTCCGAGCTCGATCTGATTTTAGAGGTTTAGTTTTATAATTTTTCTATTTGAAAGGGTTTTTTCTATTCAAAGTCAGGGTTCCTTTTTTCACTCTAGGAGCCATATCTTTCTCATCTGGGATCTATTTTCCAACTTCCTCATATCATTGGAAAGATGGTTATGTTCTCTTTACTATGGCATGGGTCTCATCTCCAGCAGAATCTGCTCTAGGTATATTTTATTTAGGTTTTTTCTTTTTTGCAATCTGGTCAATATATTGGATGTTTTAGGTCCTAGGGTCATTTTCCATGCATGGGATGAGTCCTTTTTAGTTGTTACTCATCTTCTTACAGCTTTTTGTCATTCTTGAAAATTGTAGAATTTATTTTTTTCAAATGCACTGAGATAAAGTGTCATTTGTTGCATACTTGGGATCTTGAATATTTTGTCTATTTTTACTTGCACTTCATTATAAAGTTCCATGGGGGTTTTGATGTTTTCTTTGTTTGTTATCTACCTTTATCAAGTCATTATTCCTTCCACGATATTAGCCTCGTGATGCCTTTCAAGAGAGTGATCCTTCCACAACACCATCATTTATATGTGTTTGTACTTTCTTTTGCACTTTTTATGGTCTTATTTCTTCATCATGTAATTGTTCTTGGTAGTCTATTTCAGTGTACTTGTCCTGCCTCTCCCTTCTCAGCATTATGGGTGGGGTATCTCCTATTGTTTCTAATGCTTCCTTGGTTCGATGGAGTGAGCTATGTATTCAATATTTGTTCCTATGTACTAGGTGTATGTAGTGGTTGGGTAACTATGCATTTTGGTGAGATGAATCATTTACCATATGGATACTCTTTCATTCCTATTTTGGAGGCATCCTTCCATATTTCGATCAACTCTTCAAAATTTGGTGTTTTTTTTCATCTCTATCTTCAAGTTTCGATGTTTGCCTTTGTTTTCCATCTATATTTGAGTAGTGTCATTTGAGGGCACTCATGCAGATTACAGTCTTCTCTACCTAATCATGTTCTATTACAATGGAGGTTTCAACAGTTATTCTTTGACAGTGTTTGCAACTTCATGCTTTAGTGGTGTTCTTCATGTTCATCCTTTGTTCCTATTTTCTAGGACATTCTCTAGTTTGGAGGCTTCTTCAGTCCTTCACTAGTCTTCATCTCTTTTCGAAGAGGGGTATTTCCCACCGAGTTTTCTCATTTTCTCCTCTTTACATAGATTTTTTGTACTTGGGTGTCTGATCAGACCATGTTGTCAGGACCCATTTCCTTCTTTCAGTAGTTTTTTCTAGGTTTTAGCTAATCCCTTAGTTTATCTTAAGGAGGGGTATTAGAGTAATAAGTTATTTCTCTTATTAATTTAATCATTTTAATTTAACTATTAAGTCACTTATTATATCTAGTTTACTTAAGCCAAACTTTAGGCATATAATAATTAATTCTTTTATTAATTATTATCATGCAACCTAGTTATTTATGTTTTAGGGTTTTTGATCACCTTTATAAGGTTTGATCTCTTTGTATTTTATTATTCCCTCTCTGAATGAATATTTCATCTTTCATAACATTCTTTGTTGTGTCTCAATTCTTTGCTTTTGTGACAGGTTTTTTCTACAGTGGATCTTGGTGATAGAATTCTATAAATTCTAACATTATGTGTCTATAATTTTCAATGGAATTCTTCTCTTAACTAATATAAACTGCTTCTATATATGCCTTTGGTATTTTCCTATCTGATCCTACAACTTTGGTCTTTTCCTATTTTATCTTACACCTCTCATCCTTACTATTATCCCTTCAGCAACTCCCCTTTATCTCTTATAAATTTGATGTATTCCACACTCCACAACACCAAGTACACTTGCATATTTGTTACAACTACCAGTTGCCATGTTGTGGCAATTACAATAGGGATTAGTATGATTCTGCATATGCTAACGATGTATTTTCCATGTCACTATGACCCTCAAACTAGACTTAGCACTTTGACCACAAGCATTCACTCAACATTTGCATCGACAAGAACTGGACGTTATTAGTCTCTTATTTATAACTAGCACTTGCATTACCTTATCTTTAAAACATGTTTTAAGATTTCAAAAATTAATATTACGGTCTCAACCTTGGAAAATTTTTATCTTCAAGGGAGGTTTATCAAATGATCAATATGTGTAGGTATTTATAATCTTTTAAGCTAAGCATATATGTCGTCTTAAGAAAGATTATAATTTAAATATATATATTTATTAATATTTTTTAGATTTTAAATTTGGTGATATAAACTATTTTTTATTATTTTATACTAAATAAATTATTTGAAATATCTTATAATATTAGAGATTTTGATTTTATGTGTTAAAATGTTAATATATCTAGAGGTAGAATGACCCAAACTCTCAATATTTAGGGTCACCTCCCTTTCCTTATAAATCCATCCCTTAGAGAATGTACCACTATTGGAATCATGAATAGATTATTTCCCTTCCTTGTTTCTTTTTGGTTTTCGTGAGATCCTCATGAATGATCATGCTAGAAGTAGTGTTCTCTAGATATTGGTTTCTTAGATTAATGGAGTCATCTACTAATCAATCTAAAAGTTTGATATTCCTTTTAATTGAGGTCACCATGGTTTACTTAATTTTGATCATTTAATGGTTGAAATGGCAGGTAGTACATTGCATAGTGTTTATTATTATTTTTTCGTAGAATAATTCTTACCTTTTCTTTAATAGAAATAGTTAATTAATCATCATTACTCAACTTCTCTTCATTTCCCTCCTCACTATTATTCTTTTTAAAATGGATCTCAATATTTTTCCTATATTTTATAATGGTCATTTTTTGTTGACTTCAACAATAGTGGTCATGTTATTCTTTTGTTGTAGGTTTGAGCATAATGAATTGTTGGTTGAGTTAGTAAGGTTGTCATTGATGTCATCATGTTGTTGTCATCATTAGTGATTATTTCCTATGCAGTGGTGCTAAGAGTTTCATTATGTATATTTTCTTGTTGCAAACCTAATGATGAGGTTTTAGTTTCTTGTTGTGTAATATTTGGAGACTTTGGATTCAAGTTTGTATTTTTTGAATTGCAATTAAATGGAATTGGTGTTCGTCAATGTATGGAAATGATTGACAATGTTTCCTACATGAAATGTGTTCTATGTAATTCTTTGCATGATGGTTTCTAATGTTATGGTTTTGGAACTGATTTTTTAATGTCCTTATCTTAATTTAGTTCAGATGGCATGAGATGTTGAGTTCTTGAGGCATGGTTTCAAAGTTCAAACGTTTTCTTACTTTAGATTTTCCTACCTCATATGTTTACATTTTAATTAATTGTCTCAGTGTATGTAAGATGAAATGTAACGTGTATGATGATTATTTTTTTCCTATTTGAGGTGTATTGTGGTCCACTTCTCATTTCTTTCCATCATGGAAATGTTTAGTGCTGACGTAATTTAAATTGTGTTTGGTTAAGACGCTTAGCCAACAATGGGAGATTTTGCAAATGAAAGGATGATATAAATAAAGGATGAATCATTGAGAAAAAATATTGGCACGTGTGTATACTTATACAAGTGTTGTGTAAGTGTGTACACGTGCAACGGTAATGTCTGAAAGAGAATTTGTCTCCCTGTATATATGAAGTCATACAAAGTGTTGTGTTGAGCAGTGTGGACCTTCATGTTTTAGCTATTAGAAGTAGTGACTTGAAGGTATCTACAGATCATTTGATTGATTTGCAGAAATGCATCAGTGCTAGATCTATTATCTTTTATCCTTTCTCAACTATGTAGTGAGACCTTTAGCAATGA
>MU225430.1:10114946-10132927 GCA_018584345.1 Thuja plicata
ATCAAATAAAATTTATAATTACTTAGATGCCCCTAGTTGAAAACATCATCAAGACATAAAAGAACCATAATCAAACCATTAACCAACTGTGTATTTAAGTAGTACCTGTTCATTCATATGTCAAACATAATAGAGATTCATCAATCAAAAAAATTGTAATACCAGCAATATGGTGTTCCATGTCTGTGCATTGGTAGGATAATCCATTCCTGTTTGCGATCCAATACAGCTTTGTAGGACCTCTGTTAATGTACATGTCGTGTCTGATGTTGTGAAAAGACACCCTTGTTTTGGAAAGTGGCATTATTTTTCATGTGTCAAGAAAGATTGTGTCTGTGAGGTAAACCAGCCTAGAGAAATCTAGCAGCCACAACTAACTATACCAACAAAGATGACCCCAGTGTAGAATGACTTATCCCTAAGATGTAAAGACAGACAAATCCCAAGCGAGGATAAGATAGTTATTTAGGAAGATGAAGTCAGCGTAGAAACATAGGACAAATTATGAAGGCCTAGTATCAGTAGTGTATTGATAGATGGAGTGCTGAACACAAGTGACGCCTGATTGCCAGGTTTTCACCACTTGGCAAGATCTTTTTCTTTCTTTTTGCTACCAAGATGCCTATTTTACCAGGTGCTCATCAAGGCACTTTTCTCTTTTTCAATTTTTTTGCTCTTTTTGCTTCTTTTCTTTAATGTTTTTGTAGTATCAAGCCGCATGTTTACCAGGTTTTCACCAAGGATACCCATTTTTAAAGATCTTTTCCACTGTTTTTGGATTTCTTCAGGATCAATTTTCTGAATGTTTTTGGTATTTTGCAATAAATTTTTGTTGTACAGGCTCTGCTAGCCGAACATTAAGCATAGAAATGCTTCAAATGTAGAGTGTTGATAGGATCTGGAAGAACGTCTCCCTCAACTGTAGATAATTGATAAGCTCCAGTCCAAAAAGTACCAGTGATAAACTTAGGTCCTAGCCAGTTAGGTTCAAACTTTCCTTTCTGCTCCTTGTTAGGCTTGTTCTTAGGATTCTCCTTGAGGACAAGGTCTCCCACTTCAAACTTGTGTGGTTTTACCTTCTTGTTGTAACCTTTGGACATTCTCTCTTGGTACACTTTGAGGTGATGAAATGCTTGTTGTCGGCGCTCATCTAGTAGGTCCAGAGAATTAATCCTATCTATGCGGTACTGCTCATCAGTAACCAGTCCTCATAAAGATATCTGCAAAGATGGGATTTCAACCTCAATAGGTAATACTGCTTCATCGCCATAGACTAGAGAAAATGGCGTGGCTCTAGTGGGTGTTCTGATGCTTGTTCTGTAGGCCCATAGTGCTGGATTCAGTTGTAAATGCCAGTCTCTGCCAGACTTGCTTACAGTTCTATGTAGAATTTTGAGAATGTTTTTGTTTGATGCCTTAGCCTATCCGTTACCTTGAGGGTAATAGATTGAGGAGCAATTTTGAGTGATATGGAACTATTCATAGAGGTCATCAATGTCTTGATTTTTAAATTGGCCCCCATTGTCTATCACAATTGAAGAGGGTATCCCATATCTACAAATAATGTAGTTCAGAATGAACATAGCCACCTATTTTCTAGTGGCTTTGATTAGCGGCACGGCTTTGACCCACTTCATGAAATACTCAGTGGCCGTAATGATAAACTTGTGTCCATTTGAGGAGTTGGGATATATTTGTCCAACCAGGTCAAAGGCCCATTGTTGAAATGGCCAATGTGTTATGAAAGGTATAAGTTCTCTGGCAGGAGCATGGATATGGTTTCCATGTGTCTGGCATTTAAGACATGCTTTTGAAAATTGAATAGAATCTTTCTCCATGGTAGGCCAATAATAGCCTACTCTGAGCAGTTTCTTAACTAATGAAAATTCGTTCGAGTGTGATCCACATACACCTTTGTGGACATCTTTTAATGCTAGATCAGACTCTTTGAGTTCTAAACACCGAACAAGTATACTGTTGAGATTGCGTTGATATAGGTTGTTAGTTATGAGGACGTAATGTGATGCTATCCTAATCAGGGATCTTTTCTCATTTCTAGATAGACTGGCGAGAATGGTTTGGTCAGAAAGGTACGTAATGATACTGGCATACCGAGATTGATCTGGGGTATTCAAGGCACATATTACCTGGTATTTAGGGTTAGCAAAGGAAAGATAGGATATTTCTTCCACCAAGAAGTCATAGAAGAATTGATACTCCTCCAGTTATAACATGGATGCCAAGGTAGCCATAGCATCTGTAGCCTTGTTCTCTGATCTTGGTATCTATTGGAAGGTGACGAAGACAAATTACTTCTTCAAATCATCAACTAGTTGCTTGTAGGGCATCAAATTTTCATCTTTTGTTTGATACTCCCCATTGACTCGATTGATAATTAGTTGGGAGTCACCATACATGTATAACTCTATGATCTTCCATTCCATGGCTAGCTTGATGCCATTGACCAATGCTTCATATTTTGAGATATTGTTGGTGCATGGAAACATCAATTTGTGAGATTTGGGAATCTTATATCCTTGTGGAGTTATGAAGAGGACCCCTGTTCCAGATCCTTGTTGAGTAAATGAACTGTCAAAGTACATCTTCCATGAATGTTCAGTGAGATGCATGATTGTTTCATCAAAGAATTCAATTAGTAAAGGTTCATCATCCTGGAGTGGTGAATCAGCCAATTGATCTGCAAGTACCTGTCCTTTGATAGCTCTCCATTCTAAATACTCAGTGTCAAACTCACTTAGAATTAGGACCCATTTTGCCAAACGTCCCGTTAATGCTGTTCTACTCAAAAGATACTTTAGAGGATCAATCTTAACAATGAGATTTATGGTATGAGAGAGCATGTAGTGTCTAAATTTTTGTGATGCGAAGACAACAGCTAAGCATGCTTTCTCAATAATGCTATGATTGAGCTCTTAAGTGAATAGGGTCCTACTAATGTAGTAGATAGCTCATTCTTTCTTTGTTTCATCTTCTTGTGCTAGTAATACTCCTAGGGATGTAGCTGTAGCTGAAATGTATAGGAGCAAAGGTTTTCCATGAATAGGCACCATAAGAATAGGTGGAGCAGCCAGGTACCCCTTCAATTCTCTAAATTTTGCTTCATAGTATTCATCCCATTTGAATGCAACCCCTTTATGTAGTAGCTTAGTAAAGGGTTGTGCCTTATCTGCAAGTTGGGACATGAATCTTCTGATAGACTGGAGTCTCCCTTGTAGTGTCCTCATTTAACTGATATTACATGGAGTCATCTCTAGAATAGCTTTTACCTTTGCAGGATCTACCTCGATTCCCTTTGCTGATACTATGAATCCTAGGAGCTTGCCTGATTGGACCCCAAAGGCACATTTCTTTGGATTGAGCCTGAGTTGGAACTGTTCCATTCGATCCAATATCTTTCTCTAATCAGCAATGTGAGTACCTCTTTCTTTGGATTTAGCCAATGTGTCATTGACATAGTCCTCCATGTTCTTGTGCATCATGTCATGGAATATTGTTGTCATAGCTCTTTGATATGTTGCACCGGCATTCTTTAGCCCAAATGGCATGACGTTCCAGCAAAATGTGCCCCATGTGCATGTGAATGTAGTTTTCTCTTGATCCTCAGGGGCGATCTTGATTTGATTATAGCCTGAGAATCCATCCATTAATGAATACATCTGAAAGCCAGTTGTAAGGCCTATGATCATGTTAATGTTTGGTAGAGGGAAGTCATCCTTTGGACATGCTTTGTTTAGGTCTCTGAAGTCTGTATAGATCCTGATAGATTTATCAGATTTAGAAATGGGGACCACATTGGAGATCCATGCTGCATAGGCAATGACTCAAATAAATCTAGCTTTTAACAACTTTTCTAATTCTCCTTTTACCAATAATGCAACATGAGGATGCATCTTTCAAAGTTTTTGTTTCACAGGCTTGATCCGAGGAGCTATAGATAAGTGGTGCGTGATGAGATTAGGATCTAGCCCTGGCATATCAGTGTAAGACCATGCAAATTTGATCTTCTTCTCTTTTAGGAACTCTGTGAACTATACCTTCTCTTCTTCTGATAAAGATTGAGCCATATGAACTATTTGAGGATTCTCAATGGCGCTCAAGTTTACTGGCTGTGTTGGTTCAATCAATACTGAAGATCTTTCTTGAAAATGTTCAGGGAGGATATCAAGAGTCTCAGCCTTTTTCACCTCTGAGAGGTTTTCACCATTTGATACGTCTTTTTTTTTACTATTTTGGGATCTGATACTGCTACAGAGTGGTTTTCACCATCAGTCCACTTTTTCTTTTTATTTTTTCGTTTGTGACTAAGAAACTTGATATCCTCCTGTGACATGTTCTCGCTCCTTGCATTGGTGGAAGAAGGGTAAGGTTCACAAGAATTGAGATAACAAGGTAGGGAGTGATCATTGGAAAAGATGAGGATAGGAGTAGGATTCATTTTAGTCCCATCAATTAGGTTTGGAAGTACCAATTTTAGGGAGTCAGATTCTGGGAAGGACAACATCGTGTTAGTATCAAGACCATTAACCGACATGACATGGTCTGTTAAGTTAATATCTTTGATGTTTAGATCAATAAGAGAAAGATCGTTGTTAAAAGGGTCATTTTTCAGTCATATATGGATCGAACTCTAGTGACTCATCAGTAGAAATCTCAGCATCATCCCTTTGTAAAAGGAGGCTTCTTGCTTGTAGCCTATGAAATTCTCGTAGACTTATGTATTCACCAGTGTCGCCATAAATGATTGGGGGAATGAACTCTTCTTCTGCTTCAGGAGGATCAGTATCATTAAAAGGAGTGTTAGGTCATTTACTAGGAGCTGAGGAAGCTGCAAACATGTGAATTGTATCTATTCCAAATTCTTCAGAGGCAATAGATAGCCAATCCCACTCATAGTCATGAGAGTTTGTGACATCATCATTAGATCTGTTTAAATATTCAACAATGTTTATTTGATGGACTCGGTTAGCTGCTTGTAGATCAAAGTGAGGTAGATCAAGGACATGTGAAATTGTGACCAATTGCCCCAAGTTAGGATGTAAATTCTATGGCTGGGGTATCTCTTGAGTGATTGTCGCTATGGTGTCTCCTACCTCTTGAATGGGAGGTTGTGCTATCAAAGGAGTGTGAAGATCCCGTGGTACCTCAAAGCTAGGTACATAGTGTTCTCCTTGATATTCAGGATTCTCTGTACCAGTATGTAGTAATCTCTCATAAGGCCATGGTTCCAATATTATTTCATCTGTTTTATCACTTCCTGTTTCAGAAGGTGGACTCTCTTTTGAAGTAGGTTTGTTGGATTGAGTATTAAAACCTAGTCCTATTTTATCTTTGTTGAGGCAGAACTCCATGGGACTAGGTTCAATGATCCCTTGTCTTGTGTCATTTAGAGGTCCCTTTCCTTTGTAACCCATTTGTTTGAGGAAATCATATCCCTTTCCATATTGCTCTGGGGATATCTTCACATGTTTGACTTCAAAGTCCACTAGTTCTTCTTTGTAAAGCCAGTCCAAGACTGCCTGTTCTTCTATGTTATCTGAAGAAGATGTGGATGCCTTGATCATGTCAGTTGCCTTGTGTACTTATGGCTCTTTGAATGCTAGAGGTGTGAATGTTGACGAAGGTTTTCCATAGGATCTTGGTGACACTGGAAGGTCTGTCAGTGAAGGAGTCAGGTCCAGCTTGTACTCTCCCATACCTGTTTCTTGAAGCTTCAAGGTTTTGGTAAAACCCTTCATAACCATGTCCTTGGTAGTTTCAGGAGAAACTGCATCCATAGCCTCTTTGTTGTGTGGGATCATGCTACCTGCTTTAATATTGTTGCAAGTGTAGTTGGAATCTACAGGAATCGTCACTTCTATCCCATTATGTGGGAACTTGATGCATTGGTGATAAGTGGATGGTATAGCTTGCATCTCATGAATCCATGGTCTGCCTAGTAGAATGTTGTAGGCTAGTGGTAGATCTAGAACTTGACATATAACGTTCCTCTCAATCAGTCCAACTCTGATAGGTAGAGCAATAAGACCCCTAGAGGATCTTTCTTCCTCATCATAAGCTTTCATGGTTATCTTGTTTCTAGTGTCAATTGTTTTTTCTGAGAGACCTAGTCTCCTGACGAGATCCAGTGTATAGATATTCAATCTTACGCCTCCATCTATCAATACACATCTAACACGGGATTTATGAATAAGGACTTCGATATGGAGGGGTTGATTGTGTGGATGGGTCAATGACTTTTCATCTTCTTCAGAGAAGGAGAGGTAGTGTGGCATTGAGATGTGATTGACCATCGCTTGAAACTTGTCTATATCAATATCCTTTGGAACATTAGCAGTGTGTAGAGCTTGTTCTAGGATTTCTCTATGCACAGTGGATATCTTGAGCAATTTGAAGATGGAAATTTTGGCAGTGGTTCATTGCAATTGGTCTACCATGTCATATTTTGCTCCAGGGATAGTGACCACATGCTTTTCTATTGGTTTAGGAATAGTTACAATAGGAACCTTGGGTGTTGATGTTGGTTTTGGAGGTCCTTTGATTGTAACTTGTGCCTGGCTCTGTGTTACAGGATTTGAGGAGGAGGATGCACCTTTAATTGTGATCACATTGATGGATTCAGTTTTAATGCTAAGCATATTGATCACATTGTCACTCTTGGAATAGGTGTAGTTTACCTCATTACCTTTCCCTTTAGATGTTTCTCCTTAATTATAATTAGGAAAGGGTTTGTTGAATTCCGTATGATCCTCATTGGTAGTATGTCCATTGAATTTGATCTTACCTCCTTTGATGAGGTCTTGGATGACATGCTTAAGCTTGAGACAATTATTAGTCTTGTGTCCCTTGTTTTTGTGGAAAACACAATACAAATTATCATCCCACCATCTGGGTTTGACCATTGGTTCCCATGGTTTTGAATCAGGAATCGTAAGAACTTTGTTATCCACCAACATTTTCAAAATAGTCTCAAGAGGTTCCCCCAAAGGAGTGAATGTTCTATGAGGTTTTGAAGTCCATGTTCGTTCTTTGTTATTATCATTGTTCACTTTGGGAATGGGAGGTGTTACCTTAGCTTCTTTGCTTGCTTGCATGCCATTGGTCAGATTGAACACTTCGGGTTTAGAATTAATGGTAGAGGCATCAACTACTCCATCATTAACAACTTTTTTGTTTTGCTTCCACCATTTAGGCCTAGAGTTGGAGTTACTGCCTTTGTTTTCATTTTGAAGGGTAATCTCTCCCTTTTTGACCATGACTTCCTCAATATGAAGGGCATTTTTAATCATCCTATCAGAGCTAGGAGAGTCTTGCATTTGTAGAGCATAGCTCAATTTAGGCACTAGATTATTAATAAAGATTTCCATCTTCTCCGTTTCAGGAATGACCCTTGAATATCGTGCAAAAATCTTCCTCCATCTTTGTAGGGAGTGCGTGAATGATTCTCCAGTTCATTTTTTGGTGTTACATAGATCCATCATAGTTACATCATGTTGGATGTTGTAGGAGTAATGTTGAATGAACCGTTGTATCAACTCCTTGAATGTTTTGACCTTAGGGTTCAATTTTCAAAACCACTCCGTGGCATTATCTCCTAGACTTCCTGGAAATAGTCGCATGAGGTAAGTGGGTTCGTGCATGTACTCAATGCTTAGAGCACAGAATTCTCTTACATGGTCATGTGGATCAGTTTCTCCCATGTACTTGTCATACTTTGGCCTTGCCACATTAGGAGGAAACGGGACCATAGTGATACTCTTGTCAAAAGGAAATGGACAAATGGCATCCAAAGAGTATTTTGTTTTGGGTTTCTCCTTCTCTTGCTTGAGGTTTGTGAGCTATGTTTGCATTAGATTGAGTTGTTTGGTGAGAATAGATATTGGGTTTGGTACTTCCTTCTCCTTGAGTTTTTCCACATCATAATCTTTGGGTAATTTGACACCTGTGGATGCTAGATGGAGGAAGTATTTTTCTTTATTATCACTAATTATCCATTCCAATAGCTTGTGGATCCTTTTACTTTGTTTGAGTTTCTCATATTTGTCTTCAAGGATCTCTTCTTCACTATCTGATGCAAATGGATTATGTTCAAACTTGGGTCTTTCTTCCTCTTTCATGCCTTTAGATTGTGCTTGTTTTCCATCATTATAACCCTCAAAGGCCTTACTCCATTCATTAGTGTTTCTATCCATTGGAGGTGAATCTAGATCAAAAAGGGAACTGCGAGAAGTTTCTCCATGAAAGTGTGGTGTTTTAGGAGGCACTTTTGATCCTTTAGTTGTGTACTGGTTGCGCCTTGTGTTAACCATGAAGTTTGTTCCTCAACTTTGTTAACGTTTCCCAATAATGCAAGTAAGGATTTTAGATCGTTCAAGTGGGCGGGTCTAGGTAGGAGTAACTGTTTGTTGTTGGTGGATGTAAATGATTCCAGCGTCAGAGGGTTAGAATGCCCTGATAGTGAGCTAGGAACCAAGTTGTTGATAGAGAATGGGTAGACCACACGTATTGAACTGATCGAGAAAGACTGACTAAGCATGCAAGGTGGATGTTTCGAAAGTGTTTTGAAATAACAACAGGGAGACCAGAAGAGACAATATGAACCAGCTAAAGAGAAAAAAGGGTATCCTAATCAACTGAGACTTCCTAAGAAAAACTCCTACAAATTCCCACTATCCTGAATGCAAGCTCCCAGATACGAGCCTCTGATGGTACCAGATACGAACCTCTAATGGTACCAGATATGATCCTAGAATCTGGATACGAATTCTTACTGACCAAATGCGATCCTATATACCAAATGCGATCCTAGATACTTAATGCGACTCAGGAAAAATAGGATATGATCTTATGATATCTTTGTCAATGTGGGTCAGTTTTGAAAAATTTGTTTTTGAAGTGCGTGAAGTTGCTTGTTTCCAAATTGTGTCAAGAGGTGTTGTAAGGCGTGAAAAACACTTGTACTCTAGGGCTTGAAATTTTTTGATTGTTTTGAGGAGCTTATCTTTTTAATGATCTTTTGGACACGTCACACAATTTTGCATTGTTAAGAGGGTGAAACAAACACTCTTTTTGTCCTATTTTCTAGGTGGAGGATGAAAATATTTGCTCATTGACTCAGGTACACACTCAAATGCTAATCAGAATACAGCCATGACCAAGCATGCAATGGCTCCAGTCATGATGTTGTATTAGCTGACTCCAAACACAAGTGAGGGCACAATATGATGAGTGTCTTGGGGAAATTACTTTTTTCCTTGCACAAAGATTATCACCCTTTCGGGGATGAATCAGGTATTCTTTCAGTTGAAGTTGTTGTAGATTATTGGGCAATTCATTCAAAATTGTCCCCCATAGAATTGTGCAAGGAAAAATTGAGTCATATAGCCCTATGAGTACCTGAATATATGTAGTCTCGCAAGAAAGAGTCAAGTGGCTCCGCTCTACATATACCCAGATATGTTCAAGGAATGATGTCATAATTCCAAGAACAAAACCAGTTCCATCTTCCGAGGCTTTGGCCTACGAGGAAGCAACTATTTATAGTGAGTTGGAAGGGTCAGCGTAAGACCTGTCCCAATAGCATAACAATGTATTTTTAATCTAAGGTGAAGGCTTCTTTACTCTCAAAAATGGCTTCTATTTATAGAAGAATGAGAGAGAGAGAGAGAGGGGGGACAAGGTGAATTAATGAGTTGGGAGACTCATTAATGGAGGTGTAAGAACTATTAATGCCCAAGGCATTAATAAGGCATGGAGGAGACATAGGCTTAAGGCATCTTTATTAATGAGGCATTAATGAAAGCTTTAAAGAAGCAAGGGAGGGTGTAAGAGGTTGGCTTGAGAAAGTGGACCTTAAGGAAGTCAAGCTTGAGAAAGTGGACTTTCTCAAGTGGGTTGAGTTGCTAAGCTTTCCCTAATGGAATGTGACAACATTAGGAGGTGGGTTAGGGTAGAATTAGGATTTAGGATTAGATTAGCAAGGGTGAATGGGTTGAGATGGGTTAGAACCCAGGGTAGAAGTTATTGAGATAGGTTAGGTTGGGGTTTAGGGGAATATTAATAAATAGATTAAACTTATTTAATTCATTTAACAATATAGGAATTAATTATTTAAACAATGAAATTGCTTTTTAATAATTAAGGGGACTATAGCCATTTTAATTAAATTAAATAGGCTAGGGGAATGGGTTAATTGCAAGTGGGTAATTGATTTATGGATTTATTTAATTCCTTTATAGTTAAATACTATAGCCATGTTTGATTTTGGTTTGATTTAATTGGTTTGAATTTATTTAAATCGTATGGCTATAATAGTTAATATAATTTAGTGATAAAAATCACCCAGGACATTAAATTGATTTGAAGAATTATGCCAAGCAGTAACAGGGTCATTTGGACATAATCGAGGGTATGATCACACTTAGAGAAAATAGGGTCCATAGTTGGAATAGACCAAATTTGGGTGGTTACACTAACAAGGTATAAGACTTTAACATGTCTCTAGGTAAATCCCATAACTTGGTAGCATTTAACGGTGCTTTTGTAAGCTCTTAACTGAGCACCTTGTTATTGCATTGATAAGTTGTGGGTTCCATCCCCACTGTAGTTTTTCCCTCTCATCAAGGGCTTTCTGCAACACCAAAATATTGTGTTAAGTTTTTGAGTGTTTATATGTTTATGTTTGTCAACTTGCAAAGCTATCAGTTATCAGTTATCGGTAGAAGATAGAACAATTATTGATATCGGTAAAAAATAAGACTATAAGTTTGAGATTAATAGGGAAAAGAGTGAATTTTTTGAGGTATTGATTCACCCCCCTCTCAGTCCCTAACCTAAACCTTTCCAACAATTGGTATCAGATCATATTGGTTCTCTAGGAGAAAACTTTAACAACTTGGAGTAGATCTGGGATAATAGAAAGTTATAGGTATCAAAAAGAATTGGAGGAAGCTCTAGAAGATGCTAATGAAATGAGTCATGAATTAAAGAAAAAGATAAAGACATCATTTGCAAAATGGAAGGAACTTACAAAAAAACTAAATATGAACCTTGATGACCTTGACAGACTATCAGAAGGAAGTATCAATTCTAAAGAAGTTGATGTTGCTATTGTTGAACTACTGAAAAAGAATAATAGTTACTTGAAGAAGTTAGTCAGATGAAGAAAAAACATGAAACTCAAGCCTTGAGAATGATAGAAATACTAGAAAGAATAAGATCTCCCAATAGTGCTAAAGGAATTCTCGAAACCGAAAAGAGAGATGTTGAAGAAACAATTACTGGAAAAGATATACTACTGGAAAGAAAATAGAGAGAGATTCATGCACAAAGGGAACTAATAGAAATTACTGGTGATAGCAATTTAAAACTACAAGCATAAAATCGAATACTAAAGCAAGAGAACGAAGACCTAAAGAACAAGATGAAAATTGAAAAAGAAATCAATACAAAACTCAAAAAATTAGAACAAATCATGCATAAGATTTACGAACAACAGAAAAATTAGAGAAAACCATATGACACTACTAGATTGGGATATATCGGCAACAACACTATGAAAATCATAGAATCGTCAAAATCTGGAGAAACAAGTGACATACAAGGTAAGAAATTCTATAATCCTACTTGTTAAAATTCTAGAAAATATGGTCACCCAATAAACATTTGTCAAATTAAACAAGTGAATTCTACTGAGAACACAACTTTTAAGGGTTATTGCTATAATTGCAACAAATTTGGTCATAGAGCATATGAATGTAAATCTGAAACCATCACTGGATCATCTGAGAGAAAATTCTATGGATATTTCTATAAATGTAATTACTAGGGACATAAAGCTGAAGAATGTAGAACCAGAACATTGACAACGAGGAAAATAGTACATTATCAAATAACATAAGCAAACAACACAATTACCTATTTTAAATGTTGAAAACCTGTACATACAACAACAAAATGTAGAAAAAGAAACAATGAAGTAAGAACTAAACCTTTAAGACCATTTGCACTACCATGTTACATTTTCTCAAAGTTTTTTCATGTGCCACCTACAAAATAGATATCGGTTTTCTACCGACAATGACAGAGATATCAGAGGTAAAAGAACTATAAATCAAGAATAAGTCAAAGAGGAAATGAAGAAGATTTGGGTAAAAAAGGAAACTGACAAAACATCAATTGAAGCCCCTGTGTCGAATGACATAGGGAATTAAAACGTCAAATAAGAAAGTAAGTAATTGCTTAGGGACATAAAACTTTATTAGAATCATCATTTAGTCCCTAAAACCAGTTATGAGCCAGAACATTCAAATAAGCATATTTAGACGCAATGGGTAATTTATAAAAGTTGAAAGACATTAGTACAAGATTATTATCGATGAATATACATAGGAACACTATCGAACTATAATATTTTTTTAGTAAAAGTGAATGTTGGACACCTTGTCTATATATAACAACACTTGTCTTATGGAAGTTACATTTTGAAAAGTAAATACAAAAATGAGCTTGAGCGAAAATTTCATCTTATAAAAAGGATTAATTAGAGATTTGACTTAGAGGTAAACCCTAGATGATCAGAACATATTCATAAATTGTATAACAACTATTATGGATGAGAATATTGTATTAGTTGATGGATCACATGATAAGGAACCTGAATATCAATTGACTTCACTATAAGCAACTAAAATGAATGAAGTTGGAGCACTATCTTGGTTAGTGAGTAGAGTTATATTGACAGAAGACTTCAACACTTATATTCAATTCAAGTAGAGTGAGATCGGAGATGAAGAGATTAGTATAGCCTACAAGGAACTATATAAAGAGAATGAAATGTTGAATGAAGAGTATGGACATCTGGAAACAAAACATTTGACACATATCATGCACATACCAAAGAATCTTGAAGTTGAATCGATTAAATGTGTATTAAGTAGAGTACATGGATACTATATATGGTTTGAAGGATATAGACAGATTGAGATCACTAAGGAAACCGTCTTTTCTATGACTGGATTATTGGCTACTGGAAAGAAATGAGTAAAGGAATTGGATTCTGGAATGGAAATTGAAGGTATAGTAAGGTATAAGCAAGATCAAAAACCCTTTGCTGCAAGCAATAGCGTGGATATAGAAATGAGATTTGCATCAATGGTTATTAGATACAATATCTATCAGGTAAATCAATTACACAACATATCTAGAGGAAAACTAAAGGTTGCATATGAGATTGTTACTGAAGGAATCAAATATGACTTAGCATAAATGATGAGAAATCATCTGACGCTGAATCCAAGAAAAATCAAGAAACAAGGATTGAAGTTGTTGGTACTCTCAAATTTGACACAAATTTGGAGTGACCAATTTAAAAAATTTCCCTAAGGCAAGGTGAGTACCCGTAAAAACTTTTCGAAGAAGCATACTTGATGTGCAAGTAAAATATGACCCGATGATTTTTATGAGATACTGATTAGGGAGCATGTGAAAAACCTTTCACGGAGTAGATGTAATGGGTCACAAATTTCAAATTTCATTTTTGATATGTTTTGAAGAGGGTCATTTGGAGGTGCTCACTTAAATCTGCATTCTGCACATTGTCTAATTATAGTAAATGACCTACTTTGCATGCTTGCATATTTTGTCGAATAAAGTATCATGATATAAGGATTATTCCGAGTTGTTGTAGGCATAAAAGAGAAGCTTTGTTTCAATTTATAGATTCCTAGGATTTTATATGATAATTTTTCCAAAGTCATTCTGTTTGCAATTAATGATGATTCTCAGAATGTGAAAGTGCACAATTATGAAATTGCCTACTTTGAGATTTCACAACTTGTACCTGATTGAATGGAATAGAAAATTGAATGCTCCCTCATATTGTAGTCATGGAAATGTATTACCATAAAGATTTACAGACCTATTCCAATCCATCTGATTAGTTTCCTCATTCAATCCCAAACCATATTTATGCAGTTTCACTGATTTTGAAATCAGAAGTTGGTAAAGGGCTAACTTTGAGGATTAGTGTTGACTGATTGGTTGACCACCGCAACAAGATAGTTGATGCCTCGTATTCCTTATATGAAATTGAATCAAGTCCCAAGGATTCAGATAATGAGGAATTCATCTGATTGGTTTAGGAAGTCGGATCCAAATGAGATTTATTCAGTTTTCACTCAATGCATCAGTAAAAGTCTTCCAGAGGGCTGACTTTGCAAGCTGATATTAATGTGATCGGTTGATCGTCATAAGTCACCCTTTTGGATTCATTCTCTCCATATAACATACTTCCAATATCCAGAAGCTCGGGTCTTCAGGAGGTCACTTGACTTGTTTTCAAAGTCACAACCAGGTGAGTTTTATTGTTACTTAACAGGGTAATTTGCAGAATAGTTTTGAAGAGGCAACTTGGAATTTTAGAATCTTTTGACCTGTTTAGTTTCGTCAGGTGTCACTTTGCAATATGGAAGAATGTTAACCTTGGAATGTGTGTGCCCAGCGCTACGTTCTGGTTACTTGATTTTGTCAGTTTTTAACGCCATATCCAAAGGCCAGTTGCTTTTTATATGATCAAATTTGCAAAGGTATAAAAGATGGAAGTTTATGATCGCCAATTTGATGCTTATGGTTCGGCTTCATTAAAAAGCCATGTTTGGATGAAATTGAAATTAAAAATCAATGTCAAAGTAAAGATGTCCAAATCAGGATTTTTTTGACCCAACTTATATTTTTGAAGTTCAATGCTTAGTCAATATACAAAAGGTATGGGGACTTGAAATGCAGGGTATAAACAATTTCTTAAGGGAGCTTGGAGGGACCTATTCAGTACTGATATTTTAATGATAAGGCTATGAATAGAAAATCTTACCAACTTTGTAGAAGTTTCAGTGCGGAGAGAGTGTCTTGTTAGATTTTGCATGTAATATGCACCTTATACCAACAAGTTCTACATGTAGTGAAGAATGTTGTTATAGTGTCTCATTCTTCCACATTGTTTTCACATTTTGTATTGAGTGCTTGGTTATCTGAGGAAATGATCCAGATTGATCTCTTTGTATCAACTTCTTAAAAGAAAATAAAATGCAATGGCTCCTCCATGTGCATTCTTACCTTTCAGATGGAATTTTGTGTGGTGTTGGATTTAATTTAAATTGAATCTGGAGTTACAACCAAGCGACATTGGAGAAATATGATGTTGAGCTTTTCTTCTATAGAGAAAAGGCTTTCTTTGATTATTAAACATGAAATACTAAAATCTACAGAGTATAATGAAGAAGTTGCAAACATCCTCCCTACGCAAGTGCCAAAGAAAGGAAGCCTGCGCATTACTGTGCAAAGCATGTGGAGGGGTTTTTGCAGAGAAAATTCTTGGCAAGGTGGAGAGTACTTTAATAACTCAAAACAAAATGAATGGAGACAAAGTGAAATGTTGCACAAAAGGAGACAAGGAGTCTACGCTGCGTAGCGTTTCACCAAACAAGCTTATGTTTTGGAGTAAGGATGAGGCAAATGAACTGTTTGACAAATGCCTTTGGCCTGCACATTATATTAAAGGTTGTGCAACGTGCATAATCATGGATAGCGGCCTACGCATGAAATAGTGATTGGCTGCACGCGAGCTATTAAAACATTGAAATAATAAAAGCCAAATATATTTGGCAGATGTAAATACCTTTAGCCTGCAAAATATAAGAATATAGAAGCCTGCAAAATGGGCAAGGCATTGCCTGCGTGGAAATTGAAGAGTAACCCAGCACATGAAGTGAAGCAAAATAGCTCATTAACAAATGTATTTTGCAGAGGTAAATATCTGAATGCAAGAGAAGGGAGATAAACTTGTTGAAAGGCAACGTAGTGAGTCAGAGAAAATATCGCATGATGCTTGACAAAGAGTGTAGCGCATTCACTAGAGATGGAGGAGTTTAAAACTCCATGCAAACACAATTGGCAAGTGGTAAATGTGAAAGCTAGTAAATCATTTTAGATGCAATATGTGAAGGCATGAGAGATGTTTGAAATTTGTGGACAAAACCAGCTTAAGAGATAGAAGACTGTAGAACATAAAGCTCAAATCCGCACATGGAAAACAAGAATGAGGTAGCCAACACATGAAATGAGAAACTTGCGCTAAATAACAGTGGAGGTCTGCGCAAATTTGGAGAGGATGCACATAGAACCATAGAAGAATGGAGTGTGCGCACATGCAAGGTATTAAAACAAAAGAAATTTAAAGTGCTTAGTCCCACATTTGTTGTGGAAAGGATATTATTAATGTTTAAATATTGCAATGCATAGTTTATAGTTTGAAGTAAAAGGTAAGAGCTTGGCTCGTGCACTGGGCTAAGGAATTCCTTATTGACTTGTGGGTACATAAAACATAATTTTGGCACGCAGCTAACTGTAAGCTTTAAAAACTTCAAAATTTTAATCCCACTTTCGCCAGGATGGGGAATTTTGCGGTGTTTATAAGGTAAAATCCAGAGTATGAAGTTTGCAGAGAAGCCTGGAGGCTATGCGCGCGCATGAGCGCAGGTGGTGCCTCAAAAACCATGTCATATCATAGAGGATGAAAAGAAAATTTTGGCGGGACCCGCAGAGCTAATGTGGTAGGTGAGTTGCCATAAAAGGCAGTAAATTTTAGCGGGACCCATATGGGTGATGTGGCAGGTGAGTTGGCGTAAAAGGCTTCAGGTTGTGTGCATATTTCTCGAGGTGAGAAAAATTGATGGTTCACTTAATGGCTTAAGGTAAAGATCTAACAGGTAAGTGATTAAGTCATTGCGCCACGTGGTGATGAAGACAATCGGATGACAGTGAGGCAACTAGGTGGTGATGACATGGTAGTGCGCTGGAGAGGCCTACAGGTTGGGCATGGATCTCGAGGCAACCAAGATTGACGGTTAACTTAATGGCTTAATGGGAAGATGATCAAAATATACCCATTAAGCCATTAAGTCTTAGTGACATGTGGCGGGGTAGACACATGGAAAGATCTGGTGCAATACAAAGGTGGCAAATCAGAGACTGACATGTGGCACAAGCAAGGGACAGAGGCGCCCAGATGCATCTTCAGACCAATCAAAGGATGATATATGATGCCTAGTGGTCACATAGAGCCAGTAGGAGGATGCCACATGGTGGATTCTGGTGGAATCTAGAGAAAATGCAGAAAACAGTGGCAAAAGGTGGAATAAAGGGCATAAAAAAATATATCATGAGAAAATAAAGATTAATATGCTCAGAAATGGAGGAAAGGACTTAAAATGAGGATATTAAAATGAAAAAATATAATATATCAGCATAATTCAATAGTTTAACTATTGAAAATAGATGTAAATTAAAATATTTCAAATTGTTGAAAAAGTATGCATGAGAGGAAAAGTTTGATTAGTGATTTAGGGGGGCAAATTTTATCAAAAATACCAAGTATCATATACTGTTAGAAAGGTATCAAAATGAGGATTCTATTTTTGTATTCCATTTTGGTGGAGAATCAAATTGGTTTGAAGAAAATGAAGAAAGAATGACTCAGCTCAAAATTGGTTAAAGCAGAGAAGATAGGTGGTGTTTCAAGAAAGTATCTGGAGATCTTTTGCTTTGGATAGATATTCATATTTCCTCCATTGTTATAGGATTCCAAATCTTGGTCTCCACAGAGAGTTGCAGAGTACTGGCTCTAGGAGTTTCTAATTATCTTATGGTTCCATTAGGGATGTAGTTTATGATAGTACTAGTTTTGTATCTGTATGCCTCTCTCTCCTGTTTCCCACAGCTTTCCAAGGGTGGGGGTTAGTAGCAAAGGTTCACAAGTGGATGCAAAGCAAGTATACAATAGCTACTAAATGAATAACAGAAACATGAGCAATAAAATGTACAAGCAAGAGAAAGGAAGACAAATAAATGCAAACCCCACGATGCTTGAAGCTTCTATTGTTTCTCTCTACTCCTTCTGAAATGTTGTT
>MU225430.1:10148942-10167023 GCA_018584345.1 Thuja plicata
TTCAATTTTAAAGCACCAAACTGAAAGATTTTTTGCCTTTGTTCAATTGTTAACCACCATGTCAATTTTAAGCACCAAATTGGAAAAGTGAGATTTGTGATGTTTGGCATACAATGTTCTTTTTAAGTACTAAAATAACAAATGAGTTAATTTTAGTATGCTTTGTTCAATTTGTTTCCAACGCCATAAGTTGAAACAACAAGGTTAGTAACACATGTTGAATCCTGAAATTTGACTAAGTCTAATTTTTTTTAAAATCTTCCAAAATTTAGATTTTGCATTTTAACTCCTAGAGATCTAAAACCACTCTCATACATCTTGGAAGTATATATTTAAAATATAACTTAAAGTATAAGAAAGGTAAAATGTCACTCAATTGCAAAACATACATACCTTCACTCAATTGCGGCAACCTTTTAGCAACTGCGGCAACCTTTTGGCGATTGCGGCAAACTTTTGACAATTGCGGTAAAGCACTTGCAACTGCGGCAAAATGCTATCGATTGCGGCATGAATCAGACAACTACGGCAGAATTATTGTGATTGCGGTAAAAATTTTGCGATTGCGGTAAAATACCAGAAGTCAGAGACAAGAAAATGGTCAGAATAACTGTGAAAGCCTGCAATCAATTGCGGTATTAAACCAGTCGATTGCGGCACTGTATAAACAATTGTGGCAGAATCCAAGCGATTGCGAAATAGTACAGATGTCAAAGAAAAGTCTGATTTTTAAATTTACGACCGTACAGCCGTGGTTAATCAATCTGTTTCTTCATGTGTAAGAGATATTTGGGTTGTTTGATTCATGTCAGGTTCACCAAAATGTACGCCTCTCTCTCCAGATTTCCACAGCTTTCTAAGGGCGGAGGTTAGTAGCAAAGGTTCACAAGTGGATGCAAATCAAGTATACAATAACTAATAAATGAATAACAGAAATGTGAGCAATAAAATGTACAAACAAGAGAAAGGAAGAAAAGTAAATGCAAACCCCTTGATGCTTGAAGCTTCTATTGTTTCTCTCTACTCCTTCCAAAACATTGTTCTTGATGCTCAGTATATGCGGGGTAGCATCTATGACTTGAGAAGCGTCAAGAATTTGATATTTAAAATGTGTGTGTGATCGCAAGATGGCTTGAATGCTAGAACCAAACTGACATAGTAATGGTTCACGAGAGCTTGAAATCCTGGATCCTTCAAATGGTTATGAAGGGTTTATTATATAGAAATTGGTGATGAAATGAATGGTTGAGATCAATCCCAGAGATGGGGAGATGAACGGTTGAGATCAAAAGGAACAAGAGAGATCCTCAGTAAACTCCACCTCTTTATTTGGTTTAAGAGGAGATAGAGTTTGGTTAACTGAGGAGCTAATTATGAGTTACCTTTTTGAACTGAAGAGGTGGGTGAAGTTACCCATGTGGATTGGAGAGATGGGTGGAGTAACCCATGTGATCTAATTGGAGTTATCTCTTTGAAGATAAATGAGTATTTAATTCATTTATTTATTAATTGTTTTCAACATGTGAGATAATTGAATTCTTTTTGATTAAGAATTACTTTATTTGATGAAATTAACTTAATTTAATTGAAATTAATTTAATTGGAAGAATTTAATTAGTAAGTTTAAATTTTTGGATTTAAACTATAGGAAATTGAGTTTAATTAATCAATTAATGGTAATTAATCAATTAAAGCTATTTAATTAAATAAAATTAATTATTTAATTAATTTTGAGAATTTGATTAGATGATTTGGGGAGTGAATTTAGAAGACAATAGATGATTAATTAATGATCAAAAAACCATTAATTAATAGATGAAAATTAGTGTTTTTAATGTAAAGTCGCAAGCCTGTCCATTTTAGGGTGTCTACAGTATCATATATAATAGAATGTCATTGATCTTTTGCAGCTTATTGAAGCGGTATATTCCTGATTGAAAATTTGTGTACAGTAATGTGATTCTTCACACTTAATATGAGAATTCCATATTCAAATCTCTCATTTGTGTCAGTCTTGTGAAGTCTAAATTTTTTGATTCTTTGCATGGAATTTATCTATGTATGTGTTATCATTCTTCAGTTCTGATCTAGGATCAAATTAAATGATGTAGATGTGACATAGTTTCATTTGGTTGTCTACAAGAGGATTTATATAAGTAGTATTGATATGGATTTATCATGTTTGTGGCTTGGAATCTCTGACAGAAGTTGATTTTTGTATTTCTGACTTTGGTTAAAGGGGATTGTCCAATGGATAAAGCACCGATCATTGAATATTATCTTTTTTATTGATGCATAGATGGTTAGGTCTTGGCTATGTTCTACATATTAAAAATAAACTCTGAAATGTATCTGATGTTTTATGTTGTTTGTGGTGTTGTACCAATCTCATGCTCCACTTCAAGGTCGATGTTCAATGGGTGATTAACCGGTCACCTAGTATCTCCTGGTCATGTTGAGCCTTTGTGAGGTCTCTAATGATTGACACCTTACTAAATATTTGAAGGTGTTGAAGGGTGTCCCCCCTTAGTTTTGCAGAACCTAAAGTGTAGAAGGATGGATCCGCATCCTTGTTAATTGGTCCTTTTTTAGTCTTGGTTGAATACCGGGAGTTCTCTACTCTTTAAAATATATCAAAGGGTGAAAGGGTTATTGTTCAATAATCACAGCATAAAAAAGAACCAACAAAATGGTGACTCTACTAGGTGTAGGGATGGAAAAATCTTGTTGAACTTCCAAAGAACCTCTGGTTTTATATTGTCTTAAATGATTGAGGTTTATCAAGTTGAGCTAGACTCCTGTCCTATTTTTTTATGAATCTAGTCATTTTCTGCCATATCCATTTGAGGATAAGAGTTCTTAATGTTTGTAAATCTAAAAGTTCTTCAGATCCTAATTGTTAGCCTGGTTTTTGTTGTTAAAATAATTCTTAATGTCTTCTTTGTGAAAGAAATGTGTCAAAACCAATTCACTTGCTGAAAGTCTGATATCTTTGTTTGAATCCCATCTTGTCCCTTTTTTATTAAAGTTCTATACATTCTCATAGTAGTGAGTGGCGACTCTAAAAGATCTCTGCACCAGCGTGCATTTAATGATGAAATTTGATGATCAGTTGGAAACACTTGCAGCAAGGATCTAGCAAATGCTCGAAAGATTCAATGGTGGAATGAGAAAATAATAAAGAAATAAAGAAGGACAGTAGAAAAATAATTTTCCAAGGTATTCCTCAAATTTTTAATGAGATAGATTTGTTTCCTTACTAGGTGAGGAAGTCACTAGAGAGAAGGAAAGTGAATTTAAAAGTTTCCCATACTTCTTGTTTTACAAATCTCAGTCATCAAAATTAGAAGTATGATGTTATGTGAAACAAATGATTGCATGGTTGGGTAGAAATCTTTGTGAGTGACAAGATGTATTGTAAATAAGTAGCACAATGGATTGTCTCTTGTCAATGGATCAAGATATAATTTATCCGGCAGATCTTAAAGAAATCCAAAGGGATGTTGCATTATTTAATCAAAGAATACAAGACCAAGAAATCTTGTTTTTGAAAAGGCATGTAGGAGAAATAAATGAATAATCCATACATGTATTTTATGAAAAAATTTCCAATGCATATGATAAGCTGTCAGAAGGGATTGAACTTCAAGAGTTTACATATCTCCATTTTTTTTTAGAGCTTTGTACACGTAAATCTACAAATTGGTCTGCATCATGTAAAGAGGAAGGCATTGAACTTGTTAAAAAATGGATAGATGAGTTTGAAAAATCTGAATTTGAAAGTATCGATGATGCTGACTCTAGTTACGATGGTAATGTTGATTATGATGTTGATAGTGAAGTAAGTGAATGTGAATATGTCAAGGATGAATTTGTAGTTGCGGATGTTTTTGTTGGATTTGAAGATTTGTTTTATTATTAGCATGGCAGGGCAGACTTCTGTTCTCAGTTTAGGGAAGAGTCTTGTGATCAGAAAGAGAGTATTTATTATGTGGATAAGTGTGGTTGTGATGATTCCTTTGCACCAAAAGGCATGAGCCAAGAAACTTCAATCCTTGTTCCTAATGGCAGAGGTATTTGCAACAGTAAAGGAGAAGTTAAAAGAAATGAAAATGAAATTCAATGTTCATTGAGCAGCGAAAAAATTTAATAACTACTAGCTGCTGATTTTTGGAGGTATGCTCCTAATATAGATTCTACTTTACAATACCCGGTTGATATATGCTTTGATAATGAAGAAATGCAAATGGATGCAAAGTATGAACCCTATGCTAATTTTCTTATTCCTACTTCTGAGGCAAACAATGTGCAAGATGTAAATGCATATGATTGGGAGAAATTTGATTATGTCGAGTATGATGAATATGATGACTCATATGCTACTATGGATTTAGATTTTGATGAATTTGGTGTAAATGGTTCTTTTATTGATCAGGATGCTGAAGAAAATGATAAATCTAAATGTGTGTTTTCAGATTTACAAATGATGAGTGAGCCATTAATTAATGATCCATTTTTAGATTTAGAGGATGCTTGTAAAGGCTCTAATCAGCAAGCTATCTCCGGTCTAATGCAATCAGATGTTTGTGTGAAAGAGTTTAATCCTAGTTTGAAAATCACTATTTTGAATGAAGCTTCTGTTTTAGTGAAATCTAGTGTTCATGATGAGTTTGATTCCATCCATGAAAAGGAGCTGGAATGTTTTCTTTTTCATTTTGTGATTGATGGTCAAGGGTGTGATGTTTTTATGTCACAAAATAATCAGCATTTGCAGTATTTTGTTGAGTTCCAAGTATTTAGAGATAATGATTGTGCTGATTATATTTACTATGATTTGCTGATAAGAAGTTATAGCATGATTAATCAGGCATAGGATAGTGGTAATTTTAGCTTACCTCTAATCCATGGAAATGAAAATCAATTTTTTGATAGGGGTAAGTGGTGATTTCAATTTGATGATTTTGGGTCATTTGTAAATATTGTACAATTTGTATAGCCGCTTTGCTTTCAGTTGTGTGTTAGGTGTTTTGTGCTTTCAATAAGGAACCCGTTTTTGGAAAGTTGAAATGAAGTCTGATTTTTGAGTGGTCTTCTCAACCAAGAAATTATGAATTCTCTACATGCCCGCAAGGGGCACGCATCGCCAGATAGAGACACTATTGGTACTCTCAAATTTGGCACAAATTTGGAGTGACCAATTTAAAAAATTTCCTTAAGGCAAGGTGAGTATTCGTAAAAACTTTTCGAAGAAGCCTACTTGAAGTGCAAGTAAAATATGACCCAATGATTTTTATGAGATACTAATTGGGGAACATGTGAAAAACCTTTCATGGAGTAGATGTAATGGGTCACAACTTTCAAATGTTAGTTTGGAAATATTTTGAAGAGGGTCATTTGGATGTGTTCACTTATATCTGCATTATGCACATTGTCTAATTATAGTAAATGACCTACTTTGCAAGCTTGCATACTTGGCCGAATAAAGTTTCATGATATAAGGATTATGCCGAGTTGTTGTAGGAATAAAAGAGAAGATATGTTTCCATTTGAATATTCCTAGGAGTTCATATGATAAGTTTTCCAAATTCATTCTATTTGTAATTAATATTGGTTCTCAGAATGTGAATGTGCAGAATTATGAAATTGCCTACTTTGAGATTTCACAACTTCCACCCGATTGAATAGAATAGAAAATTGAATGATCCCTCATATTGTAGCCATGAAAATGTATTACCATGAAGATTTCGAGACCTGTGACAATCCATCTGATTAGTTTTCTCATTCAATCCCAAACCATACTTATGCAGTTTTACTGATTTTGAAATCAAAAGTTGGTAAAGGGCTAACTTTGAGGATTAGTGATGAATGATTGGTTGACCACCGGAACAAGATAGTTGATGCCTCATATTCCTTATATGAAAGTGAATCAAGTTCAAGGAATTCAAATCATGAGGCATTCATTTGATTGGTTTAGGAAGTCAAGTCCAAATGAGATTTATTCAGTTTTTACTCAATGCATCAGTAAAAGTCTTCCATAGGGCTGACTTTGCAAGTTGATATTAATGTGACCGGTTGATTGTCATGAGTCATCCTTCTAGATTAATTATCTCCATATAACATACTTCAAATATCTAGAAGCTCAGGTCTATAGGAGGTCGCTTGACTTGTTTTCAAACTCACAACCAGATGAGTTTTATTGTTACTTGACAAGGTAATTTGTTGAATAGTTCTGAAGAGGTGAATTTGCTTTTTAAAATCTTTTGACCTGTTTAGTTTCGTCAGGTGTCACTTTGCAATATAGAATAATGTTAAGCATGGAACGTGTGTTCCCAGCGCCACGTTTTGATTACTTGATTTTTTTAGTTTTTAACGCCATTTCCAAAGGCTAGTTGCTTTTTATATGATCAAATTCGCAAAGGTATAAAAGATGGATGGTTATGATCACCAATTTGATGCTTATGGTCCAGCTTCATTAAAAGCCATGTTTGGATGAAATTGAAATTAAAAAGTCAATGTCAAAGTTGTAGACGTCTAAAATCATCCTTATATAAATTTAATTAATATTCCCATAACATTATAGTTAATTTTAATTAATTATATTTGTTATATTCTTCTATCTATTTTAATTTATTTATTTAATTAAATATGATTCACCTTCATGATATTTAAATCTTAATTTAAGTATTATTTCCCCTTTAATGTATTAAATCTTATTTATATACATTTCCTTCATTTATCCCTTTTAAATAAATAATTTATTTATTCCTCCACATGACTTAATTCTACTAAACCATAATTAATCTAAATCTAATTTGTATTAAAGTAATTTGAACCTAGATCCTACCCTACCTCACATCACTCTCATCAAATAGACCTACTCACTAATTAAGTAAGGTTTATTAGGCTAATTTATTGATTCTTACACATATTAGTCTTAATTATTTGCTCACACATGTGTGAGCAAATTTCTAAATTTAACTTTTCAAAATTTATTCTAATTTGGTGCCAACAAGGTTTCTTACAACCTTGATGACACTTTCTTACACTTTCTAAAAGTGTTTCATTGGACTAAAACTCTTACACACTCTTACACCTCTTACAAGATCTTTCACATGTGTACTTTAAGTACACCTTGACCCATCACATCACAAGTTGCTCACACATGTGTGAGAAAAATTGGCCTCTTGCATGGCTTATGTTTCCCTCATGTGGCACCTATGTGGATGCCACATGAGCTCCACCTCATCCAAGTCCTCTCTTTCCTCCAAAAAATCTATAAATAGAGGTCATTGCCAAGAGAAAATCATCTCCCTTTTATGCATCATTATCATGCTAGTTTAGATTTTGAATTCTTATCTAATAGTTCATGTTTCCATGCTCTTAGTTCATTTTGAAAATTTAGAAATCACATCTTAGGCTTAATCATGGAATGAATCTAGTTTCTTTGAATCTTGCATATCATCTTTGCTTACCTATTGAATCTTTATCCTAGCTTAGTTCTTGCATTTTCATCATGGTGAGAGCTTGAGACAAGTTCTCAATACTTGTTTCTTGAGTTCTTCACTCATTTTAGTCATTTAGCTTGCATTCTTGATTATTAAGTGGGATTTAAATATTGTGTTGGGAGAGCACACCCACATAATTCTCTAAGAGAAAATCAACAAGGCATTGGGTGCCCTTGTTCAGCTCATCGGAGGTTGTGATGGAATTCCTTATTTTAGAGTATGTTTAGACATGTTAGTATCTTTATTTGATTTATATCTCTAACGTTTGCATGTCTGAGCATGCTCTCAACAGGTAGGTTTCTAGCACATACATTTTGGCATGCTCGGTGGGACCCACGTCCCTTGTTTTATAGTTTTTTAACAAATTTTATGTAATTTCTTACGCAGACCCGTCTCCACTTTGATTTTACCGGTTGCGTTCACAGATTGTTGTGTGCACACATCGCCGTCTGCGCAGATCCTTCATTTGCGCCTATAGATAGCTGTCTCTGCGCCATAAAATACAGACTTAGTTTAAGCTGGTTTTTAAAAAAAAATTACTAAATTTTGATGTTTTTGACTCTTGGTTTTTTGACAGGGTGTTAATTTTAAAGGGTTAAACGCTGTCAAAATTTATAAAAATATAATATTTTTGTTTACTAAATCTTTTTGTCAATTAACTGTCTATGTTTAGTCATCTGTGTAGGTTATCTACTATCTCCGCTAATTATTGTATGTGCACTGGAACTGTCGTCTGTGAATTTTTGGCTTTCTGACAGGTAATAGTTTCTATTTTTAAATAGACTATCATCTGCGCCACTCACTGTCTATGCAGATTTCCGTCTACACTTAGACTCTGCCATCTACACATTTTTTTTAATTTAGTATTTTTAGCAGATTTTAGATTTATTAATCTTTTTTCAAGATTTTACAGCACCGTTCTGAAGACTAGAATATCAAAACTACTAAATTTTTGTTCTTGTATGATGATTGCAAAAGAGTAGATTCAAAATACTCACATTTGTTTGTAGGTTTCCTTGAAAGAATTCAACCAAATGATCGTGCTTCTTAGCATAATCATTTATTTAGGCACCTAGATTTAAGTAGGAGATTTTACTTGTGTAATTCGAAATAAACATTAGGGGAGTATGCTCTCCCTTTTTTTGGAAGATAAAAAACCTAAAAAATGTTTATTTTATATTAAACATTTAAGTCTTTTTTGGAAAAGAACAAGTGTTTGGTGTGTTTGGTAGAAAATGGCACTGGGTAGGAGAGTATGCTCTTTTCCCCGTGAGGGAAAATCAAAAATCTAGACCCCTTTCCTCGCCAATCCATGTTTTTAAGTTAAATTCTTTAGTTGGGCCTGTCAGTTGAGGAAAAAACTCCTGGGAACAACCCACATGAGAATGAGGTGTAAGCCCTACCACTCCAACTCATGTTAATCAAATTTAATCCTTGGGGTTAAAGCCTTGAGAGTCAATTGGCATTTGAGCTTATACTCAGCTTTTGTCTAACTTAAGTATGGTCTTGCGGTCTCAATCACGTTTACGTGACCACTTTTGTCAAGACACTCTATGGGGCTATATGCTTGAATCGTGCTTGCGCGGACATAGAGGATACAATCGAACGGAGACCCTTACTAAGCACTCTAGGCATAGAAGCTACCCGATTCACCTCCAAATGGTGATTTATTATAGTGCAAGGGGAGGGAAGAATCTCCCCCCAAGATTCCCATCATATGTGTCCTAGGGTATTATGTTGCAAAAGGGATCTTCGTAGCACAACAACAATACCTAGAAAAAGGCAAAAACATGGGCGCTCTTTCGGGAGTGACATTGCTATGTGAGCCAAAGGACTACCAAGAAATGGGCCTATAATATTTCATTCAAATCTAATTCCTTAGGTAGACTTGTGTTTGAAGTGCTTGAAGAACATTGACAAATCAAAAATATGAATGGAATACCCAGCAAAGAAAATTTGTCACACTTTCTTATATCCCTCAAGGTTGCTTTGTCCCTTGTTGGATTATTTTCAAGACACATGTTGGTTACTTTTTAGTTTGAGTATGCTGAAATTGGTTCTTTTCATTGAAGAAATCTACTAAAGATCAAACTGAAGTCAAAAATCAATCCAAAACATCAAAACATTGTCCACGTTACAAATTGTCATCTCCACTCTAGAGTTGACGTCTTCATGGATCGCTGTTTGCGCAGATCACTGTTTGTGTATATCATCGTCTGTGTCAGAGACTTTCGTCTCCGCTTGAAAACATTGAGCTTCAAAATCTGTCAAAATCTTTGAAATTTGGTCCCCTGTGGGATATTGAAACCATTTGTCCTAAATCATTCAGTTACCTAGTCAAGATCAAATTTTTCACCATATGACATGACCAGCTCAAAGAAACACAAGAAAGTTAAATTTCCAACACCTCTAATTTATCGAGAACAGAAAGAGACCACTCAAAAATCCAAAGAATATCAACACATTTCCACATCAATCAAGCAAGAAATCGAGTATTGTAAGAAAATTGACAAGATCATGTACAACAACAAAGTTTGCAATTTCATGGCCAAATATCCTATCAACCATGCTTTTGTCACCCTTGAGAAATATGATTAGACAAGCCTCTTGTTTCTAAAATTGATTCTTCAATTATTCCATCATCATCAAACACCATTCTTCATCTTGGAGCATTAGATCAAACCTCTTTGCATCAAATCAAATCAATCCCTTTTAGGTTTAAAGACCTTAATCAAAAGTATTACAGACCTTCATCCTCAAATAAACACAACATTGCTTGTAGACCATCAGGTTGTCTCAAGTGATTTAAATCCATTAGTGATGTCCCATTTTTCTTGAGATCACAATTCTATCTTCAATTAGAAAATATACATTTAATCCTTTTGTGTTTGTATCATCACAATGTCTTTTTATACCTAGGTTTTGTTTCAAAAACCTTTAAATCAAAATCAATCACCAATCAAATCAATCCTTATTCAATCATCAATCCTTATCCAATCAATCTAGTCCAATCAAATCAAATCAAATTAAGAATCAGATCTTTCCTCCATTCCATCTCATCTCTCAATCTCACATCTTCTTGTCTTCCATTCTTCTAAGTCTGTCATTGTATGGTAGTCACTCGATCCCAAGCTAGAAACATGAGGTGTGCAACACTCAACAATGCTACCTACGAAGAGAATCCTTTTGCCCATCAATTCTTTCAAGGCACTGCAGTACAAGCTGAGGAAGTTCCCGAAGAAACTGAATTAGTGGAACAAGAAGAAATACCTACCCAAGTGAATGATTTCCTTAGTGATCCATATAACTTAGAAATGGTTGAAAAGGCCATTATTCAAAACATCGGTGAAATATTCTTGAATCTTATTTGAAATGGCATCATAGTGCCTGTGAATCACTCCTTACTCGAAACATCACCAAAGTCATCGCTACTGCTACCGTCGTCATGGCTTCCAATTCAAATGCTACATCATCACGTGATACTAGTAAAGGAGTTGTTAGTGAACCTTCCATGTCAATACCTACATCAACACCTGTATCAATAACCACATGATCAGTCCAATTGACACAAGAACAAATTCAACAAATTCAAATTTTTTTTCCAAACATTACTACACACAATAGTACTCATGCAACGATGAATACTACTCAAGGAGAAAGAGCTAATGTCAACAACATAGGGCATATTTCCATTCCTTTGCCTACATCATCTATGTTTCAAATGACGGGTATGAAGACATCCACAACCAACACATCTAGAGCTTATCAAAATATACCCTCTCCAGCAGTTGGTATGACCTCCATGGGGTTTCAACTACACAATTTGGAGGAGGAGGAGCTTATGTGCCACCATTTCCTCCGCATAATGCTCTAGATTTAGCCCAACAATTTAATGAGCTCAAAACTATTGTGCATGGTGTACAAAATGGGGGCAAAAAGGAGTTTTCTTTTGAGGAGATTTGTCCTTGTCCATTTGACAAGTCTATCACAATGCAACCATCCCCCCCAAACTTTGAGATGCCTAAATTTGATAAATACAAAGGTGAAACATGTCCTCTACAACATCATAAATAATTTTACATCGCATGTCAAGAAGTTGAGTATAACAAAAATTACCTAAAAAGACTATTCACTGGGAGTCTTGGAGGTGCAGCTTTGGAATAGTTCATGGCCCTTCCTTATGGATCAATCTGTACTTTCTTTGATCTTGTAGAGAATTTTGTTGGACAATATTCATATAACATTGAGCATCAAGCAACACTCAGCGATTTATGTAATACTAAACAAGAGAATGGAGAAACCTTTGCTAGTTTCTTACAACGATGGAGACATATTGCAAATCACATGCTATGGAAAATACCTGATAGTCACTTAATTTGACATCTTCAAAAATAATTTGATCTCTGAGATGTCTTTCCAAATGAAGATGGCTTTTCCTGACACCTTTGAATCCCTTGTCAAGAATGGAAAAGACATTAAAGATGGCCTTTTGCAAAGAGGTAGCATCAAACATTATACTCCTTCCAACAATGATAAACCAAAATTCTGGAGTAAAAACAAAGGAGTTTTCAATGATGGAGTGACTGATGCCAAGCATGTTCAAACTATTCAAGCATCCAAAAATAATAATCAAAACAATCGCAATAACAACTAGAATCAGAATTAGAATCCCAACAACAATCAAACTCAGAATCGGAACAATCAAAATTAGAATTAGTATCAAAACAACAATCAAAATAACAATCAGTAACAACCACACAACCAATCATATTTGTTCCCTCATAACAACAACAAAAACAACAACAATAATGATGACAATAACAACAATCGGCAACGATGACAGTTCATAGCATTAGCAGAACCCTTAGACATGATCTTTAAACAACTTGTGGATCAATGAATGATAATTTGTCTAAATAATCGGCCTTTCAATGAGAATCAACCCAAACCCATTTGGTATAGAGATAATGAATATTGTAATTATCGTCACATCAAAGGACATGATACCAAGAAATGCATGAAGCTTAGAAACTTTTTGCAAGACCTCATTGAAGATGGAAAAATTGAAGTTGAAGGCCAGAATGCATCCTCATCTAATGCAAAACTTAAAGTCTACAATCAGCCCTTTCCACCGTACAATCAAAATAATGCATCAAACGCAATCCCATATGATTATTCTACCAACACTATCACAGGTCATGATTGAACATGTGGGAGTCAAAAAGAAAATGATATCTTTGGGTTTGACACTCTTTGTGGACACATCAAAGAATCTAAAATGCATGTCAAGACCATAACTCTCAAATCTGCTGACTATAATGCTACCACACGTTGACCCAGAGTCATTGTCCAAGCTGCTGATAAACCTTCTACATCTGCAAATCCACCAGCTGCACCATCTACCATTGCTCGATCTACCTCACATTATGACCTATTGGCCTAGTTAGGAAAGATTCCTGCACAAATATTCATTCTAGAACTCTTGCATACCTCACCAATCCACAAAGAAATCCTTGAAGATGCTTTGAATGAATCCCGTGTTCTTGAGAATATCAACGCTGCTCAATTCCAAGCCATGATCGGGAACTTAGCTGCACAAGAGCATCTTGTTTTCACCGATAAGGAATTTTGTGGTCCTGACCTTCATCATAATAAATCCCTCCATATCGAAGCCAAAATCCAATCCACAAAAATAAAATGAGTCCTTATAGATGGTGGATCAGGCTTAAATTTGTGCACATTGAAAATGATTTGTAACATCAGTCTTTCTGAGGACCTCCTGGATGTAGACAAGTGAATCAAAATAAAGGCCTATGATGATAGAGAATGAGAAAGCAAGGGTTTGATCACACTACCCTTACAAGTGGGCCCGGCCTTGATTAAAACTATTTTCCACATGCTAGATCTAGATCTACCATATAATATCTTGTTGGGATGACCTTGGATACACATTATCAAAGGTCTACCCTCTACTTATCATCAATGTCTCAAATTCCCACATCATGGTAGAGAAGTCACAATTCTTGGAGATCCTGAGCCCTTTCAATACTGCAAGAGACTGGAAGTCAAACAATCCAGCTATTGTCCATTGAATGAGTTTGGACAACATTTCAATAAAGAAACCTTTGTTCCAAGCACTTCCTCAGTTCCAGAAAAGACATCGAAAACACAAGCTGATCAATCCAAAGGAAAGGAAAAGGTCACTAAAGACAAAGCCTCTGAATCTGAAACAAAGACCATCTTTATAGATCAGGGCATGGGAGAATATAAATTTGAAAGTTCTCTGTGCATCGGACAACTCCCTTTGTCCCCAAATTCCTATGGGAGACCATCACCATTACCTCCCTCTAAAGACAAAGAGCTCATGCATTGAAAAACAACCACTTTTTAATATTGGGGGTCCTTATCAGATGAACACATGGAAAACCATGTCCTTGATTGGCTCTCCAGCGATAAAGAAGAAAAATTTCTGACATTCCCTAATGGAAATTATATCAAGGCTACTCCCATTTTTGAAAGCATGGGATATCATGGTTATAGCCTTGGCACTAATGAAACTGGAAAGAAGAAGATTGTCATAGCAAATCCTTATCCGCGAGGACATGGATTGGGTTCCATAGAAACTAAGACTAACTTCACTAAGGATTATTGTTTAGCCACCTCAGATTCAGACACTGAAGAAGATTTCTTTGAAATCCCTTTCCAATATGTTGGAGATGACCTTGATGACCATAACCATGTCTTCACTATCATCCAAGCTGATCTTTCATCCCTTCGTCTTCCCCTCACAAACCTTGAACTAATTGACTAGGATCACCAAGATTCACCACCAGCTTTGGACATTTGTGATTTGGATGAGGCAGTTTTAGCTCTCTTTGGACTTAAGAATCTTTGAGAATACAAACACATCAGATCCACTACAGTGAGCAAGCCTACTTTGGTAGCCAGGTCAATTCTCTTAGTCGCAAACATGACAATGAAAATAAAAATCAAAAAAATGAAAATACAAAAACATCCCCTGGTGAAAACCTCTCACAGGCACCTTCAGATGAAGAAAAAGATAAAATAAAGGACGCATCCTCTAGTGAAAACCTTTTTGAGGTGCTAGAGGAGGGAGAAGTTGACCTACCGTTCATGTCATCAGAACCAGAAGTGTCCTCTATGATTATCGAAGACACTATCCCGATCAATCTGGGCACAGAAGAAGATCCACACATCACTTACATTGCAATTTCTCTCAGTGATCAAGAAAATAAAGACATGACAATATTCCTTCATAAACATAAAATCAACTTTGTCAGGACTTACAAGGACATGCCTGGGCTAGATAAAAATCTTATCATGCACCATCTTGTTGTCGATCCCAATGTGAAACCTGTTAAACAAAAACTCTGCAAGATGCATTTGCAAGTCGCACTTGTAGTCAAAGTAGAGCTTCAGAAGATGTTGGATGCTGAAGTAATCAGACCTATAAGATATCTTGAATGGGTCTCCAATATTGTGCCAGTAGGAAAACCTGTTGGGGCATTTGCATCTGCAGTGACTTCAAAGTCCTCAATCTTGCATGTCCTAAGGATGATTTTCCACTCCCAACTATTGACATTATAGTGGATTTGACTGCTAGACATGAGATGTTGTCCCTCATGGATGGATTCTTTGGTTACAATTAGATCAGGATAGCACCAGAAGATCAGCACAAAACTACTTTCACAACACCTTGGGGTGCCTTCTATTATCAGGTGATGCCCTTTGGCTTTAAGAATGCTGGTGCCACATATCAGAGAAAAATGACAACCATCTTCCATGATCTCCTGCATATTATCATGGAAGACTATGTAGATGATCTTTTGGGTAAGTCCAAGACACAAGAATCACACATTCCTATCCTCACTACCATTTTTGAGCGATTGGAAAAGTATAAGCTCCAGCTGAATCCCAAGAAATGTGTCTTTGGAGTTCAATTGGTAAGCTGCTAGGATACATCGTGTCACGACATGGAATATAAGTTGACCCAAAGAAATTAAAAGCCATCCTAGAGATTCCACCTCCAAAAACATTGAAATAGTTGTGCAACTTACAAGGAAAACTGCAATCCATCAAGAGATTCATGTCATAGCTGGCAAATAAGGTGCATCAATTCTCTCATCTCCTGCGCAAGAATATCAAATTCCAATGGGATTGGTTATGTCAAAATGCATTTGAGAAGCTAGACAGATATTTGGCTAATCCACCTGTGTTGGTACCACCTATTGCTGGTTGTCCTCTGATTCTATATATATCCACTATAGAGGTTGCGTTGGGAGCCCTTTCAGCACAATTAGATGATGTCAGTAAAGAACAAGCAATTTATTATCTCAGCAGGACTCTTATTGGTTATGAACTGAACTATTCTCTCATTTAGAAATCATGTTTGGTTGTTGTCTTCTGTACATAGAAACTCTGACATTATATGCTCAATCATAAGATTCACCTTGTTTCCAAAATTGATCGACTCAAATATCTCTTGTCACATGTTGCTCTTACTGGTCGTACAACAAAATGGGTTATGAGCCTCAGTGAATTTGACATTGTTTATGTGGAGCACAAAGCTATCAAAGGACAAGTTATTGCAGATCAGTTAGCTGAAGCACCTATCGATAGTAAACATCCACTAATAACCAATTTTCTAGATGAATCAGTCTTCAATCTTGCCCCAAGTACCCCATGGAAATTTTATTTTGATGGATCCTTTACACAGAAAGGATCGGGGGAAGGAATCTTGTTTGTTACACCAAAAGGGGATCTCATCCCTAAATCTTATAAATTACAATTTCCTTGTACAAATATTATTGTAGAATATGAAGCCCTTGTACTTGGGCTCCATCAGGCCATACAATGGAAGATTCTCAATTTGTTGGTACTAGGTGATTCACAATTGGTTATCAAACATGTTATGGATGAATATCAAACAAAGGATGATAAGTTGCTTCCCTATCATCATGAAATTGAGGACCTTAAACCACATTTCACTAAATTTTTCTTCCAACAAATCCCCCACACAAACAACAAAGCAGCTGACACCATGGCTACTATCGGGTCCCTGATCACCATGCTAGAATACAATACACTATGCGAGTTTCTCATTGAGAATCTTACGGTCCCTGCCTGTAACAAACCAAATTCTGAAATGGTGTGTGAAATTGCTGATCCTAATTCCCTATGGTACCAAGAAGTATACTCCTACCTTCATGATGGACATACCCCACTTGCCTTAACCCCCAATCAACATAAAACCTTCATTCACCGCACTTCCCATTACACAATCCTTGGTGATACCCTTTTCCGGAAGCATTTCGATGGAACTCTTCTAAGGTGTCTAAATTCTAATGAAGCACAAACGTCCTTGGAGGAAGTACATCAAGGAATCTATGGGGCTCACTCTAGTGGACTCACTTTGGCTAAGAAGATGTTAAGCACTAGATATTACTGGCCTACTATGGAACAAGATGCTTATAACTATGTGAAGAAATGTGTGCCTTGTCAGCAATACGGCGATTTGATACATGCTCCATCCCAATCCCTTTACCCCACTATCACCCCTTAGCCTTTTTCCTATTGGGGTCTTGACCTCGTTGGCCATATTTTCCCTAATTCTTCCAATGGCCATAAATACATACTTGCTACTACTGAGTACTTTACCAAGTGGGTCAAATTTGTTCCTCTCACCTACACCACTGGAAAATAGATCTTGAAGTTCATTTTCAACTATCTTATCTATCGTTATGGCATTCCTCAAGACATTGTTACTAATAATGGAGGACCTTTCAAAAACAAGGATGTCACAGAGCTATGTAGGAAATTTAGTATTACCCACCATACCTCTTCCAAGTACTTTCTGCAAGGCAACAGTCAAGCAGAGGCTACAAATAAAACCATCCTTAAAATCCTCAAGAAAACAGTCAATGAAGTTGGCCGTGATTGGCACCTTTTCCTCAATCCCACCCTTTGGGCCTACCACACCTCCATTCAAACCCCCACTGGAGCCACTCACTTTGCCCTTGTTTACAGCACTAATGCTATTCTACCCATCAAAATTGAGCTCCCTTCCCTTAGAATTTCACTTAAAAATTTGTTGTCCGAAGAAGAATATAGATTTGCCCACTTGCAAGAGCTAGAACTCCTTGATAAGAGATGCCTCAATGCCCTAAACCACCTTCGAATGTATCAAAATTGACTCAGCCTCCAATTCAACAAAATGATTAAACCTTGTCAGTTTGAGGTTGTTGATCTTGTCCTATAGCACAATATGAAGAACCTCCAGAACCGTGACAAGAAAGGAAAGTTTGAACCTAATTGGTTGGGGCCCTTCATCATCACAACAAAGTATGGATTTAGTGCTTATCAGATTACTTCACCAGAGGGTGATCCGATCACTAATCCAGTAAATATTGTACATCTCAAGTGCTTCTATGCTTGATCCTTCAGCAGTTCATTGTACAACAGAAAACTATCAAAAATCTAAAAAAAAAAAATCCAAAAACATCAAAAAAGAAAACAAATCAAAAAAATCAAAAAATTCAAAAAGCATATATATATA
>MU225430.1:10167073-10197866 GCA_018584345.1 Thuja plicata
TATATATATATATATATATATAAGCTTGAAAAAGTATCAAAAATGCAAAAAGAGAAAAGAGAAATAAAATCGTCCAACTGTGAAAACCACTTCGATGGTGCAATGGATAAGTACCATGGTGAAAACCTATTTTAGGTGCCATGTGTAGTTAGATCCACCATCTGTTCCCACCATCTTTCATACAGCTTCCATCACCTTCCATAATAAATTCACTACCCATATATGTGAAGGTAGTCCCCTGACTGTTTTCCACTTTCACAATAAAATCGTATTCCCGCATGACAAAGCTTACCCCATCAACACTAATCTTTATTCTAGACACAGTGACCGCAAACATTTCCAACAAATTAGTATCCAAATTGACTCTCCTATTTTGTTCTATTCACAAGAAATTTCCACCGAATTCCTATTTCAATCAATCAATCTTTTACCCATCAGGATGCATCCTTCCGGTGTCGACTATTCTATCAATTCTCACATCAAATTTTTTCATTGCAATAACTTTTGGAGTGAATGACCACTTGATCAAGATTATTTTTTGTTGATTTTATCTTGTGTTTCAATGTGGCCTTCTCGTGACAGCCTTGATCTTTCATATCTTGGTTCATTATGGTGAGTACATATTGGACTATGTGTCATTTGTGATATGATCTACTTGTCATAGATTGTTAGTGCATTTATGTTTGATATTCATTTATGACTATGTATGCCTAACTGGGGTCAGGTTTCATGCATCTCAAATCCCTAAAAAGATCTAGATGTATTGTGTCTCCTCATGAGAAACATTTCATAGGTCTCATCATACCTGATATCTGGCATTCTTGTTCCTAGCAACCTGTTTGTCTGAGAATCTAGTCCACACAAAGGAACCATGTCACTTGTGTTTTCTAGCACATGGTGCATAACTCCTTTTGCAAAATCAAACTAGGGTATGCTCTCCAACATTAACATGGTATAAATCCAACCATCATCATGTAGTTAGGATTCCATTTTAGCTAGATCATATTACACATTGCATTTTTCTCTTGGCAAGGTTTCTCTTTGTTCCCCCTATCCAGCCACCTAGGTGATTTTATTAGACCTATTTGATACACACAAAAATAGTGCCTTCCTATGTCCCATTTTGTATTACATTTATCTCATTGTTGCATTCATTCATTAGGTTAATTTACTATCCACTAAATTCATTCATTAATCATTAATCATTATAGTTGCATTGTTAATCCATTCAGACCATTTATTTTAGTCCATTTATTACGCATGTACATATTATCCATATACCATCAAATTACATCATTATAATATACATCCATCTATAAGCATTTCACATATATCATATACATCTCATCCATGCATCATAAATAAGTCACCATAAGCATATAAATTCATCTCATCATGCATGTTAGTCATAAACATCATATAGACATATAAAATAACAATACATCATATCCATCTTGCATAAACATCACATAAAGTCATGTCATAACATAAAATAGATCACCATCATAAAATTTAATGTATATATAGAGTCCATCATATGTCAGTATCTCAAAATGTCATACAAAAATGTGTATCAAAAATAGTCTGACAAGAGTCATTACGGTGGTTGTGATGGCCCCACACCCCTGGTAGGATGGGGTGGTAACCCCACTGATCCCTGGGAATCAGGAACTGTACTCCAGGATGAAGATCTCTCTAAGTATGGTGAATCCCTCTATGCCTCCAGCATAGCTCTGTGATATAAGGACATGTAATACACATCCTTTCATCCTCTCCTATCGGCATCCCTCTGTTTTGCAAATGAATCTCCAAGCACCTATCCTAACCCTGCACTTGTGCCTACCTTGCGAGCTATATCTCACTCTTCCCTGTACCCCTTTGCCTGTATCTGCATAACATCTCACTATGTTTTCAAAGCTACTATCTGCACTAACATGGCTGCCAGCTCCTCCCCGGCACCCCCCTCCTATCCACCCATCCAAAACTCTCCATTGTCCACTCAGGCCTGAAGCAGGTCTAATGCACTCTGTGCACCATCTCCTCATGGTGTCTCTGATACTAGAGCTCCCCATACTCGGGTCCGTTACACCTGTAGACTATTGGCTGTAGCTTGGGAGGTGGCCAATAGTCCCTATAACCATAGGATCTCTGCATGTGCGCTACTCTCACTCGCCTAAGATATAGCCAGTAACCCCTGTACTCTGCCTAGCTCATTCTCTAGACTGTCTCACTCTGCCACTACCATTTCTTACACATCCTGGGCTATGTATCTGGCCAGTGGCCCCTGTCCCTGTCCTGGTGGCCCTTGTCCCTATGACTATCCCTATATATCTGGAACAACTGGTGGCTACCTCCCTGCAAGTATCTCTACCTATCCCTGTCGCCTCTGAGCTTCTACTCTCGGCCGGACTTTCCTACCCCCAGCCCCTCCTCCATCTCCTCCCTCCTCATCACCATCATCACCATCCTCTCCACCTCCCTCCTCTCCCTGCCTAGGTTACATCATGTAGAAACTATCACACTCCGATCCATGCTACCTCTGTCATGCCCATCAATGACCCCTGAGCTCCCCACAAGTCCACTCCCATCCCCAAATGCTACCTACCTCCCATGTCACTAATGGATGAGGGAATCCATCTGGCACAACCTCCTGTACCTGTCCCATGTCTTCATACTCTTGATGACATGTACCTGGATATAATATAGGACATACATCTTATCAACCAATAATTGATCTATACAAATCTCAGATAGGAGTCATAGCAGCCATACTTAGTATATACACCCTGTTGTTGGACTTGGTGGCCTCACACCTCACACCTTGCATATGGTACCCACTAAATATCACCCATCTCGTCCAAGGTCTGGCGCCAGTATCCAATCGAGTCTATAGACTTGTAGCTAATTGGTGGCCTATATCTGCATGCAAATGGCTCATAAGCCTCTTTGGTCTCCTGTCTGTGGATCAGGTGTATGATAGAAATAAGCTCCCATGCCCATACCAGTAACAAGGTACATCCTACTCCTAATTCCTTACCCTTACAGTAGGCACACATATGAAGATCATAGTATAACTAACCAAGTATCGTGTACACCCAACAGTACTATTGTCCCTCCTCCACCATGCTACTCAAAACTCATGCCCAGCTGATAGGGAATCCCTTCCCTGCATGGTCTAACATCATCCATCCTCTAATCAACCCTACCAAATACAAATCCACTCGTCGCAACCGTGGCTTTTCCATCATCACCCCAGCCCATGACATCCACTACCGTGAAGTTGATATATATGTGTATCTCCTCTCGAAGGCCATCTCCATGTGCGGCTCTGACCGCTCAAAGCAATACTCGAGTATCACCCCCTGAACTGGCACACTATAAATCCTCCATACATGAGTAATAGTAGCTTCCCCTGTGGGGAAGTGAAAACTCAAGGTATTTTTATATCCCCTCTCGATCAATGCCGACATGAGTGCATTATGCACTCTCAAGTGGGGCTAGTGATGCACATGCTCCAACCTGCACAAAGTAACCACTCCCCACTCCTCAGATGTGTTCTCATGCTCTAGCGCCATCGTTACTAGATAACACTCCCTCACCCGAAAGGAAATCGTATCCTCCTGCATCCACCAAATACCCATGTCAGATCTCAGATAACACTCTTTCTTGATCAGGGGCATCAAAAAATGCCCCCAACTTGATCTAGGGCATCGAAGCATTCCCCCTAGATACCTTCCCTCCCTTTTTCTTCTCCTCCTGGGTCAATCAGTGGAGACGTCAGTTTACCCACGCAGACGGCGGTTCTTCGCAGCCTCCTATCTGCAGAGACGGTGGTTTAGGCAACCACCTCTTTTTCGCACAGACGGTGAAACCTTCTTCACCATCTCTGCTCCCCTTTTGCCACCCCCCTACCCTTGCAGACAGTGATCGTGTGATCTCTGTCTTCACAAATTTTGATTGTCGATCAGCCGTCTGCGCAGACGGCGGTCAGGCAACCGCCATCTACGTTGCGGGCAGGTTTTGGGCACATTTTAGGCACAATAAATGCAAAATAAAAATTTCAAAATGTAAAGGACAGAGAGGTCTTTGACTACTCATCGGTGGACCTGCGTCTGCGGGCTGCTGGTATGTCCTAACTCTCTCTTCTAGTTACGCATGCTCTCAAACCGCCGCCATCTCTTCTCTCTTCTTCCATCTTTTTGCTCTTCATGAATGAAAATGACTTCTCTTTGGGCCCTGGTGGGCTATTTATAGCCCCTTAGGACCCATTTTTTTCATCCTTCTCCCTGTGTTTCACTCTGGTACCCATTTTTCCTCCATTCATTTTGGACACGCCATGCAATTGGTCTTCTTTCCCCCTCTTCATGCCTTTTTCAATAAAAATTTTATTAAAATTTTTTAGTTTTTCGTATTATTTTTTCGAGGGGGCACACTCCTCTACCCTCATCGCCTTAGGTTTTCCTGACCTTTCTAGAGCTTCTTATTTTCTTTTCTTTGATGCAACGACACTTCCAACACCGCATAAAAGACGGGTAAAATGTAAATGTCTAAAATTGTCCTTATATTAATTGAATTAATATTCCCATAACATTATAGTTAATTTTAAATAATTATATTTTTATATTCTTCTATCTATTTTAATTTATTTATTTAATTAAATATGATTCACCTTCATGATATTTAAATCTTAATTTAAGTATCATTGCCCCTTTTAATGTATTAAATCTTGTTTATATACATTTCCTTCATTTATCCCTTTTAAATAAATTTATAATTTATTTATTCCTCCACATGACTTAATTCTACTAAACCATAATTAATCTAAATATAATTTAGATTAAATTAATTTGAACCTAGATCCTACCCTACCTCACATCACTCTCACCAAATAGACCCACTCACTAATTAACTAAGGTTAATTAGGCTAATTTCTTGATTCCTACACATATTAATCCTAATTATTTTCTCACACATGTGTGAGAAAATTTCTAAATTTGACTTTTCATATTTATTCTAATTTGGTACCAACAAGGTTTCTTACAACCTTGATGACACTTTCATTCACTTTCTAAAAGTGTTTTATTGGACTAAAACTCTTACACACTCTTACACCTCTAACAAGATCTTACACATGTGTACTTTAAGTACACCTTGACCCATCACATCACAAGTTGCCCACACATGTGTGAGAAAACTTGGCCTCTTGCATGGCTTATGTTTCCCTGATGTGGCACCTATGTGGATGCCACATGAGCTCCACCTCATCTAAGCCATCTCTTTCCTCCAAAGAAACTATAAATAGAGGTCATTGCCAAGAGAAAATCATCTCTCTTTTATGCATTGTTATCATCCTAGTTTAGTTTTTGAATTCTTATCTAATAGTTCATGTTTCCATGCTTTTAGTTCATTTTTCAAATTTAGAAATCACATCTTAGGCTTAATCATGGAATGAATCTAGTTTCTTTGAATCTTGCATATCATCTTAGCTTAGCTATTGAATCTTCATCTTAGCTTAGTTCTTGCATTTTCATCATGGTGAGAGCTTGAGACAAGTTCTCAATACTTGTTTCTTGAGTTCTTCGCTCATTTTAGTCATTTAGCTTGCATTCTTGATCATTAAGTGGTATTTTAATATTGTGTTGGGAGAGCACACCCACATAATTCTCTAAGATCAAATCAACAAGGCATTGGGTGCCCTTGTTCAGCTCATCGGAGGTTGTGATGAAATTCCTTATTTTAGAGTATGTTTAGACATGTTAGTATATTTATTTGATTTATATCTCTAATGTTTGCATGTTTGAGCGTGCTCCCAATAGGTAGGTTTCCAGCACATACAAAACTAATGATGTCCAAATCAAGAGTTTGCCGACCTAACTTATATTATTGAAGTTCAATGCTTAGTCAATATACAAAGGGCATGGGGACTTGAAATGTAGGGTATAAAAAATTTCTTAAGGGAGCTTGGAGGGACCTATTCACTATTGATATTTTAATGATAAGGCTATGAATAGCAGATTTTACCAGCTTTGCAGAAGTTTCAGTGTGGAGAGAGTGTCTTCTCACATTTTGCATGTAATATGCACCTTATACCAACAAGTTCTACGTGTAGTGAAGAATGTTGTTATAGTGTTTCATTATTCTACATTGTTTTGCATTCTATATTGAGTGCTTGGTTATTCGAGGAAATGATCCAGATTGATCTCTTTGTATCAACTTCTTAAAAGAAAATAAAATGCAATGGCTCCTCCATGTGCATTCTTACCTTTTAGATGGAATTTTGTGTGGTGCTGGGTTTTATTTAAATTGGACCAGAGTTACAACCAAGCAACATTGGAGAAATATGATGTTGAGATTTTCTTCTACAGAGAAAAGGCTTTCTCTGATTATTAAACATGAAATACTAACATCTATAGAGTATAATGAGGAAGCTTCAAACATCCTCCCTATGCAAGTGCCAAAGAAAGGAAGCCTGCGCATTACTATGCAAATCACATGGAGGGGTTTTTGCACAGAAAAGTCTTGGCAAGGTGGAGAGTACTTTAAAAACTCAAAACAAAATGAATAGAGACGAAGTGAAATGTTGCACAAAAGGAGACAAGGAGTCTACACTGCGTAGATTTTTGCCAAAGAAGCTTGTGTTTTGGAGTAAGGATGAGGCAAATGAACTATTTGACAAATGTCTTTGGTTTGCACATTATATTAAAGGTTGTGCAATGTGCAAAATGATGGATAGTGGCGTATGCACAAAATGGTGATTGGTTGCACGCAAGCTATTAAAATATTGAAACAATAAAAGCCAAATATATTTGCCAGATGTAACAACCTTTAGCCTGCAAAATATAAGAATATAGAAGCCTACAAAATGGGCAAGGCATTACCTACGTGTAAATTGAAGAGTAAGCCAGCGTGTGAAGTGAAGCAAAATAGTTCATTAAAAAATGTAATTCGGAGAGGTAAATGTCTGAATGCAGGACAAGGGAGATAAACCTGTTGAAAGGCAGCGCAGTGAGTTAGAGAAAATGGTGCATAATGCTTGACAAAGAATGTTGCACATTCACTAGAGATGGAGGAGTTTAAAACTCCATGCAAACACAATTAGCAAGTGGTAAATGTGAAGGCTACTGAATCATTTCAGATGCAGTATGTGAAGGCATGAGAGATGTTTGAAATTTGTACAAAAAACCAGTGTAAGAGATCGAAGACTGTAGAAAATAAAACTCAAATCCATGCATGGAAAACAAGAATGAGGTAGTCAACACATTAAATGACAAACTTGTGCTAAATACCAGTGGAGATCTGCGCAAATTTGGAGAGGATGCACATAGAACCACAAAAGAATGGAGCGCGTGCACATGTAAGGTATTAAAATGAAAGAACTTCAAAGTGCTTAGTCCCACATTTTTTGTGGAAAGGATATTATTAATGATTAAATATTGCAATGCATAGTTTATAGTTTGAAGTAAAAGGTAAGATTTTGGCTCATGCGCTGGGCTAGGGAATGCCTTGTTGACTTGTGGGGTACATAAAACATAATTTTGGCATGTAGCTGTCTGAAAGATTTAAAAACTCAAAAAGTTTAATGCCACATTTGCCATGATGGGGAATTCTATGGTGTTTATAAGGTAAAAGCCACAGTATGAAGTTTGAATACAAGCCCGGAGGCTATGTGCATGCATGAGCACAGGTGGTGCCTCAAAAACCATGTCAAATTGCAGAGGATGAAATGCAAATTTTGGCAGGAACCACTGATTTTATGTGGTAGGTGAGTTGGCGTAAAAGGATGTAGGCTATGTGCACATTTCCTAAGGTGAGCAAAATCAACAGTTCTCTTAATGGCTTAAGGTAAAGATGCATGAGATCTAACATGCAATCGATTAAGTTGTTGCGCCACGTGGCATTGAAGACAGTCAAATGATAGCGAGGCAACAAGGTGGCGATGATGTGGCAGCGCGCTGGAGAGGCATGCAGGTTGGGTGCAGATCCTGAGGCAACCAAGATCGACAGTTGACTTAATGGCTAAATAGGAAGATGCTCAAAATCTACCCATTAAGCCATTAAGTCTGAGTGACATGTGGTGGCGTAGACACATGGAAAGATCTGGTGCAATATAGAGGTGGCAAATCAGAGACTGACATGTGGCACAAGCAGGTGACAAAGGCACCCAGATGAATCTTTGGACCAATCAAAGGATGAAACATGGTGCCTAGTGGTCACATAGAGCCAGTAGGAGGATGCCACATGGTAGAATCTGGTGGAATCTAGAGAAAATTTAGTAAATAGTGGCAATAGGTGGAATAAAGGGCATAAAAAAGAAATATCATGAGCAAATAAAGATTAATATGCCCAGAAATGGAGGAAAGGACTTAAAATGAGGATATTAAAATAAAACAATATAATACATCAACATAATTCAATAGTTTAACTATTGAAAAGAGATGTAAATTAAAATATTTCAAACTGTTGAAAAAGTATGCACGGGAGGAAAAGTTTGATTAGTGATTTAGGAGGGCAAATTTTATCAAAAATACCAAGTATCATATACCGTTGGAAAGGTATCAAATTGAGGATTCTGATTTTGTTGTCCATTTTGGTGCAGATTCATATTTGGTTTGAACATAATGAAGAAAGAATGACTTAGCTCAAAATTGGTTAAAGCAGAGAAGACAGGTGGTGTTTCAAGAAAATATCTGGAGATCTTTTGCTTTGGCTAGATATTTAAATTTGCTCCATTATTACAAGGTTCCAAATCCTGGTCTCCACAAAGAGTTGCAGAGTACTGGCTCCAGGATTTTCCAGTTGTCTTATGGTTCCATTAGGGATGTAGTTTATGATTGTACTAGTTTTGTATCAGATAAAATAGAATTTCATTGATCTTTTGCAGCTTATTGAAGCGATATATTCCTGATTTCAAATTTGTGTACAGTAATGTGATTCTTCACACTTAATATGAGAATTCTAGATTCAAATCTCTTCTTGGTGTCAGTCTTGTGAAGTTTGAATTTTCTGATTCTTTGCATGGAATTTATCTATGTATGTGATATCATTCTTCCGTTCTGATCTAGGATCAGACTAAATAATGTTTTAGATGTGACATAGTTTCATTCAGTTGTCTATTAGAGGATTTATATAAGTAAAATTTATGTGGATTTATTATGTTTATGTCTTGGAATCTCTGATAGAAGTTGATTGTTGTATTTCTAACTTTGGTTAAAGGGGATTTCCCAATAGATAAAGCACTGATCATTGAGTAGTATCCTCTATATTGTTGTATATCTGGTTAGGTCTTGGCTATGTTATGCATATTAAAAATAAACTCTGAAATGCATCTGATGTTTTATGTGGTTTTTGGTGTTGTACCAATCTCATGCTCCACTCTAAGGTTGATGTTCAATGGGTGATTAGTCGGTCACCTAGTATCTCCTAGTCGTGTTGAGCCTTTGTGAGATCTCTATTGATTGACGCCTACTGAATATTTGAAGGTGTTGAAGGGTGTCCCCCCTTGGTTTTTCATAACCTAAATCATAGAATGATGGATCCACATCCTTGTTAATTGGTCCTTTTTCAGTCCTTGTTGAATATCGAGAGTTTGCTACTCTTTAAAATATATCAAAGGGTGAAAAGGTTGTTGTTTAGTAATCATAGCGTAAAAAAGAACCAACGGAAGTTTAGAGTGTTACTGGTATCTATATTTTTCTATGTACAAAGCTATTTCTCAGGCATTGGTAAAATAAATTGAACAATAGGCAAACCAGTTATAAATAAGATTAACAGATATATTGAAAATTTGGGAAGGAGTTATAGTACAATAATGTGGAGCTATTTTAGAGAAATTTAAACTAGAATGAATGGAAGATATCAGATACCACCTCACATTGTTAAGAAACATGAGAAAGATATATGCTTTTTGGTTAGCACATGTTCATGCATAATTAAAGCAGTGGAACCATTAACTTCATGGCTACAACCTACTAGATATGAGATAAATGAAAATAAATTAATAACAAGTATTGAGATACTGTTGGATCAACCTAAGGATATAGAAGCTAATCAGGTTCATTCAGTGAATCTTCTTGCACCAAAGCATTTCTACTACTACTGAATTTCTTTCTTGCATGTGTACACTCAAAAGATATATGTCCTTCTTCACTACAATTATAACAAGTTCCTTGGAACCCTCTTCTTCTATAACCACCTCAGTAGGAATTACCTCTATCTCTTAATGAATTTCCACCTTTCCACTCGATCTTACCCTTGTCTTGATTTATTTTTTCTTGATCAGATGTGTCATTGTCTCCAATAGATCTACCTCTTCCTATAGGGAATCTACCTCCTCTTCCTCTTTTCCTTTGTTCATATCTTTTTCTTAATTTCTCCTCAGCTTTTAGGGCAAACTGATATCCATCTTTAGAAAACTGATCTCATCTTGTACAGAACTTCTTAATCCACTCAAATATCTTTCTATTCTTTCCAGTTCATCTTCAACATGTCCAAATCTGATGTCTAACCTATAAAATTCCTCAGTGTAATCTTTTACCGAGCTATCTTTCTACTTAAAAATCTGCATTCTCCTAACTAGGTTAATCTGGTAATCACAAGGTAGAAACTTACCTTTCAACTTGTTTATCATCTTATCCCATACCTTGATCTTTTTTTTACCCTTCTTCCAAGCCAAATGTAGATTCTCCCACTAGAAGGATGCATGAACTTTCAAATTTGTACTTGCAATCTTCACCTTTTTCCCTCTAATACATTCTCATACTCAAATTATTTATCCATCTCGATTATCCAGTCTATAAACTCATTAGAATCTAAATTTCCACTATACTCAGGAGGATTAAACTGAGGTGTGGACTTCAAACTTTTCAATGCTTGCAGGAACCTTTCTTCTTCTTGATCCATCACGGGTGTAGGTGTGGCTTCTCCTTGCACTTCTTCAACTTTATCATCACAAATATCGTCAAGATGTCTACCATGGTGATGGGATTTCTTAACATCTTCTAATCTTGCAATGATCTATGTTAGCATATCAGGTAGACCTGGATCTACATTTCCTCTCCCATGAACCATCTTGAAACCCTTTGAAATTGTAGGTCAGATCACAATCTACTACCCTACAACAAATATCACTAGGGTTTACAAGAAGGAACCTTAGATCTAACCTTCACTCTGATACCACCTGATGCAAGGAGGGTTAAGGATAACCAGGTCCAAAGGCACTCCCAGCTACCAAACCAACTTGCAAGCACAACTCAAAAGAAAAATACACAGAACAAGAGAGAAAGAAAGAAGAAATTTATATTATTTCATCAAACATTATACATGTCAGGTTGTAAGGCCTTCCGGCTATGGCCATATACATTCATATATTTACATAATAATCTATATACATGTGAGTTCACAGACTTGTGATCCAAATCTTCTAACTCTTCACTACCTAGAACTGCCTCTTAGTTATAGGATTAAGTAATACTGAGAGTGGGGTGAATCAGTATTACAACACTTTGAACTTAAGCCAATTAAATTCCAACTTAACTAGATAACTACTAAAATTAAAAGAACATAAACAAAAAATACATAACTCATAACACCATGAATTTGTTGATGAGGAAACCCTAGCCAAGTGAAAATATCGATGGGGATGGTACCCACAAATATGCACTAAAAGTATATTTTCCCTGTTAGGAGACCTAGCCCTATTAGGAGATCATTATTACATTAGTACATTTCCTTTTTAGAGGAATACAAAACACTGTTAAAGGTATACTGAGCTCACTGGTCATACAATCAGGAATATGATTATGTTATAATGATTTTCTCAATAATGAACAATACAAGCATCTACTATGCTTGGGTAGTTCTAGTTGTAGCTCACATCACCATTTCTCTAATTCTAAAATCACAATGCATTCATTCATGCATTCGCATCACAACCATACAATCTCATACTCATCACTCACACATTGCTTCTCAAAAGCTCTATATATATATATATATATATATATATATATATATATATATATATATATATATATTACATTACCCAGTGGGCTTCCAATTACATCTCAAAATAGAATTAATACTTATACAAAAAGTAATTACCAAGTCAGTGATTATACACTATCAAAACATAGGTAATCCATAATCTGAATCCAACAAAACACATTTGGAATTCGCATTATACTCCCTCAATCATCGCGACCTTTCATCTGCCTTGTATCACTGTTACTCTATCTTCGCATGTCTTCATCACACTATAGCTTACTATGCTCAACAATAAAACATAATAAACCTTAACAAAAGGTCATACATGTCCCAAAATAGCTTCTCCTAAGCTTGCATGTCTTCATTCATCATATACTATCTTTGCTGACCAAAATTGTACTGCTATACTCTGTAATTATGCTTTCTGTAGTTAGTCATTTTGCAAGCTATATCTCCAAAATTGTGTATGAAACCAAGAGACCATACATATAATATATGTTATCATAAATGAAAACCCTCAAGTGTTCCATAACACTTTTGAATGAACTACTTGCCAACAAGATCTCTCCCTTTGGCATTGATGGCAACACTTAGTGAAAAATGACTAAGTGTCACTACCAAAAAAGGATATACACAACACTCTTTATCTCCTTTACATATTTTATTCTCCTCTATTTCTTCTCTATAAATTTTTCATATCTTTACTTCTCCCCCTTTAACATCAATGGAAAAGGTATACAAAAATGTAGAATACATAACAAAATTGTGTCATTGCTTACCAAAAAGCATACCATCTATAGCACATCTTGGAAGGATCTTTCCAAGATCTTTACTTCCTCTGACCAATTCTTTACCCATATCCGACTCACATGAATCAGCCCATTCAGTTCAAAAGAGGATGTCTTTGTTGCCTTTAGCTTGGTAGGCATATGTCTAGTGAGGGCCTACATTTTCTTCTCCATGTCAGAAAGATGTGTCTCAAGAATTGATAACTTAGGAGTGATTAAATTCTTCAGCATACCAATTCTTCCCACAACTCTCCCTTTCTCTATATCTAAAACACTTAGTTTGTCTAATATCATAGACACTTCTCTATCTAACGCCAATATAGAGTGTGAAGAGGTCTCACAAGTGTCCATCATCTTGTCTAGAGTTAGTTTTTCCTTTGCTATTATCTCCTCAATGTTCTTGATATGTCTGATAGGATTTATACAATAACTATGTAACTTCCTTCCATGCGATACACAACTCCTTGCCTCAGATATGGTTTTGTTCAATATGCCTAAGTCCCATGAGATAGACTTGCATATTTCCTCCAACTTCTTTGCAAGGTACTTCTTCTCTACTTCCTCTTTAGCGATCTTCTCCAAGGACTCATAATGACTATCAAAATCATCCATTACCCTATTCAATTTCTTTGCACTGTCCTTTGATTGGAAATAAAAAGGTATATGTAGGAGTTTTTTGATAGTATCAAATTCTCTTTCCATTACCCTTGTCTTCTTCTCACCTTTCTACTTAGATATCTCTTTTTCTTTAGAAAATGCAATGAAGGGAAGCTTCATCAACTCATCCTCATCCATACCCTCAACATCAGTGTTTAGAGTCTTATCTCCTTTTTCAAAAAATAAAGATGAAGAAATGGATGCATGAATTTCCTATTTCTCTTCAAATTTATCCACTATTTATTTCACAGCTTCAACTTCGCTCACTTTTTGTTCTTCTTTCTCTTCCATTTCTGGAACAATGCTTCCTCCAATTTTGGTATCCTTCTCAAAAGGAACACTAATATCCTGCAAAGTGTCCAAAGACATAGCCACACAAGAAACAAAAAAATCTAGTTTCTTCACAATACTTAGAAATTCACTAGTGTCTTCGCCCTTTGATTTATCAAGACTTATTTTTGCAATCCTTGATGACTCACCTCTTTCAATATTTTTAGGCTTAGTAGCCTTTGGTGGTGAGAAATTATCAGGTTCAATATCCATCATAACCTTATCCATAGCCTTATGTGTTTCCTCAATCACTTCATTATACCTTCTCCCCATTATCTTTACTAATCTTGACTTAGTTCTTAGCAAAAATTTTAAATATTTTAATATCTTTTCCATTTCTTTGACTGAAACAACGGGTAATATTTCTTCAATTACTTGTGCTCTCATTGTTTCATCTTCTATCTGTGCTAACTGTTTCCTTATTTCCAATTTCTCATAAAGTTCTTCAGGTATACTACCTTCAACTTCTAACAAGTTCTTCTTAAAAGCAAGCAAATGATTTATTACCATATCTTCAATAAAAAAATTATCTCATGCCTCATACGTTTCATAGTATTTGATCAAGTTGTTAAATTTTTCTTGCTCAACTATTCTCTTATGCAGTATCTTTATGTTGGGTTTCCAAAGATGTTTCACATCTGGACTCTTCTCTTCTACTTTCTTTCCTTCTCCTTTCTTCTCTTCTACTTTTGTTTTGTCTCTTAGGTGGAGAGTTCTATCTAGTGGATCTTGTGTTCCTTCTCAGAAATTCCCTTGGTTTCTCTTCCTATGATGTTCTCTTAGGTCTTGTAGGTGTAGTTTCAGATATGTCAACCATAGTAGAGGGTAGACTGATTACCTTCTCAATTTTTGGAGGTGGAAGGGTTGTAGGGGAAGTTCTCACCAATCTAGAATTACTTTCTGTCATCTTCTTTCTTACCTCTTTCATATCCTCCTTTTTTATACGATCCTTGGTTGCTAGATCATCTACCAAGTTTTCTACTTTCCTCTTTCTTACACCTCTAGTATGTTCTTCCCTTATCTTCGCAGATTTCTCTTCATAGGTACTCAATCTTTCTTTAGATGGATTAAGAGGATAGTATGTGTTCTACTAGCATAGTCAAGACCTCAGAGATAACTTCATATCCTAGAGGATAACACCACTTCTTTCTAGGTTGTACTGCCTCAAAGAAATCACAATCAGTTTCAACCATGAAACATATTTAATCTATATATTTTTCTACCAGTGCCTCAAGGATCCTCATTCTTTCCTTAATTTGTCTCTGCAATATTTTGATCATCCTGAATAACTCACCATCAAACCATATGCTATTATGTATTCTATAGCTTTGTTTGATCTAAATTCCACTAGGTTCACTATCCTTCCAAGCTCTAAGGTGGATACTAGGAAAATTATGTACTATATGAATATACATGTGTTTTAATAGAGACTAAAACCTTAATGCCTTTAACTTATCCTTCTTGATATGCTTCACATTCTCCAAAAAAATTTGTGCAAGTACTTCAAAAAGGTTATACTTAACATTTTCCTTAACCATTTTATATGTCATCAAAATCACTCATGTTGATATTGAGTTAGGTTGGGTGTTGTATTGAAGTTTATATCCTAGAATCATTGAAATCAATCTAACATCTTGCTAAAATATATCATTAACTATCATCTCTCTCTTATCCCATTGTGAATGCATTGGGGTTTCCACCTATTTCTTTGTGTTCTTCTCTGCAATAGGGATAACACCAAAGTTATCCAAACCTGTTATACCATGAATTAAGTCACTACAAATCTTCATAGGCTAATCTGCAAGCCAAATGAATTAATTGTGAACTATGCTCAAAATGATCTTAATCCATTCCTCTTCATCAAATTCATAAATTTCAGTCATCTGCATGATACTAAGGTTCTCAAGATGTGTGAACTCATATTTAATCTTTCCATTTGCTCCAATCATGCCCTTCATCTCTGAATATATCTCAAATTCTTCTAGAGACTCATACTTACAATTAATGTAAGCCCTAATGTCTTTGACATATAGAACATCATAGGGTGTTTGTGAAAATGCACCTTCAGATCATCCTCAGTTGATTTGAATGGGTGTTCTTTAACTTATACCTAGGCCTTTCAATGACATAAAAATTCAATGGAGTATCCATAATCAAAGCTTCAAAAAAGATCTAAATACCTTTTATCTACTGATTTGTGAATTTTTGCTTCGATTAACAATCTGGCAATTACAGGATGTAGATTGTAAGGCAATGCAATCTCAGATATAAGTTCCATTAAATCTCTCCATACTCTCCCTAATCTCGCAAGAGCTTACACCTCATAATCAAGGGCTGGATAGATTTTTGATGTTTCCTTCCAATGCTCCCCCTAAGACCATGCTTGGCCATCTAGGTTGATGTAGCAATGTTAGCATCGGAAAAAGGCTCAAAAGAATCTATTGACTCTCCCTAAACCAATACCTCTCTTGTTTCTTTTACCTTCCATACATTACCATTTTTTCATCTTCTGGTTTTCTGAAATGACTCTTGAATTCATCCATATAATATTCAAGAGTCTTACCAGTATCACCAATGTTCTTCTTTATAACCATAGGTGGTGGTCCTCTTCTTTTATCAGTTCCATTGTAGCTACAAAATTTTGCTATATGTCCTAGATTGTTACATTTGTAGCATGTATGAGGTGGTATGTTCTGATTAACCTGCAACTTACAATACTTTGTGATGTGCCCAAATTTATTTCATTTGTAACATGTGATCTTAGTTTATTTTTCTTCCATAATGTAATCTTGTTTGATTCTTGATTGATCAGGTTTCCTGCATTCTGCTTTCTTATGTCCATATGCATGACAATTGTTACAATATCCATTAAAGGATTTGAAAGGGTCTTTACCCCTGCAGTCTCTCTTCATGTGTCCAATTTTTTTGGATCCAAAGCATCTAGCTCTAAAAGGTTTGATCTATTCTTTAGGTTCTTCAAGAGTAGTTCTTTCTCCATCAATCTTCACTTCAGATTTTTATTCCTAAGTCTTTGAGCATTCAACTTCATTGAATCCAACTCCAGTCATGTCTCCTTTTGGTTTTTCTTTATCTCTTTTTTCATCGATTAAGTCACTGCTCATGTGAAGTTTCTCAATATGTTTCTTAGCCTCAACCAGTTCTCATTTTATGATTTGATTATATTTCTCTAATTCCAGATTCATTTTTGTGTATTGATCAAGTTTAGTCTTCATTTGTCTCATCTGAATATTAGCATGTTTTAAGGTTTCTTCAATTTTGTTTCTAGCATCCTTTTCCTATTGAATTTCTTTAGCCATCTGTAGTGAAGTAATTTTATGATTAAGCATCAAAGTATCTTTCTCTTGTTCATGTTGTTTTATCCTATCTGAAGTATCATTGTCCAAATCCTCTTTTATCTTATCCATAAGATCTTATCTTTGACTTCTGGAAAGTTCAAGTTGTTATTTTAGTTTCTTGATGAATCCCTCTATTCTTCTCAATTTGAATTTCAAGTCACCATTACATTCTTTAGCTTTATCAATTTCTTCAAGTGTTGCTTCAAAGTTTTCCTCCAAACTTTCAGAATCCATTTTGATCTCTCTTAAGTTGTTAAGCTTTTTCTCCAAGGGTCAATATCTCTGATACCAATTGTTAGGATTAAGTATTACTGAGAGGGGGGTGAATCAATATTACATCACTTTGAGCATAAACCAATTAAATTCTAGCTTAACCAAATAAATAGTGAAATGAAAAGATTACAAACACAAAACATATGACTCCTAACACCATGAATTTGTTGTCAAGGAAACCCTAGCCAAGGGAAAACCCTGGTGGGGATGGTACCCACAAATATGCACTAAAAGTAGATTCTCCTTGTTAGGAGACCTAGCATTGTTAGGAGTTAGTTTTTACATTAGTATATTTCCTTGTTAGAGGAATACAAAACCATGTTAAAGGTATACTAAGCTCACTGCTCATAAAATCAGGAATATGATTCCGTTACAATGATTTTCTCAATAGTGAACAATACAAACATCTGATATGCTTAGGTAGTTCTAGTTGTAGCTCAAATCATCATATGTCTAATTCTGACATCACAATGCATTCATTCATCTGTTCACATTACATCCATACAATCTCATACCCATCGCTCACATGTTTCTTCTCAAAATATCTTCATATATATGTAATAATATATATGTATGTGTATGTATACATATATTTATATACACACACATACATATATCTTATTTAATTACCCAGTCAACTTACAATTACATCACAAAATAGAATTAATACTTATACAAAAAGTAATTACCAAGTCAAAGATCATACACTATCAAAACATAGGTAATCCAAAATCTGAATCCAACATAGCACGTTTGGACTTCGCATTATACTCCCTCAATCTTTGTGACCTTTCATCTACCCTGTATCACTATTACTCTATCTTCACATGTCTTCATCACACTATAACTTACTGTGCTCAACACCAAAACATAAGCTACCTTAACTAAAGGTCATACATATCCAAAAATAGCTTCTCCTAAGCTTGCATGTCTCCATTCATTATATATTATCTTTGCTGACCAAAACTGTACTGCTATACTCTATAATCCTACTTTCTGTACTTAGTCATTTTGCAAGATATATCTCCAAAGCTATGTATGACACCAAGAGACCATCCATACCATATGTGTTTTCATAAATGAAAACGCTCAAGTTCTCTAGAACACTCCTGAATGAACCACTTTCCAACACTTAGAACCACCACTAAATCTAATAACATAAATTAAATATATACAAGAGTCTGCCAAAGAGGTCGACACCAAAGAACCTAAAGATCCAACATAGGAAATAGAAATGTCCTAGATTTAGGTCCACATGAATCCCAATGAGAGACCCCAACATAAATTATGCTACAAAAATCAAATGCACATGTTGGACAGAAGATCCAACATCCAAAAATGAACTCGGTGAGGAAGACTACCGAGCACAAAGACCAATTGTTGAAACCACCTGTTAAGATTAGGTAATACTGAGAGGGGGGTGAATCAGTATTACAACACTTGTTTAAAATTTTCAACCAATTGAAAATAGTCCATAAGCTTGGAGAAATAAAAATAACATAAGAAAATAACACAGTACTCATAACACCATTATTTGTTGTCGAGGAAACCCTGGCCAAGGGAAAACCTCGATGGGGATGGTACCCACAAGCATGAACTAAAGTATAGTGTCCCTATTAGGAGACCTAGCCCTGTTAGGATCTAGATATTACATAGTACATTTCCTTTTTAAAGGAATAATAACCTTGTTAAAGGTATACAACACCCTGTTAGGGGCCAACAGAGCATATAGCTCTTACAATATAGTTTTATTACAAAATATTCTTAGTAATGAACAGAACAAGCATCTCTAATACTTAGATAGTTCTAGTCATAGTTCTTCAATTATCTTTGTCATCCTCCACCCTACCATTTGTATATCACATCCAAAACTATGTTCACAAGACTTTCTTTTCTCAACAAAAAGATCTTACATGTATATCTTTCTCCTTTACCAAGTTGGCTCTCAAATACAAATATTCCATAGTCGACTCTCAATACAAAATAAATTTAATAAATTAAATATCAAATGCATAGTTGGTTCTCTTAAATAATCAAAATATAGGTTATCAACAATAATAATCCAACTCCTATTTCCAGGAGTCCACGTCATACTCCCTAAATCATCGCTTCTGTCCAGTTGCTATGTATCACTGTTATGCTGCTATCTGTCTGTCTTAAAATCTCTCTAACTTACTATAAACATCACCAAAACAAAATTGATCTTAGGTGGAGGTCACAAATACCCCATACTATCTTCTTCTAAGCTCTCTTTTTGTAAGTCATTGATCTCAATCTTCGATACTCAAAATACCTTTGTATTTCTACTTCTGTACTTAGCCAATTTCAAAGTCACCAAAACTTAACTTAAAAGGAATTGATCAGTAAGCCAGATTTTTTATCATAAACAACAAAAAATTAAATCAAATCATACAAAATTTATCACTTTCCAACAATCTCCCCCTTTGGCATTGATGGCAACACTTGACAAAAAAAATGACTAAGTGTTCCAACAAAACAAAAACTGTCTCTCCTTCTTTCTCTATTTTTTTTTCTCTTCTCCCTTATACATTATCTTCTCCTCTTCTCCCCTATTCATTTTTCTCTTCTCTCTTCTCCCCCTTTGACAACAATGACAAAGGTGCATAAAAATTAATAAAACTAGTGCTTGCTTACCAATTTCAGAATATCTTGAAAGGAATCTTCCAAGATCTTCACTTTTGTACTCCATGACTTAAGCAATAGTTGACTAACATGAATTAGTCCATTTAATGAAAATGATTATGCCTCTACTTCTTTCAACTCTATAGGCATAGAGTTAGCCAATGATTCTACAATTTTCTCCATGTTTGATAAGTGGGCTTCAATAATTGATAGCTTAGGAGTGATTAAACTCTTCAGTAAACCAAACCTTGTCATAACTCTCCCTTTATCATTATCTAATACATTTAGTTTAGCCAAAATTCTTGTTACTTCATTTTCCAACTCCATTATAGATTGTGAAGAGGTCTCACAATTGTCCATCATGTTGTTCAAGGTTTCCCTATTCTTGGCAATAATGTCTTCAATGTTTTGAACATGCCTAATAGGATTCATGCAATAGCTGAATAGTTTCCTGCCATGTGCAACACAAATCTTAGCATTGATGTACTAGTTCTCAAAATGCCCAAGCCCTTTGAGATAAACTAGAAAAATTCAAATAGATTCTTCTTTGAGTAGTTCTTTTTTTCTTTTCCTTCTACAATCTTTACCAAGTTCTCATAATGTCCATCAAATGCATCAGGTGCAAAATTCAAGTTCTCTACATCATCTATGTTCTGGAAAACAATAGGTTCTGGGAGAAATATATTCATAGTATCAATTATTCTAGATATCACCTTGGTCTTCTTGTCTCTTTTCTTGTCAGATCTCTCATTTAATTTAGTAAGTGCAATAAAAGCTAATTTTACCAACTCATCCTCATCCATGTAATCAACAACCATATCAATAGGTTTGTCTTTACTTGTCAACAATAAGGTAGAAGATGTGTCAACTTCATTCTTGACTTCAACATTTTCTTTTTCTTATTTCTACTCCAATTTTTTCTGTCCTTCTTCCTCAATCACTGTATTCACATTATCTGCTTCAAATGGGTCATTCTCATCATGTGAAGTGTCAAGAGTCACAAGCACACCAGAAACATAGAAATTTGGTTGCATATCAACTTCTCTCTTCTCAACACTCGCCTCAGTTGTCTTAAAACTCTCTCCCATTCCTAAGGGTGTAGGCAAAGTAGTTGTAGGAAGTGGGGTCTTCTCAGGAGTAGTGTTCATTAATATATGGTCCAGTTCTTTTTGAGTCTCTTCAGTAACTTCATCATATTTTCTTACCATAATCTTCACTAGTCTAGTCTTAGTTCTCAATAAAGGTTTCAGTTCTTTAAATATTATGTCTCTTTCTTGCATAGAAACTACAGACAACATATTATCAATTTCTTGATTTCTCATAGTTTCATCCTCAATTTGTGCTAGCTATTTCATAGTCTCCAATCTACCATATAACTCTTCAGGTATACTTCCCTCTATCTCTAATAGATTCTTCTTGAAAATGAGTAAATGATTAACTACAACATCCTCAATCCAAAGTTTATTAGTTTCCTCATACCTGTCATAGTATTTGTTAATAGAAACTAACTTCCCTTGCTTGATATCTCTCTTCTTAATCATCTTCAAGTTAGGTTTCCATATATGCTTGTCACTTTCAGGTTTCTTCTCTTCTCTCATAGTGTTTTGTTCTTTAGGTGGTGAAATCTGTTTGCTTGATCTAGTACTCACTCTAGGAATAATCTTTTCTATCCGCGAGGTCTGTTGTAGTGGAGGGGAGGTTATATCAATAACCATAGGAGGTGGAAGAGCTATAGTAGCAGTCCTTTCCAATCCAGAATATCACTCTGCTAACTTCTTCTTAACTTCCTTCAACTCTTCCTCAGTTAATCATGTCTTAATACCACATTCATGCACAATTTTGTCTACTTTTCTTTTCCTCAAACCTTTGGTTTGTTCCTCTCTTACTTTAGCTGATTTTTCCTCATAGGTTCCCCATCTCTCCTTAGATCTATCTATCTTAGATGCTAGGACATGTTTGATTTGCATAGTTAATACCTCATAAATTACCTCATATCCCATAGAATAACACCATTTCTTCCTCTATATAACTGCCTCAAAGCATACACAATCAGTTTCAACCATGAAAAATATTGTATCCTTGTACTTCATAACTAAGTCTTCAGATATCTTGTATCTTCCTTTCATCTGCCTCTAAAGAATCTTAATCATACCAAACAACTCACCATCAACCCATGTGTTGTTCTGTATTTTGTAACTGTGAGAAATTTGTATACCAGTAGGTATCCATTTTCTTCAACCAGTAGGGTGCATGCCTTGAAATTTGTGCTCAATGTGTATGTACATATGCGTCGATAGTGAACCAAATCTGAAGGTCTTCGATCTGTCTTTCTTTATCAATTTCACATTCTCCAGAAATTGTTGTGCTAACACTTTGCATAGATTGTATTTAGTATTCCCTTTCACCATTCTATATGACATCATGATAACTCCTATAGATACTGAATTATGTCTACTACTATAGTAGAATTTGTAACCAAGTATCATAGAAATCAATTTTTCATCCTATTGCACAATGTCGCTTACTGACATAGCTCGCCTGTCCCATTTTGAGTGTGTCAGCATTTCAAATTGCTTCTTAACATGTTTCTCTACTACAAGAATGATTCTAGTATTATCCAATCTAGTAATTTCATGAATCAATTCACTACAAATCTTCATAGGTTGCTCGCCTATCCAAATAAACTGATCATGTACTATGTTCAACAATATCTTAAACCATTCTTCTTCGTCAAATTCATATAATTCCAAAATTTTCATAATTCTCAATTGATCAACATGTTTGTATTCATATCTCATAATGCCTTTGTCAATCATATACTCCATTTTAGTAGAAATTTCATCAACACCCAGTATGTCATACTTACAATGAATGTATGCCCTAATATCTTCTACGTGTAAAACTGCGCGTGGTATCTAAGAAAATTTTCCTTTAGGATCTTCTTCACAAGACTTGAAAGGATGTTTCTTGAATTTATATCTAGGTCGATCTACAACATCATAAATAACAGGTGCATCCATAGCTAGATGATGTAAATACCTCTTACACGCTGAATTCTGAGTTTTTCCTTCAATCGATCACGCAAGGCAATTGTAAGATAGACAGAATCTCTTTGCTCTCTGATTTCCTTAGGTCTCTTCTCTTCAAATGGTAAGGAAATAGATAATCATATGGTTCTTTATACAATGTTAAGTCATTAAAATTTCACATTACCAATGTTGTCCAGTCGGCTATAAATCTCGCGATCACACAATAAGCATCGTTCAATGTTGAGATCTTAAATATATACTCCATGATATCAGCCACAATAATACCTAAGCTCACTAGAGCTAAATCCACAAAATCAGGGGCTGGATATATTTTGATATCTTCATCCAATGCTCCCCCTAAGGCCATGATCGGCCAATTAGGTTGATTCTGCTTTGTTACCATCAGGCAAAGATCCAGTAGCATCTGTTGTCTCTCCCTGAACCAATGTCTCACTTGTCTCTTTGATCTTCCATATCTTACCACTATTATTATCCTCTACTTTCTTAAAGTAACTATCAAAATCATTCTTAAATCTGCAACACTCTTACTAATATCATTTCCATTCTTCTGTATATTCATAGGATGTGGTACTCTTCTATTGTTTTCTCCATTATACCTTTAAAACTTCGCTATATGACCTGGATTATTGCATTTGTAACATATAGGAGGTCTTCTTTCCTAATTTACTTGAAGCTTACAATACTTTGCAATTTCTCCAATATTATTACATTTATAGCATGTAAGTTTCACTGAAGGTTCTCTTCCATTGTCCTGTCTATATCCAGATTGATTAAGTTTCTTGCATTCTTCTTTCTTGTGCCCATATCCATTACAATTAAAACAATAACCAGAAAAGGTCTTAAGAGGGGCATTACCTCTGCAATCTCTTTTCATGTGTCGAAACTTGTTACAACCAAAGCATCTACCGTTGAAGGTTCTGATCTTCTCTCTAGGTTCTTCAATAGTAGGTTTTTCAACACCAATCTTTGCATTAGATTTTTCTTCTTGTTTCTTCAAACATTTAGCTTCATTGAATCCAACACCAGTCATATCACCTTTAGGTTTCTATCTACCTCTTTGTTCATCGATCAAATCACTACTAGTGTGAAGTTTCTCAGTGTGTTTCTTTGCCCCAACAAGTTCACCTTTTATGATCTGATTGTATTTCTCCAATTCTAGATACTTGTTCTTGTAGTTGTCAGCCTCATTCTTCATTTGTTCTATCAAAGTATTTGCACTATTCAAAGCTTCTTCAATCTTCTTCTTAGCATCTTTTTTCAATCTAATCTCTTTATTCATGGCTTCATTCTCAAGATTTAAGGTTTCATTTTCTTCTTCAATTTGCTTCATCTAATCTGAATTGTCTTTGTCTGAATCTTGTTTTATTTGAACCACAAGATCTTGTCTTTGTCTTCTGGAAAGTTCAAGCTAGTCTCTAAGTTTCTTTATAAATTTCTCAGCTCTTTGCATGTTGAATCTTAATTCTCCATTCTCTTCTTTTCCTTTATCAAGGTCTTCAAGTGCAACATCAAAGTTTTCTTGCAAACTACCTAAATCCATTTTGATCTCCCTTAAGTTGTTATAATTTCTCTCCAAGGGCCAAAATATTTGATACCAATTGTTAGGATTAGGTAATACTGAGAGGGGGTGAATCAGTATTATAGCTCTTAATTAAACTTTTCAACCAATTGTAAATAATCCATAAGCTTGCAAAAATGAAAAGAACATAAGAAAATAACATAGTACTCATAACATTATTATTTGTTGTCGAGGAAACCCTAGCTAATGGAAAACCCCAGTGGGGATGGTACCCAAAAGCATGCACTAAAGTATAGTGTCCCTATTATGAGACCTAGCCCTATTGGGAGCTGAATATTACATAGTACATTTCCTTGTTAAAGGAATAACAACCATGTTAAAGGTATACAACACCCTGTTAGGGGCCAACTAAGCATACAACTCTTACAATATAGTTCTCTCACAAAATGTTTTCAGTAATGAGAAAAACAAGAATCTGTAATGCTTAGATAGTTCCAGTCATATTTCTTCAATGATCTATGTCATCCTCTATTCTTCCATTCGTATATCACATCCAAAACTTTGTTCACAACACTTTATTTTCTCAACAAAAAGATCTTACATATATATCATTCTCCTTTACCAAGTCGGCTCTCAAATACAAATATTACATAGTCGACTCTCAATACAAAATATATTTAATAAATCAAATATCAAATGCATAGTTAGCACTCTTACATAATAAAAACATAGGTTATCAACAATCATAATCCAACTCTGATTTCCATGAGTCCACGTCATACTCCCTGAATTATTGCTTCTATCCAGCTGCTCTGTATCATTGTTCTGATGCTGTCTGTCTATCTTCAAATCTCTCTAACTTACTGCAAACATCACCAAAAAAAAATGATCTTAGGTGGAGGTCACAAATACCCCATACTATCTTCTTCTAAGCTCTCTTTCTATAACTAGTCGATCTCGATCTTCGATACTCAAAATACCTTTGTATTTCTGATTCTGTACTTAGCCAATTTCAGAGTCACCAAAACTTAACTTTAAAGGAAATTATCAGTAAGACAAATGTGTTGCCATAAATTACAACCAAAAAGTGAATCACATCATACAAAATTGATCACTTGCCAACACCACCAAGATGTCAAGAAAAACCATCGAGATCCCGTCGGTGAAGCCAGTCAAGATAAGTAATCAAGCCTGGGTGGTGAACCAACAAACCTTAAACTGACTAAACAAAATAGTTACCAATCACTTCACCAAGAAATCACCAACAGGATACCAAACTGAAAGAAAAATATATTTGGTTGATACAGGTGATGAGCCTATTTTACTGTCTTTATTATATTAGTCATTGCACTCTGTTTTCAAGTATTATCAGAAAAATTGTGAACTTTAAGTCAGTTGAACTTTTGTTAAGTATAGAAAGAACCATTAAGCCATGGGTGGAATAGATATGTCATATTACGCCAATATTATATATATGTTGGAGTATTTCATATAATAATATGAATGTGTGTTCTAAAATCTGGATTAATTTGATAAGCTGCTTGCATGAATATCTTTTGTATATTAACTAATCTTGCCAGGAAGTAGGAGTCTCTGGGAGTGGTCGACAACATTGAAGGAGGACGTAAAGACCAGCTTTGTGCAGTTAAGCCATCATGGCAACAGAAGACACGGCTACCACAAATTAGGAGCCACTATTTCAAAGATGCATAAATATAGCTCTGCTATATTCCCTCCGTATTACCAGCATGTTGATTTGATCGCCGAGACATCATTGTGCATGTCATGGGCCATTGCGCTTCCTGTTCTCTTTCTTTGGCACAATTTTAGTTAGTTAGTTCCTTTTCTATTTTGGAATAAAGAATTCAATCCTCTATTTATAGGGAGGAGACTGTTTGTTTGTAAGTTTGGATTTTTGAAAGGAGAACAATGCTCTGATATATCTTGTTTAGCAAGTTCATTTTTAGCTTCATGTCTTATTTTTCATGTAACCAGTTTTGAAAGATAATGAAGTAACTTTTGGTTCATATTCTGTGTTCATAGATTAGAAGAAGCCAACCAAGGGGGCCCACTTGGTAGGTGGATTAGAGTAGAAGTAGAATAGATTTACATCTTGCATTTCGAGTATTCTAGATATAAGATTATAGTTTCTTCCTACAGCATATTGTACTTCGTGAATGTTCCTACAGCACCTGCAAGGATAGCTATAGTGAATTCTCTAGGTTGAAAGAATAGATTTCAGTAGAAATTTGCAAGTTGTAGCATTCATTTTAGTAAGGACTAAATGTGTTTCCCTTCCTGCAGCCCTAGTATAGATTCCTTTCATGTATTTTACTTTCCTGTAGCATAGGTAGATTGGCTCCTTAAGGAACTTAGTGCACATACTGTGTTGTACCATTTCAAGTATACGTCCCTAGGTTGACAAACTAAATGAACCTCATGGTGGGAGAAGTGATCCTTAGATTGAATACATTATTCCTAAGAGAGGCTTTGGGCATGATTACTAAGCACCTAGTGTGAGGCTGTTCATTTTTGGTGCCACTGTCGGGGATGGTGTCAAGCTAAGAAACCTTTTGAGTCTTTTAGTTGGTTTAATGGTTTGTGGTCCTAAATTTGCTTCACCAGAGTGAAGAATTCATTTGGATGCATCGAAGGGGAAGAATAAGAGACAACTATGGTAGATTTCTTCTAGGAGAACTTGCAAATTTGAATGAGCAAGCTAAAGAAGTTGAGTTGCCTTTTGTTGATGCAAGTCTCGAGTTTCCTACAGCATCTACCACTGGAGAAGAATCTTTTGATATAAGTGGTTTCTAGCCTTTTGCTGAAATATTGGCCAGCTTTCTTTATAATTTTGACCCAAATGTACCTGCTAATAACAATCTTGTGGCTAATATTCCTTTCCAACAGTAAGTACCACCCATGATACCTCCAGTAATGGAACACCCTACTTTCCCATTTCCTCTGCCAAGCTTTATAAACAATGCACACCTCAAGAATATACCCTTAGCTACACTTCCAAAATTTTATGGGCTGATGACCAAAGATCCTGACACCTTTTTGTTTGAGTTCGACATCCTTTGTCATAGCTTTGACTATAACACTGATGCCCACAAACTCAAGGTGTTTCCAGCAACACTGAAAGGGTCAGCCTTACAGTGGTTCATGGGATTAGGAGCAAATGCAGCAGGCACATGGGATGAGATGTAGACCCTGTTTCTAGAGAAATACAAAGAATATTGCAAGGGGAGTGACCCAAGGGGAGATGAAATTTTTATAATGTCGCCGAAGGAGGATGAAACTTTTGAGGACTATGTTTCACATTTTTTATACACCATGCAGAAGAATCCCCAACATGTTCTGGCGGAGGATTCACAGAAACTAGTCTTCTTGAGAGGAGTGAATGACAGCTATCTAGAAGCAGGACCTCATGGCTGGTGGGGACATATCCCAATCCTCTTGGGATGATCTCAATAAAATATGTCTCAACTACTCCAGATCAACTGGGAAGAAAGGCAGAGGATATCAGTCTATAGTAATTAAAGGGAGCAGTTCAGGCGTTTCTAAGTTGGAGATATCTAACTTGCTAGCATATTTCAAGAAAGACATCATTAATGATGTTTCCACACATCTCAACACCATGATTTCCAAGAAGAAACATACAGACGCTGAATTGCAGTTGGTTGAATATTGCCCTCATTGTCGAAAACAAAAGAAAGACTGCGAGTGCAAGCTGGTGGCGAACCTGGAAAATCAACATTTTCCTACTGAGTACATGAAGATAGAAGGAGATAATGAGAAATTATTTTTCATTTCTCAACATCACCCATGGGCACCATGACAAGGTATGTCTCAAGACCCATTACAATTTTCAAATCCTTACAATAGTCAATGGAAAAACCAAAGTTACCAGAATATTCCTTAGTACTCTCAGCCACCCTGGAATAACCAGTGGCCTAACCAGTAAAATAACCAGTGGCCTAACCAGAAAAATAATCAGTGGCCTAACTAGAAAAACCAATGGCAACCACCGCCAGGGAATTGGTAGCAAAATAATCAATGGAGGGGACCTCCACAGTGGCCTAACCAAAATCCTTCTTTTCCACAATTACCGCCACCAGTACCACCTCCTGCAATAATGTCACCTCCTACAGCCACTAGCCCCAATCCAAAGCAAACACAATTGCCTACTTAGCCACAACCAAATCCAAATAACAAGCAACAACAGCAGTCAATGTATACTACTGATACACAACAGTATCCTGCTTATGCTCTAGAGATATCTGACAGACATCTGAGGTTAGGTACTACTCTACCTGCACTCAAACAGCCTATTATCATAAAATTTGCAGACACTCTTGCAGCATCAGCTCCTCTTCCAGAGGCTATATTGCAAAATACCACCCAATCAACTCAAAAATCTAGCAAAACTGATGTTGAAACCTCAGTTGAACCTCCTTTTCCACAAAGGCTCACAATAGAAAAACCTATATCCCAAGAGGGAATGCCTTTTGATATTCTTCAGCAACTAAAAAATATACACATCCAAATACCTCTGTTTCAAGCTATCAAAGATGTTCCTATCTATGGGAAAGCAATTAAGGATGCATGCCTCAAAAAGCCTGGGAGGAAGAAGAAAGACCCTCAAACAGTTCATGTCATAGGGCAACTTGCGGATATCATGTTGGGAAAGGTAATTATACCCAAGTATTCAGACCCTGGAATTCCAGTAGTTGACTTGATAATTAATGGACAATCTGTTAAAAATGCTTTAGTTGATTTGGGGGCAGCAATTAATGTGACGAACAAAGATACAATGAACATACTAAGTATAGAAGGCTTAAGAACAATACCCACAATATTACAACTTTCTGATAGTTCAATAGTCACTATAGATGGTCTTGTAGAAGATGTGGTAGTTACCCTAGACTCATGGGAATAACCTACTAATTTTCTCATCTTATCACCAAAAATAAACTTTGCAGGCTATCCAGTCATCCTGGGGAGACCTTGGTTAGCCACCACTAATGCAAAAATTAGTTGCAGATCAGGAAGTATGACAATTTCAAATGGCCAGGCAATAAAGAAAATAGCACTCTATCTTCCTGCCCAGCCTCAGCCAGATTTGAAGGATCCCATTTGGCCAGAACTAGGAGATGAGGAAGAAGAGGTCAATTTTGTTGCTCATCTTATGATGATGCATAGACAGTCTTTTCTAAAAATGCAAGAGGAAGATGATGTAATACAGAGTATTCTTACCAATGAGTGTATAATAGGAAAAGATGTTTCTAAAAGTGTTATTCTATAGCTATGTACTTATGAAGACTATATCTTTCCAGCAAGCCCTGAAATAATTATCCAATTGTCACCATGTGAAATTGCTACAAGCCCAGTACCTGAGATGTCAAGGCTAGAGCTAACAACTACTGTGGAAATTTCCCCTGGTCATAATCCCCATGTAAACAACAAGTTGCCACCTCAACAAATGAAACTATTAACAAAACTCTTGTGTAAGCATGAGAAAGCCTTTGCTTGGAATTATGGAGACATGCTAGGACTGAACCCCAAGCTCTGTACCCATAGGATCTACATTAATGATTGCAGCTTACCACAACACTAGCCTCAAAGAAGGATAAATCTAGCATTGAGATAGTCAAAAGTGAATTACAAAAATTACTAGATGTTGATTTCATCTATCCAATCTCTGATAGCAAGTGGGTATCATCGTTAGTCATTGTACCTAAGAAAGGGGGAAATGGTGAATATGTGTGGATTACAGAGAGTTGAATAATGCCACAAAGAAGGATCATTTTCCTTTACCCTTTATTGATCAAGTCCTGGACACTCTGGCTGGTAAGAAATATTTCTCCTTTCTGGATTGATACAGTGGTTACAACCAGATCAACATTTCTCTAGAAGATCAGGAGAAGACTACATTCACATGCCCCTGGGGTACATATGCCTATTCTGTATTACCGTTTGGCCTATGCAATGCACCAACTACCTTCTAGAGAGTTGTAATCAGCATTTTTTCTTATATATCACATGATTGTATGAAGATATATATGGATGACTTTACTACCTTTGGAGTCACCTTTGAGGAAGCCCTAAAGAATTTGGAAAGAGTGCTAATCAGATGTCAGGAACACAATTTGTCTCTCAATAGTGACAAATGTTTCATGATGATGCAAGAAGGCA
>MU225430.1:10197916-10227322 GCA_018584345.1 Thuja plicata
GGAAAGAGTGCTAATCAGATGTCAGGAACACAATTTGTCTCTCAATAGTGACAAATGTTTCATGATGATGCAAGAAGGCATAGTGCTGGGACATTTCATATCTGAAGCTGGAATCCAGGTAGATCCTACGAAAATAGAGGTAATTCTAACATTGCCTATTCCTATAAAGTAGAAAGATGTTAGGTCTTTCCTGGGACATGCTAGCTACTATAGAAGGTTTATCCAAAATTTTAGTCAAATAGCTAGTCCTCTGTATACTTTGCTTACTAAAGAGGCTGAATTTATCTGGACAAAAGAATGTGATGAATCCTTCCTGCAGCTTAAGAAACTGTTAACCACTGCACCCATACTTAGGGGTCCTGATTGGAATTTTCAATTTCACATTCACACAGATGCTTCAGACTACGCAATAGGAGCCATCCTAGGACAAAAGTATAGTAACCTAGAAAATACAATTTACTACATTAGCAAAAGCCTCCATGGACCAAAGTTAAACTACACAGTGGCAGAGAAAGAATTACTAGCAGTAGTATATTCCTTGAACAAATTTTTTCATTACATAACTGGCTATCCTATTTTTGTTCATACTAACCATGCAGCAATAAAATATCTCATGAACAAACCTGCTATCATAGGCAAGTTAGCAAGATAGCTTCTTTTGCAGGAATTTGACATTACTATAGTTGACAAGCCTAGCAAGGAAAATGTAGTAGTTGATTATCTGTCAAGAACCACCATACAGAACAAGATACTACTCTGATAGATGATGCATTTCTAGATGAGCATTTGTTTCATATTTTTGTCCAAAGTCCGTGGTATGCTAACATAGCTAATTACCTCATAGCTAACAAAGTTCCAACACATTTTTCTTACAAGAAAGAAGACTACTGGTTGAAAAAAGTTTTAATTTCTCTTGGATTGACAACATGATGTTTTACACTAGACCTGATCAAGTAATGCGCAGATGTGTGAGAGAAGATGAGACACTCCATGCTTGTCATGATAAACCATGTGGGGGAAACTTTGTAGAAAAAAGAACAACCCAAAAGATTTTAACAACTGTATATTATTGGCCTACAATTTACAAGGATTCAGCCAGCTATACAAGAAAGTATGACAAATGTCAAAGAATGGGCAGACCGACTAAGTCTGATGAAATGCCATTAAATCCACAAGTGGTGGTCACTCCATTTGACAAATGGGGTATGGACTTCATTGGTCCAATAGACCCTCCATCCAATGGGAATTCTTACATCCTGGTGTGCACTGATTATTTGACCAAATGGGTCGAAGTAAAAGCTATGAAACATGCCCGAGACCATAAAGTTGCAGAATTTTTGTATAATGAGATTTTCACAAGATATGGAGTACCGAGAGAGCTTGTAACTGACCAAGGTGCCCAATTCACTTCCAATTTAATAACAAAGCTCATGAAAGAATACAATATCATACATAGGAAGTCCAACCCTTATCACCCTCAAGCCAATGGATAGGCTGAAGTTACAAATTGGGAAATAGAAGCCATCCTAACAAAGACAGTTCATCTAAATCGTCGGGACTGGAGCAGCTGACTATCAGAATTCATCTGGGTGTATAGAACAACTTGGAAGACCAGTACAGGATTCACTCCATTTGAACTATTGTATGGAAAAATAGCTATGCTACCAGTTGAATTTGAACACAAAACATTGAGGAAAGCACTGCAGTTAAATATCGATCTTCCTGCAGCACAGAAGGAACAATTACTGCACCTTAATTCTCTGGATGAAATGCGTAAATTTGCATTGGAGGGAATTGAACTAGTCCATAAACTAAGGAAGAAATGGCATGACTCACATATCAAGAGCAAACAATTTCAAGTTGGAGACTGGGCATTGCTGTATGATTCAAGATTCAAGGAAATACCAAGAAAGTTGCAGACAAGATGGCTAGGGCCATATGAAATAAGCCATGTTTTCACCAATGGAGCCATCCAGTTGACCACACTTGATCTAGTACACTTCAAGCTTCTAGTCAATGGACATTGGCTAAAGTTGTATCACTAACCCCAAACAAAAGAAGACTTCTTGTAGCAATTCAAACAACAAAAACTAAACAAGCAACAGGTAACTCTTCCTGTAGCAGAGGGTGAAAACCTTCTTCCTACAGCTCTTCAGTAAAATCCATCAAGCATGTCCATAATAAACGCTTCGTGTTTCACATGAAGTACATTCTTCCATTCACTTTCTATTTCTTCTTTCCAACTCATCTCATTTCTTTAATCTACCACCCACCCACCTTCCGCGTCATCATCATTTATTCCATTACAAAGCTTTCAATAAGCAGTCAGGTATACTGACGTAAGCCACCGCCACTTTTGTACCACTCTGGCCACCTTTTCTGGCATGTGCAAAGATCGAATAATAGGTACGCACTTTTCAAATTTTTTCCATTTGTAGCGCATAGATTTTGATAATTGTATCTAGTACTGCAATATATATATCATTACGGCATTACGCTAGTTTAATCCCTCGTGCCATTTTTTCCAAGTGTGGATACTTGTCAATGTTAAGTAGGGGGGAGGGAAGTGTATTAATTCCAAACTATCATTTCTATTTATGCCCGAAATATTTTATGTCACTTCAAATCTGTACTTAGCCATGCCTCATTAAAGTTCTAATTGTTATATCGCATAATTGTTGTACTTTTATTCATGAATCCTCCATGATTGTCAAACTTGATGTGACTTATAATTAAGTTAAGTGACAACCCATAGTAAAGATTATAATCTCTCCTAATTTAATTCATCACCATTTTTCATGCCAAGAAAAATAGAGAAATTCAGGAGAAAGCTCATAGTCCTTGTAGTCTGGAATTCAAATAAGGAATAAGGCATCTACCTACTGCTGAGAAGGAAAATCAAAATTAGCAGGCATAGATGGGAGGCCAACTGTAGAGACATGAGCTGATTGTGCATGGTGTGTTACTCTTAGATTTTGAGGAGGTAAGAAGATTCAATGCATGCAGTTGGTTGGGGTATTTCCTAAGGTTAACAGAATTTGATGAGGATTCAGCAGCAGAATTTGTGAGTAGATTTGAAGAAGGTCAAGCAACTGTGTGGGGATTAACAGTGGTCACGATAGAGGAGTAGATTTTAGAAGTTACTGGATTACCAATGGTTGGAGAACATTACCCTAATTTTCATGATGCTAGATCAGCAAGGGCTCAGTTCACCCTACCGGGTGATCCTCCTTTGGAGATTACCAAATAGGGTTGCAAGAGAATGTCTATCCCTCCACCGTATAATGAGTTGGCTATGAATATCATCAAGTATTTCACATGTGAAGGGATATTTTCCAATTTACACACACATCATTTCAAATTACTGAGATATGTGAAGCATAATCTAGCAGTAAATGTTCCAAATTTTTTATATAACACGCTATGCATTAGCGCTGAAGAGACCCAAAAAGGGAATGCAAATTTTGTTACCCACCATGCCCTAATTAAAAAATTAATAGAAAGATCTCTTAGGGATGCCTCTCCCATGACATGGTCATATTTTTTCCAGTGCAAAACCCTACAACCACAAGTTAACCCTAATGAGCAAATTGGGCATGATAATATAATACCAACTGACCTAGCCGTTGAAAAAGATACCCAAGGGGCAGAAACTGTAAATCTTCAAGGAAATGTGCCCTTACCTACTCATGAGAGAAATGTGCCTACCTCTTCCCAAACCAAAGGAAAACAAAAACTAGAGGAAGAACCTTTAGCTCCTGCAGCCAAACCAAAAATCCCTACTTCTTCGAAAGGGAAGAAAAGGAAGTTGGTTCCTGCAGCAGCTATTCCTGTAACAGAGGAGCCAAAGAAGACTACTAAAGAAAAGGTTGTAGAAATTACGGAGACCCCTATGCAAAGGAGTCCTAGAATGAGAGGATATCTCCCTAGGGCATCCTCCATAAGCCAACCCACGTCTCCTATGCAATCTGATGAACAGCCCAATATACAAATAATTCCAGACAATTCCCCAAATCAGTCTGCAGTTCCAGACTTTCCTCCGCACTCTGTAGAAACTTAGGAAGCTGAACCTGGTGATTTTCAAAATAGTTCCCAGGAAATCCATTAGGATATTCTAGTCATTAGCAAGGAGAATGCCTCAGTAATCCATCAGTCAGCCTATGCAGAAAATGCCTTAGTGCCCTACAACAGAACTTGGTTAGTAATTTTCCTAGAGCAGTCTTGGAAGGAACATAAGAGACAAAGAAATTAGATAGAAGATAGTGGCCCGATCACATTGCAAATGCTTCTCTTTGGATTGAATAATGAGTATGTGTTAACAAAAACTCTATGGAGAGAAGAAAAGAAGAAACTAAAGAAGGTCATAACAGAGCAAGAGGAAGAGATTGCAGAATTGAAAGAACAACTGGCAAAACAAAAATAGAAAATAGTTCATGCCCTCCAATTGGCTGATCAGATCATTGCATGTAGGCCACCTCCTAGGGTCTATACCATGTGTTTGAAGGAATAGTTCCTCTTGTTCCAGCTAATTATGACCATCAAAGATATTGATTCTGAGTTAAAGTCAGCCCAAGAGTTTTATGGTCTTTATCAGACTCTTCCCTTGTGGCAAAAACATCTACTCTATGAACTATACATGCATAACTTCATTATCCCAGTTGAGACTGAGTGGAATACTCTACTCTACATAGGGGATATCCACCTAAGGGCATTGATGTCCTGGATCCACAATGAAGCCAACTATGATAGACAATTGGAAAATTATAAGGAACAAGAGAAAATAGAGTCATTACCATTAAGAGCAGAGAGCAGCAAGCCAGCTACACTCTTCAAAGATTGGCTCAATTTGACTTATGGAAAAATTAAGAAAGAAACAAGGGAAAAAAATTTTGGGATTAGAACAGAGGTTTATGCCGAATATGATGGTTTATCTTACTTTGTCTTTCAGAGAGCCCTGGCTTGAGCTAGAAGCAGATGGGGTAGGTTATCCAAGATATTGAAGAAACATCCTATCAACCTCCAAGCAGATATCTAAAGGGCACCAAAATACATACAGCTGGGAAGGCAAACTAGACATTAACTCTGGTGTCCAGTCACCATGCAGCCATCAATGCTCCTTTTGCCCCTGTATGACATCAACATTGACAGACTAGACCGACTTCAAGAAGATCACTGAGTGGGTGTCTGGGAGAGAATAAGGGGGTCCTATTACACCTTTAAAAGTCAAAGGAGAGGAAGAACAGAGGTTGGAGATTTTAGGGAAATTACCAAGAGATATAATGCTTGAGGAAAAGCATTCATCTTGCCAAGGTGAAAATGATGAGCCTATTTTACTGTCTTTATTATATTAGTCCTTGCACTCTATTTTCAAGTATTATCAGAACAATTGTGAACTTTAAGTCAGTTGAACTTTTGTTAAGTACAGAAAGAACCATTAAGCCATGGGTGGAATAGATATGTCATATTACGCCAATATTATATATATGTTGTAGTATTTCATATAATAATCCTAATGCGTGTTCTAACATCTGGATTAATTTGATAAGCTTCTTGCATGAATATCTTTTGCATATTAACTAATCTTGCTAGGAAGTAGGAGTCGCTGGGATTGGTCGACAACATTGAAGGAGGACGTAAAGACCAGCTTTGTGCAGATAAGCCATCATGGCAATAGAAGACATGGCTGTCACAAATTAGGAGCCACTATATCAGAGATGCATAAATATAACTCTTCTATATTTCCTCTGTATTACCAGCATGTTGACTTGATCACCCAGACTTCATTGTGCACGTCATGGGCCGTCGCGCTTCCTATTCTCTTTCTTTGGCGCGGTTTTAGTTAGTTAGTTCCTTTTATATTATGGAATAAAGAATTCAATCCTTTATTTATATGGAGGAGACTATTTGTTTGTAAGTTTAGATTTTTGAAAGGAGAACAATGCTCTGATATATCTTGTTCAACAAGTTCATTTTCAGCTTCATGTCTTATTTTTCATGTAACCAGTTTTGAAAGATAATGAAGTAACTTTTGGTTCATATTCTATGTTCATAGATTAGCAAAAGCCAACCAAGGGGGCCCACTTGGTAGGTGGATTAGAGTAGAAGTAGAATAGATTTACTTCCTGCATTTCCAGTATTCTAGATATAAGATTACAGTTTCTTCCTGCAACATTGTACTTCGTGATTGTTCCTACAGCACCTACAAGGATAGCTATAGTGAATGCTCTAGGTTGAAAGAATAGATTTTAGTAGAATTTTTCAAGTTTTAGCATTCATTTTAGGAAGGACTAAGTGTGTTTCCCTTCCTGCAGCCCTAGTATAGATTCCTTTCATGTATTTTACTTTCCTACAGCATAGGTAGATTGGCTCCTTAAGGAACTTAGTGCACATACTGTTCTATACCATTTCAAGTATATGTCCCTGGGTTGAAAAACTAAATGCACCTCATGGTGGGAGAAGTGATCCTTAGATTGAATACATTATTCCTAAGAGAGGCTTTGGGCACGATTGCTAAGAACCTATTGTGAGGCGGTTCAACAGGATCACCAAGAACCCAAGATTCTCATACATTACTACTTAACAACTGTTTTATAGCACACAAATAAGCATATACAAATAAATTAGAAACAATACAATCTATAGTCAAATCGAAGTGGTGGCATTTAGGTTTGAAAGTATTTCTGTATTTATAGTTCAATAAAACCTAACTATTATGTTGTAAATTTGTCTTTGGTTATTGTTGCCCCCTACAAATTAATTAACTAACTCAAGTGTATTTGAATGTTTATGACTATGACATGTCTTTCATTCAAAACTAGTTTCAAGGATTTTCATGGAGAAACAAGTGAGATATTGAATTTTCTTACATGATAGGGCATGTAACCCATGACAGTGAGGGTTACGACAAGAATTTAATATTCATCCTCTTTCCAGCATTGAGAAATCTTCAAGCTTGGTAGTTTGAAAGTGTAAGGAGTCTAGTTTATGATTTTAATATTGGTAGATATGGACAATTTTATTTGGGGCTACAATAGTGATTCCATTCACTATTAAGTTGTGCATTTTTTATCTACCTGAGAGGGTTGTGACAATGGTTTTATGGAAAAAGAAAAGATTGATTATATATAATACTAAACTATGTGGTTTTATGTTGTTTATAACCTCTTTTGACCATTTGAATGTAAATTAATGATTAGGATTCAAGAATCCTTGTACATGCTTTGCAAAAGTTGCGTAATTAGGCCTACGTTGGAAATTAGCAATCCATTTTGTATTCAAGTGTTCCAAACGAGTCATATGATCAAATTGGATATATTGTAGTCAAGAGATGTAAACAAGTCCATTTTGTAGTCAATTCTTCCAAATGAGTCCAAGGGTGTATAAATGTTGTATTTTGTTTATCTGAGATGTTCCCAAAGTGGGTTGAGCCTTGTGACCTATTGATCCTTTGCTTAGTGATTATAGCCTATAAGGAAGACTGTCCTTGTGAAAAGGAAGTTTTGACTTTAAAAAGAGTCATGGATGGACTCCAAGCTAATAAGAATCCTGATCCATTCTGAAGTATGGAAATGTTAGTAAGTTTTTCATGGACTAAGAAGTGTTCTACACAGTTTCTTTCTTGGGTTCAGGGAAGGATATTCACCCATTACTATGAAACATGCCTACAAGTTGGTAATTTGAAACTTGTCACTGCAATAATTTTCCACCATTCACCCATCATAGATAAATAATCTGAGACACATTCTCATGGGTTGAACTCTATTATAGTGGGATATTGTGTCATGTTTTCCATTGGCTAAGCTATCGTGTTCACCAAAACTTTCTACATACATGTCACGTTGTCCCTCTTCATTTTTCCCTCACTTCCCCATACATGTCGTGTCCATCTATCCAACTGTCAAAAGAAAAACATTTGTGAGGAATTATTTATATGGATTTTTCTTTCAGGTACAACATAGAGATGGAAACATTAGGTTGAATCTTGTCATAAAGCACAAATATGCAAACCAGTGGCCAGATGATGGAAACATCATCATTGTTAGCCATCATTACTAACCTATGTTAGATGCAATATATCCATCTGTAAACACATGTGCTTCATCTTCTTTATATTTTATTGTCTTCCCCTTCCTCCTAGTCTCACTATCGAAGGGTAAGAAAAATTGGTCTTTCTTAGATACTTCCTTCGACTTTTCCCGATTACTAGTCTCTCCATGTTGTCATTGCCCCTGAGCACACTGCCTACTGACACTGAACCAAGGATGCAGGAGAATAGTGATATTATCCATTGGGTTAGTATTTTGGATGAAATTAAAGGTTAATTCATTTCACTCTTTGAGGTCAAACATGAACCTCCGCACACAAGACACAAACAAATTTTTTTGTTCAAGTGTCTGCGGTATTTTATTGGAAAATATCTTTAGCACTGTAGTTGCTTCCTTCCATTTCACCTTTCCATCCTTTTCTGGTGTAACACCCCTAAAATATTGAGTAACATGTTCGGGAGTGGGTGCAATGATAGTGTTATCGTGAACCCCTTCACATGTGAACATATCATTGACATTCATAACACATGGACTAGGAACTGAAACATCCCCTGCACGATGATATACTATTAGACTAAAGTGAAGGTTTATTAATAAAAAAAAACATTGTATTCAATCACTTAACTAGTACACCACCTCGTACTACCCACTTACAACCACCCCCTATGGAATTAGATGATATATTGGTCATTGTTGCAACTTCTAGCACATACTTGAATGTGTTTGCCTACACAGCCCATAGACAATCATATACATATAGGTCATCTCCTCTTTCCTTCACAAGGTACCGAGCACCCAATGACTGAATTTAACCCAGTAACAACCAAGATGTGTCTTGTGTAGTACACACTCAATATTGGGAATCTCCTTTTCCCTCTCCATATTGGTTCACATGTGTCCAACCCTATAGTTTGTGAGAAATCTGAAATGTTGCAACCTTTTTCTTTACTATAGAATTGTTCCATGCAATATAAAAGTGTGAAGTATAGGTATTCCATCTGCCTTGCACACTTCTTATGATGATCATGCAGGTAACATTTCTTCATTATGCAATGGTATGAATCAATTGCAGTATTTCTACCCTGATTAGCATGCAGAAATTTTCTAAATTTCTTCACCCATATAGCTGCAAAAAAAAGGTTGAGACCAAGTATGCGCCCAATTCAAAATGTTTGACATCAAAGGAATTAAAAACCACCAAAAAAATGATTATTTGAATGTGGTTCTCACTAATACGACCTTCTTCTTCACACCATGTCTTATTAAAGTAGTCTCAAAATCATGGTTGATTCTTGAACTCATCCAAGAAAACATGAAATTGACCAATAGTGGTCTCTTCGCTTCCCTTTGTGGCCATAATGATTGTCTCTAAATGAAAAAATAAATCCATGATTATTTCATTTGTTGCATATATGTACACATTCTTGACCCATGCTCGACACACATGCTAGAGGTAAAGGATGAGATGACATTTAAATACATCATTGAATGTAATAAATAATGATTTGTAAGAAGCCCATAAAAAAATCAAACATGTTAAGGGATTTACTTTCAACATTTCAAACTAATGAGACATGCACATATTGTATGGATTTGATCTATGCTCTTGCATCATCCATAATAAATGCAGTAATCTCCCAATCAAGTTTTGAAAGAATCCTTCATCTGTGAATCTCAATTAACCAAACTTGAGTACCCTCAATCTTGTTTTGAGATGACATGGCCCATGCCACGGGAACGATGGACTGCTATTCATCAAATACCAGCAATGAGTACAATTGGTACTGCATGAATTAGCAATGACGATAAATATTTCCATCAGTAATGCATAGACTTTCTCAGATTTTTACTGTAGTAGGTAGGACAACTTTAAGTTATCTTACCCCGTACTTATTTGTTGTGAAAGTCTAATCCATTGAGATGATTGACCGATGTGAGTGTCAGATCATAATTTAAAGTATCCAAGGATTTCAAATACCCATAATAAAAGGTTTGTTCAACCCAACTAGTAGTTGGAAAATGAAGAAGTTATCTCTATCACATGTTTTCCTTAGATAAATACTTGTCTCAGCATTCTCATTTGTGCTTGAATGGACTGCACCCTTCTCTACCATTCTAGACATCCTTACGTGTCAAAAATCTATCTCTTTTCCTCAACATGCGAGTGAACATGGGATCATATAATTTTTTGTCCATGATAAAATCGATGCTTATATCCATCACCAATAATGGTGCAGTCAAGCGTGCAGGATCCAATAATGGACTGTCCAAACTTGCAGCCAACCACAAGAGCAACAACATAAACACAACAATAATAGATATAACAACTTATATCAACTCATATTATCTCTGAAAATCAATTACTTGCAACATGTTGGTCTGTAAGGCCTTCCCATTTATGGCCAATACATTAGCAAACTCAACAAGATCTCACAGGATCCAACTTCACCAGCCTACCCTACAACAAAGTGGAAGAAACCAAATCTAAATTTGTGCTCGCAAGCCACCAAGAAATCTTACAAATTTCTTTCTAACCCACTTACTATTATCTTCTATCATCTTTTCCACTCTCTACCTCTACCGCTCTAAAATGCTACCTACACACTCCTTATATACAACACAACCACAATTCAACTTCGCAAATAAATATTAAATTATAGTTAGCCTAGTAAAATCCATGATGAATCATATTAAATGACCCATTCAGCTACAAACAAACAATAGATACATAAAAGTAAGTACCAATCCAGATTTAGGTCCACACAAGATCCAATGCATCATCACAACATGCCTCAGAACTCTGCATGATCACAATGACCCCCTCAAATCATGGATGCAATCTCCAATGTCTACCCAATCCACAAAATCCAATCAGTGAACTCATCAACTGAGACCCTTAATTTGGTACCGAGCACAAACAAATCCACCAAGCCCATTTTTTGAATCAACACTACCAATAGACACCAAGTCTTTTCGGTGAAGCAAAACACTCCTTCCATTGAGGACTAAGCACCAAAATGAATGATAATAACAAAACTCCAACGAGCTCCACCAACTCACCTACCAAGCACCAAACAGAAATTAAACATATTTTTGGGCTGACACACGATTTCCAACTTCCCTAGAATGCTCCTATATCAGACACCCCAAGTGTGAAAAGATGTTCTAGAAGCTCCATGAACATCTTCTGGGATTCATCACATAGATCCAAAACCAATTCTTGATATGCATGTCCTCTGAATCCTTAACGCGTACACCCATGCCTCGGTTCTTCTTCCGCTTTCTCTTACCACTAGCATTCTCTGAAGTGTCTTCATATCTATGAACCTTAATGTCTGCACCAACCCATGCAGTCATCTCAGATTTTCTACCAATGCTCAAGTTCCTCCTTCCTCTGTCTTCATCCTTCAAATAAATCAAAATAAACTTATGTCCTTCTTTCAAGATAGTAAATATGTTCCTCTTATATTCATGAATAGCCTCTCTATCATATTTCCAAGGCCTCCCAAGTAAAACATGACAAGAAATAATCTCCACAGTGTCGCATAATGCTTCATCCTTATAAAAACCAATGTGAAAAATTACCATGCATTGCTCCTTCACATCTACTGCATGATCTTCTTGTAACCAACTTATCCTATAAGGACAAGGATGTTTCAACCTCCTTAAACTAAGATTTCAAACCATCTCCTCAAAAACCAATTTATTAGTACTTCCTCCATCAACAATCACCTTACAACATTTACCACTGGACTTACACACAGTCCTGAACAAGTTCTTCCTCTGCCAATAATCAGCTTGTTTCTTGGGAAGAAATGTTCTTCTAAGTAAAATATTCACACCTTCCACCTCAGGTTCATTCTGTGCAACTTCATTCACCATAGCATTTTGGTGACTACTGACCTTCTTATCTGCATGGGGACATTCAAATGTCTGGTGTCCTTCTTCACCATAGTTATAATAGGTACCTCTAAATACACCTCTACCTTGCTTTCTCTTTAGTTCAACACATTTTGGTTCCTCCTCAACTCTCTTTTTATCCTTTATTGACTGCTCTTTCTTCTCTTTCCCTTAGAAATTACCTTGATGTCTCATTTTCAACTTATCTTCTTCCTTCAACACATACTAATAAGAAACCTCAACTGAACCAATATTCAACATACCAATCTCATCCTAGATATTGAATCTAAGACCATTAACATATTTGGAAACCTTTTCCTTAGAAAATTGCCTATTCCCAGATCTAATAGTCAGCTTGTATAACTCCTCATTATAGTATTTCACACTAAGATCTTTCTACTTCTGATTCTGCAACTTATTAAACAACTCAATTCCATAGCCGGTAAGTATGAACTTGGCCTTCAATCTTGTCACCATTAATCTCTACCAAGTGATTTTCATCCCACCTTATTCCTCCCTATCTCTTTGTAACTCTTTCCACCATAAGGAAGCATGTCCTTTCAACTTAGTTTTTTCTAACCTCACTCTAACAAGGTCTCCAATATCTTTCAGCTCAAATTAGTCTTCTAATTTTTTGATCCAATCAATCAGGTCTCTGGGGTTCAATGTACCTAAAACATTAGACAATGTCATCCTATGACTTGTATTCAACCGAGCCATAGATCTTTCCAATCGATCAACTCTGTCATCTCTACCATACCCAGCACCTTTGGTAGTAGCTTCAAAATCTTTGGAAGCTTCCTTATATACATCCTTTGTTCTAGGGTTCCTCTACAAACTAGTAATAGCCCTCATGATTTCAGCTACCATCTCATTTTTCATTGTCACTATCTCAGATCTAAACCATTATGTCACTTTCCATTCCACCTCATCAGAGACATTTACAATCACTCTAGGGTCCAATCTTCGTGGAGGCATCTTCCAATATCTTCAAAAAACCCTCTGCAACAAATCTCAATCGACCACCTTGTTTCAACCTCCAAATTGTTTGGAAGTCAGATAGCAACCTGCTACCTCACACAAAAAATCATATAGGTTTCGCAAATCTAGGAACACTGGTCTCTAACCTTCACTCAAACCAACTAGATCAACCTCACCCTGATAATGAACTAGATCTGATACCACTTGATATAGTCAAGCTCAGAGGATCCAATAATGGACTGTCCAAACTTGCAGCCAACCACAAGAACAACATTGGAAACAAAAAAAATAACAGATATAACAACTTATATCAACTCATATTATCTCTGAAAATTAATTACTTGTAACATGCCAAGCTGTAAAGCCATCCCAGTTAGGGAAAATACATTAGAAAACTCAATAAGATCTCACAGGATCCAACTTCACCAGCCTACCCTACAGAAAAGTGGAACAAACTAGATCTAAATTTTTGCTTGCAAGCCACCAAGCAATCTTACAATTTTCTTTCTAACCCACTTACTACGATCTTCTATCAGCTTTTCCACTCTCTACCTCTCCTCTTCTAAAATTCTACCTACATACTCCTTATATACAACACAACCACAAGTCGGCTTCACAAAAAAATATTAAATAACAGTCAGCCCAATACAATCCATGATGAATCATATTAAATGACCTAGTTGGCTGCAAACAAACAATAAATACATAGAATAAAGTACCAATCTAAATTTAGGTCCACACAATATCCAATACATCATAAAAACACACCTTGGAACTCTTCACAATCATAATGACCCCCTCAAATCATAGATGCAATCCCCAATGTCCGCCCAATCCATAAAAGCTAGTCGGTGAACTCATCAACCGAGACCCTTAAGTCTGTACTGAGCACAAACAAAGCCATTGAGCCTGTTCAGTGGATCAACACTTCCAATAGACACTGAGTCTGTTTGATGAAGCAAAACACTCTTTCCACCAAGGACCGAGCACCAAAATGACTGAGAACAACCACACTCCATCGAGCTCTACCAACTCACCTACCAAGCACCAAATAGAACTTAAACATATTTTTGGGTCGATACAGGATTACCAACATCCGTAGGATGCTCCTGCATCAAATAACCTCTCTATATAATATTTTCATTCATTCAAAAGGTTTGGAGCCAACATAGACCTTGGATCGTTCGTTGGGTCCCCCACCCCATGACTGATCTCGCCCTTGACATCTACGTGATACATTTCCTTGTATATCAAAATACCACATCTAGAATGCCATGGAACACCTTCACATTCATGTGGCACTGACAAAAAAAAAAAATTTTCAAACTCTCGAGGTTGTTTCTCACATGGAGGATTGTCCTTACGGTCTTGTGGACCATAAGCACACAAATAACTGCAATTACGTGTGTCAAATTTATGGGTGGACATGTATGAAAAATATTTAACAAGTGGAAACATATGAAATGGTTTGATTGGCTAACCACAAATACATCTTTGTGCTCTATTTCTTGCATGTTGTTCTGTGATTTTTCAGTTTTCTTCATGCTGATAAATGTGGCTTCATAACCATCAACCAACGATTCACCACTGAGGAATGCACCCAATCTATTGAGAGGAATCATTGCACATGTGTCTGCTTTATAGTCATCTTTGACAAAAATTAGATTCCATGTGATATCATTAGATGAGAAGGGATGGACTCCTTTTTTTTCATCTTTCACTTCCAAATCCATCTAGAGATCTCATTTCCTTTATCTCTCTATCCCAAAAAAAAGTTCAACGCACACCTGGGTTGTGTGTAAGAAACCCCTACAACCAAGGCAGTATAAAAATATTCAATAAAGATAAAAAAATCTCCATTGCAGTAAGATGATGTTGTGAAACTCATTATGTTTGATAGAGACTCGATTTTTATTACATTTTCAACAACTCTAGCGAATTCCATCAATTTTAGACAGATTTGTAGTAGTTTTTCTACCAATAGCCCCATGAGTAAGGGTTTTTCAGGGTTTTAATGTGAAATTGTGAATTCATGGAAATTTCCACCGTTATAATTTATCCTACAATGGTTCATTAAAGGTTTATAGTGTTTAATTTCATATCATATAGTTTTTAGGAGTGCAACTTGTCATTCACAATCCAAATTATGACTTTGTACTCTGTTGACCCTACGTTTCTAGCCTATTTAGCTGAACTTTGATGAGGGGTTCAAAACATGGATAGAGAATTGCCTTGTAAAGTCGTGCAAATGGGTTATTAAGTCTGTATAGGGCCTAACCCAATCTTTATAGGGAAATTTCAAGATCTCTTCTTAAGAATTCTACTAAATGCTTTGTAAGAGTGAGCTAATTATCCCTCATGAACAGATTACCAGTCATTATAATTTATAAAATTCATTCATAAACAACTATGCCTTTATTTTACATGTATTTTAGAACCCCACAAAAGGGCACTTGAATATATCTTTATTTTTTTATTATCTACCCTTTCTTGGAAGTTGTGACATATTTTATCATCTGCAAGGGCTACTAACGGAGAAGTGGGGTTCAGGGTGTATATAGCGGTTTGATAAAATGAGAGTTCTTGAAAGTCTTAAATAGGCTTAAACATGGTGTTTCTATTTGGCGTAATTTGTCTCAGACGTTAGATGGGGTGTTTGGATCGATGGGGTGTTTGGATCCTTAATATACTTTTGGATATTTTGTAGCTTTGTACAAGCATCAACCCATTGTGAAGAAACCTTGAACTTGTAAGGCTAACATTAGAACATTGTCTTGTGACTGAGCCAAGAGAAGAACATTTTTTTAAGCTTGTCATGGAGAGAGAAATTATTTCCTAATATGGTTTCTTAATTGAATTAAGTGAAATTTATGAGCCCTTTGTTGTGAAATATCCCTACATGGTATTCACTTGAACTCTACGTTTGCATCATCAATGGTGTATATTGGTTGTATGTCAATAGTGTCTCTTGTATTTATTTTTTTAAAACTACAACTCAAATAAATTTACCATTGTTCTTTAGACATAATCCTTCGATTGTGATCATTGTCGCAGTCTCTCAACCATTTTTTTTCACTGAGTATGATGTGAACCAAGGGTTAAATCAACATATTCATGTTACAATTTGATCAAATAGAATAATAAGACTGATTTTTAAAGGGATGTCTTTCCCCCAAGTCACCAATCCAATAGGCATAAACTCACCATGACAACAGGCGTATAGCCTTTGACGAGATTCAAGGATTTAAAAATACTTGATTTCACCATGTATGGTGGTTACCAAACAATACCCCTTATCACCATTCACTTCTCTTCATAATGACCCTTAGGCTTCATAGGTTACAAACATCAAATTTATGGCTTCAAGGCTTATCAAACTTAAATGTATTTAGGAACACTTTAGACCCACTGAACACAACATGTAGACATCCTTAATGCCCTTCATAAACTTTGATTTCTTTGACTTTCATACTTTTGACATTGACTATCCTAATGGTTACGAGTCCATCATTTCAATATAATTAAACATAACTCTTTCTATAGGGAAGAACTCTGATACCAAACCATATTTCAAGATATCCCTTTTGACAACTCAAAGCATATGCAAAATTATCAACAAACTCCTTGGGAACACTTGACTAAAAACATGGCACCAATTATTGTACCTATGCCATATTAGGCCTCCTTTGTAAGGCAACCACAAAAATGTCTAACTCCCAAACACCAATTTGCATTACAAGAGTTACTGCAAGTTTTAAAAGAACATTGATCAATAGATTTATGGTTACAACCAGTCAATCTTTTCTTCTTTCAAAGAGATATTATCTTTGTACTGACATATATGGGCAAAAGTTACACAAATAGATCGCCTAGGGCATAAACATTTTATCAGATAATCTCAACATTAGTGTAGTAGCATGTAGCCATGGAGATGTATTATGAGTTCAAACTACATTTTTTCTTCTTTGTAATGTTCCATGAATGATTTATAGGGTCCTAAGGACCAATTCTATCAAAACAACTCAAGTTGTAAGGCTTGAGGGTCCATTTTGTTCAAAATAACCTGTAAGGTCCACACAAAGTCTAAGTTTGTCATGTTGGCAAGTGATGCATTTTGGAGTGTTATAAGACACTTGAGGGTTATCATTTATGGAAACACATCTAGTATGATGACCGCTTGGAGTTGTTTATAGTTTTGGAGATGCACATAGAAAAATGACTTAGTACAGTAATCAGTAAGACAGAGTATAACAGTATAGTTTTGGAAATTGAAGATAGTATATGATGTTTGATGACATGTGAGCTTAGATGAAGACATTTTGGAATGTATATGACCTTTGGTTAAGGTCGCTTGAGTTTTGGTATTGATCGAAGTGAGTTACATTGTTTTGAAGTCATGCAAAGATAGAGTAACAGAGAGACTGGACATATGAACAGTCGCAATGATTAAGCGAGTATGAGATGGAATCCAAACATTCTAAGTTGGATTAAGAATGTGGATTACCTATGCTTTGGTAGTATAAGGTCTCCGACTTTGTATTTACTCTTTGCATAAGTATTGATTCTATTTTGTAATGTATTAGAGAGCCGACTGAATGATGTAACACACACACACACACACACACACACATATATATATATATATATGAAGAGCTTTTTTCTAAGCGAAGGATGAGAAAGAAAAAGAGGTAGTGATGAGATGATATAAAGTAGATGGAATGCATATCATATAGTTTCAAGCTATAATAGGAACTATCTAAGCATAGATGATGCTTGTAATGTTCATTTCTGAGATTGTAACAGAACTATTTCTGATTGTAAGAGTTGTGTGTTCAGTGTACCTTTAACAGGGTTTTATATTCCCCTAATAGGGAAATATGCTAATGTAATATTCATCTCCTAATAGGGATAGGTATACTAATAGAGACACTATAATTTTAGTGCATATTTGTGGGTACCATCCCCACCGGGGTTTTCCCTTGGCTAGGGTTTCCTCGACAATAATTTATGGTGTTATGATTTATGTGCTATGTGCTTATGTTCTTTTCATTTCAGTAATTGTATGGTAAATTGGAATTTATTAAGTTCATGTTTGAAGTGTTGTAATACTGATTCACCCCCCCCCCCCCCCCCCCCCCTCTCAGTATTACTTAATCCTAACAATTGGCATCAGATTTGTTGGCCCTTGGAGAGAAAGTTTAACAACTTAAGGGAGATCAAGATGGATTCTGAAAGTTTGGAGGAAAACTTTGAAGCAACACTTGAAGACCTTGACAAAGAAAAAGAAGAGAATGGTTACTTGAGATTCAATTTGAGAAGAGCTAGGGGATTCATTAGGAAACTAAAAGATCAGCTTGAAATTTCTAGAAGTTAGAGATAGGATCTTATGGTTTAGATAAAACAGGATTCAGACAATGCTACTTCAAATAAGATAAAAAAAACTTGAACAAGAGAATGATACTTTAAAGCTTAATCATTAAACGATGGCTAAAGAGATTTGACAAGAAAAGGATGCTAAAAAAAAAACTAAAGAATCTTTGAAGAATGCTAATATTCTGATGGGACAAATAATGATTGAACTTGATCACTACACAAACAAGTATCTGCAATTAGAGAAATATAATCAAATCATGAAAGGTGAACTTGTTGAGGCAAAGAAACATATTGATAGACTTCACATGAGCAGTGATTTGATCAATGAAGAAAGAGAAAGACAGAAACCTAAAGGAGACATGACTGGTGTTGGCTTCAATGAAGCTGAATGTTGCAAGAATCAAGAAGAAAAATATGATGCGAAGATTGATCGAGAAAAACCTACTCTTGAAGAACCTAAAGAACAAATCAAACCTTTTAGAGGTAGATTTTTTTGATGTAACAAGGTTGGACACATGAAGAGAGATTGCAGAGGTAAAGCCCCTTTCAAACAATTTTATGGTTATTTCTTTAATTGTCATGCATATGGGCACAAGAAAGAAGAATGCAGGAAACTTGATCATTCTAGATATAGACAAGATAACATTAGGAAAGATTCAAAGGCTAAAACCACATTTTACAAATGTAATAACCTTGGGCATAACGCAAGGTATTGTAAGTTGCAGGTAAATCAAAATAGATCACCTCCTATATGCTAGAAATGTAACAATCCAAGGCATGTAGAGAATTATTGCAAGTACAATAGAATGGAAAATAGAAGAGTACCACCTCCTATGGATACAAAGAATAATGACAGTGATACTGGTAAGAGTCTTGTGGAGTATAGAAATGAATTTAATAGTTGTTTCAAGAAATCCGAAGATAACATCAGTAATAAGGTATGCAAGGTAAAGGAGTCAAGTGAGGAAAAGGTTCAGGGAGAATCAATAGATTCTACTAAGTCTTTGCATGATGCTAACATTGCTACATCAACCTAGATGGCCAAGTATGGCCTTAGGGGGAGCATTGGAAGAATACATCTAAAATCTATCCTGCCCCTAAATTTGTGGAGTAAGCTCTTGTGATCTTAAGGAGAGCATGTAGAAATGTTTTGGAATACATATATGTGATCGTGTGGTTTGAAAAGCCTATATCCAATGATCGTCAAATTATTATTTGACTGGTTTATGTGCAAAAATAAGTTCATTGCGAACTGTGTCATTTCTTCACTCAGCGAAGTATAAGGTGAATTGAAAGAACATAATTGAACATCATTTGCAAAGCACAACCTAAGGAGAACTGATTCTAGAGCATAAATAGAATTGGAGCAAGTGTGTTGAAGAATTTGATCGAAGCAAGGTTTTTCATTTTCAGCGGTAAAAAGGTATTTAGATCAATTGTGAAGCTTTGAAAATGGATACTCTTATGATTTTCAATGTTGCAAAAAGACCTAGATACAAATTCAAGAAACACCCTTTCAAATCTACTGAGGATGACCCTGAAGGAACATTTTCTCAAACACCCTACAGATTTCTACATGTCAAAGATATTAGGGCATACATACATTGCAAGTATGAATCTCTAGGAGATGATGAGATTTCTACAGAGATGGAAGAGATGATAGGTGATGATGGAAAGATGAAGGATGAGTTCACACATCTTAATAAACTAAGCATTATGAAGATAAATGAACTTCACGACATTGACAAAGAGGAATGGATAAATATTATATTGAGCAGAGTCCATGATCAGTTCATGTGGCTTGGAGATTAGCCTATGAAGATCTGGAGTGACCTAATTCATGACATAATAGAATTGGACAATACTGGTGTAGTAGATATTGCACAGAAGAAAACTAAGAAGATGGTAGAAACCCTAACACATTCATTGTTGGACAGGAGAGTGATGATGGTAAACGACATATTTCAACAGGATGTAAGATTGGTTACTATGATTTTAGGCTATAAACTTAATTATAGTAGCCGACTCAATTAAGTGTCAGCAGGATTAATCGTGATGGCTTATAAGATGGTAAAAGAAGACATAAAATATAACCTTTGCAAAGTCCTAACACATCAATTTATGGAGAATGTAAGGCATATTAAGAAGGATAATTCTAAAGGATTCAGATTTGGATCTTTGTTGGTACATATGTACATTCACATTGTTCACAAATTTCTTGGCATGCACCCTAGAGCTTGGATGAAAAGTATACCTACTGGCATTCAGATATCTCAAAGTTATAGGAGATAGAATAGCACATGGGTAGATGGAAAATTATTTTCTATGATCAAAATCCTACAGAGAAAAATGAAGGAAAGGGAAATAATTCTTGAGGTAGTGGTAGAAAAATATAAGGACTCATCTGTTTCATGGTTGAAACTGATTATGTATACTTTGAGGTAGTTATACCTAGAATGAAATGGTTTTATCCACTAGGCTATGAGGTAAGTTTTGAGGTTTTAATCATGCAAGAAGAACACATTAGAATTCAAAATTTGATTCATCAAAGTTGAGATGGGGAGCCTATGAGGAGAAATCAACAAATATTAGAGAAGAGCAGACTAGATCACCAAGGAAGAGAAAAATAAAAAATGTAGTAGATGACTTGGAAGCTAAGGCCAGAATAACCAAAGAGGAAATGAAAGAAGTGAGGAAGAAGATGACAGAGATATCTTATGGGTTGGCAAGCACTGCTACTATAGCCCTTCCACCTCTAGAAGTTGTGCAGGTAGTTAGTTCACTTTCTACTGTGATAGATGTAACTACACCCTCACCACCATAGAAGATATCGCAGGAAGAGACAGCAAATCTTGTACCTCAAAGAAACACAAGGTCCACTAAACTGGACTCACCTCCTAATAAATAGAGGACAGAAGCAGAAGAGAAAAAAGTTGAAAAAGAATCAACAAATGTAAGAAAACTATGGAAACCAGATATGAAAATGCTAGAGAATAGGATTATTGAGCAAGAGAAGCTTGTTTCAATGGCTAAATACTATGACAGGTATGAGGCATCTGATAAAATTCTGATTGAGGACATAGTGATTAATCATTTACTTGTTTTTAAGAAGGATTTGTTAGAAATTGGAGGTTGTGTACCTGAGGAGTTATATGAGAAGCTGGAGATAAGGAAACAATTAGCACAGAAGGAAGATGAAGTAATTAGAGAATAAGAAATTGAAAGCATATTTCCTTTTGTATCTGTGAAAGAGATGGAAAGGATATTGCAGGAACTAAAACCTTTACTGAGAATAAAGACAATATTAGTAAAGATAATGGGATGAAAATATGATGAATTAATTGAGAAGACATAGAGAGCAGTGGAGAAATTTTTTTATGGGAACTGAAACTAAGGACATCTCGCCACCTAAGACTCCTAAGCCCAAACCAATTGAGATAGGTGAATCATCAAAGAAAGCTTAAATAAATCTTGATAAATCATTGAGCGAAGATGCTAGTAAGTATGTAAGTACTGTGAAGCAACCCAATTTCTATGTTTCTGGTGTGCTTGTGCCATTGGGTACTTTGTAGGATGTGAATGACCCCTTTGTGAAAGATACAACCTTTGAGGAAAGCAGTGACAAGGATATGATAGAGAAAGAAAAATAGAAGGAAAACATTGATGAAATAATGGAAGATACAGTAAATAAGGTTGAAGTGAAGAAGGAAACTGTGATATCTAATTCTTCACCTTTGTTGTTGGCAAGTGTAGATAAGGCTTTGAGAACTAATGTTGAGAAAATGGATGTGGATGTGCTGATGAAGTTATCCTACATTGAATTTGTTAAAGCTAAAGAAAGGTTTGAGTATAAAGGAGAGAAGAAGGCTAAGGTAATGACAAGATCAGTTAACACTCTAAACAAACTACTTCCAGCACCTATTTTTTTTCAAGGAAAAGATGATGTAGAGAACTTGAACATGGCACTAGATGACTTTCACAGTCACTATGAGTCATTAGTGAAGATCGTTACAGAGAAGGCTGAGAAGAGATATCTTGAGAAGAAATTAGGGGAAGTATGCAAGTCTAATTCTTGGGACTTGGGAATATGGAATAAGACTAGATCTGAGGCTAAATTTTGTGTCACACAAGGAAGGAAGTTATATAGTTACTGTATCAACCCTATTAGACATATCAAAAACATTGAAGACTTAGTAGCGAAGGACATATCTAATTTGGATAAATTGATGGACAGTTGTGAGACCTCAAAATTTATATTGGAGATAGACAGAGAGGTATCTAAGATTTGGACAAATTGAGTGTCCTTGATACAAAAAGAGGGAGAGTTATGACAAGATTTGGTTTGTTGAAGAGTCTAATCACTCCCAAGCTATTAATCCTTGAGGTTCATATCTCTGACATGGAGAAGATAGGACAGGCCCTTACAACACATATGCCTACTGATCTAAAGGCAGAAAATACTTCTTCATTTGCATTGAACGGACTGGTTCATGTGAGTCATATTTTGGTGAAGACCTTGACAAAGGAAGTGAAGATCTTGGAAAACTCTTTCCGAGATGTACTAAAGATGGTCTAAATTTTTTGGTAAGCAGAAGTATTCTACATTTTTGTACAAATTTTCCCTTATTGTCAAAGGGGGAGAAGAGAAGAGATAAAAAATGTATGTAGATGTATAGAATATATGGAGATAATTTTTTGTTAAGTATTGACACTTAGTCATTTTTCACTAAGTGTTGCCATTAATGCCAAAGGGAGAGATTGTTGGCAAGTGATGCATTTTGGAGTGTTATAGGATACTTGAGGGTTGTCATTTATGGAAACACATCTTGTATGATGACCGCTTGGAGTTGTTTGCAGTTTTTGAGATGCAGATAGCAAAATGACCTAGTACAATAATCAGTAAGACATAGTATAGTTGAATAGTTTTGGATAGCGAAGATAGTATATGATGTTTGATGAAATGAAAACTTGGAGGAATACATTTTGGAATGTGTATGAACTTTGGTTAAGGTCTCTTGAGTTTTGGTATTGATCGCAGTGAGTTACAGCATTTTGAAGTCATGCGAAGACAGAGTAATAGAGAGATAGGGAAGATGAACAATCACGATGATTAAGGGAGTATGAGATGGAATCCAAATGTGCTATGTTGTATTGAGAATGTGGATTGCCTATGCTTTGGTAGTATAAGGTCACTGACTTTGTATTTACTCTTTGCATAAGTATTGATTCTATTTTGTAATGTATTAGAGAGCTGACTGAATGATGTAACACACACACACACACACACACACATACATATATATATATATATGAAGAGATTTTTGTTAAGCGGAGGATGAGAAAGAAAAATAGGTAGTGATGAGATGATATAAAGCAGATGGAATGCATATTAGATAATTGCGAGCTATAACAAGAAATATCTACGCATAGTTGATGCTTGTAATGTTCATTTCTGAGATTGTAATAGAACTAGTTATGATTGTAAGAGTTGTGTGCTTAGTGTACCTTTAATAGGGTTTTGTATTCCCCTCATAGGGAAATGTGCTAATGTAATACTTAGCTCCTAACAGGGCTAGGTCTCCAAATAGGGACACTATACTTTTAGTGCATATTTGTGGGTACCATCCCCACCAGGGTTTTCCCTTTGCCAGGGTTTCCTCAAAAAAAATTCATGGTCTTATGAATTATGTGTTATGTTCTTATGTTTTTTTCATTTCATTAATTGTATGGTTAAGTTTGAATTTATTAAGTTCATGTTTGAAGTGTTGTAATATTGATTCACCCCCCTCTCAATATTACTTAATCCTAACAGGTCAAAGGGTCAAAATGTCAAAAAAAAATGGTTGAAAAAGTTGTAAATGGTCACATTAAGTCCATTTTTTCATATTTAAAATGTCCAAGAAGGATATGGTCAAATTCGGTAAGGTTTTGTCAAAAATGCAAAACTTGCAAAGTTGAAACATTGCAAACAAAGTGCAAGAAAAGTTGCAAGAATGTATTCCATTAGTTATAAAGTTGGTTTGAAGGTTATAAGGATCGAGAAAGGTTTATATTACAATTTTTGGTTGAGATCATAGAGAGAGAGAGAGAGAGAGGTTTTGAGGGGATTGGGTAGGCAAAATCAAGAAACCATTAAAATGTCATGCCTTTTTGGAGGTCTACAGCAGTTGCAAAGCCACATAGACTCATCCAATGTTGTAAATTAAATCTTATTTTGTCTGTGAATGATAGATTAATGAATTTTCTTCAATTTTAATACATCCTTATGTATTTTAATGAAGTATTTTATGAGTTATGATTGTTTTTCTAAACACTGTCTAAACCCTCCATGAGGGTAAACAAACAACTTAGAAATTTAATATCTCCTAACTCAATGGTTCAGAAAATATTATTTTTGGTGAAATGAAGGGTATATGGGTGTACTTTATTATTGCAAAGTGATAGGTGTAATGTTCACATTTTGGTAATATTTATTGAAGGCCCTAGTTCTACAGACTATGTTTAACTGAGTATGGCAATCACAGTCAAAGTTATCTACATTTGGGTATTGAAACATGGTCTTTTGAAGATTGATATTCTTTTAAAATGATGTTAACAAATATTGGAAACCTTCCTGGTGTTTGAAATGTGTGGAAGAGTGGATTCTTGTATCCATGTGACTACCATGGTTGAAAATATGATCAACAAAGTGTTTTTTTCTCCAGTAGGGTTCATAAACCTCTTTGTTATGGTGGGAATATTGTAGTGAAGGTATACACACCTTTTTTCAAGCCCCACATTCATCTTGAACCATTAATATTCAAAAGAAAGATTGTGTTGTTGTTAAATGCCTAAAAGACTTAATCCATTATTTGACAGATGACGGTTTGTGTATAAGTGAAAACTTCAGTGGCCATTATTCGCCATTTGGTGAATGTCATATGTCAGCGACCCCAGAATTGGAAAACATTTTTCATATATTGAATTGACCCTATCACCCGAAATTTATTAATATTGAGTCCAATGCCCTGGCTCATCGCCCATCATTTTATTTTATTTTCTCCATTTCTTACACATTATCGCCAATGGAATATAAGTTTTGGTCCCGGTAAATTTAAAGAATTCACCTATAATTTCTAAGTGACCCCTAATCGACAACCTATATTCACCAATAGTTTTATACATATATATTTATAAGTGGGCCCAAATTTGTCTAGAATTTTGTGGACATGTGTCTCAAACTGACCCAGTTTCATCAACTTTATTAATCATACGAAGGTGTTAGATGACCCATAATCGCCTCAGAAATAAAAAAAGACTTGTTATAATTACGCGGACTTCACCAAATATTTTTATACCTAATACCTCCCGTCGAATTCAAAAAATAAGGATTAGTATAAAAACATCCTGATATCTCTATTTGATCAATAGCAAAGTTTCAGACTATTGAGTGCAACTGCATACTGCATTGGCGAGTCACAATTGCATTGCTGAAATTTAATTTGAGGCAAAGGTAAGTGATACTTATTATGTAACTTTGTGATTTTGAGTTCATTATTCTAGAATAGGTTTGCAAAAATTGGGTTTCTTTTCCCTTTCAGCCTGAAATACACCGCACATCATTGATCTATGCTCATCCAACAGTCGTTGGTAGTCACTATCATGTGTCGCACTGTCGTGGGTCCCATTAAATTTTTTCTTGTCATCTGATGTCACTAGGTCATGTGTCACTTAATCATTTTAGATTACAACTTCAGCTTATTATTTATTACATTTAATAAATGTTTAGTCTTACAATGTAGTCCAATTTAGATTTTAATTATACTTAGTTGAGGTTTAATTCATGACACGTGCCTTGTTTCCAGAGTAGGTTTGAAAAAAATAGGGTCGCTTTTCCCTTTCAGCCTAAAATTCATTGTACATCGTCAATTTGTGCACATCCAATGGTTGGTAGTCACTGTCTTTAAAAATGTTACATCTCTAATTAAATTAAATATTTAACAATTAATTATACTCTGAGTAATGTTTAACTCAGACTTTAACATTGAATTGAATTCAATTATTTCTATCTGTATTATAATCAAAATTACGTTATCACACATCAATATGACACATTAGCAAATTAAAAATAGAAACTTGCTTTGTCTCTAGACTAGTAAAGAAACTTAATAGTTTTAAAAATTGAGAATCTCAGTCTTCAGATTTAAAAACGGAAGTACTAATCCATCACTTAAGCATACTTAAATGTCTAATACACAAATAAAGAAACTAATTAAAATATTGTAATCACAGAGAATTTTAAGAATCTTTTTTTGTACCCATAAAGAGAAAATTGAAATGAAATTAGAAAACTTTTATTGTTTTTTTTATAAAATTACATTGTACGGTAAAAAAAGAAACCTAGTCCTACTTGGCAACTTCTTATGGGTATAAAAAAAAAAAAATGAAACTTTGCATGTCCATTGTCAAAAGACCAGGGTAACGGGAATGGGTAAACTAGGGATCTTCATCTTCCCTTTCGTCTAAGTAGAATTTTCCAGAGAGGATAATCTCTGAAAATTCTTCAAGCCATGTGTAGTCTGGCTTGTCGAATTCATCAAGGAAAAACCATTTCCAAAGAAAATCCCTCCCAAGCCGCGCCCATTTCCTGTGTCGCATTAGTTTCTCGTCATTGAGGTTTAATAGAAAGGGTTGTCTAGCCACATTTCTGCCTAGCTCCAACAACTTGGGTATATCTCTTGGCTAAGGGATCCCCACCCCTAATTCCACAAAAATAGCAACATCGACATCGTCCTCCATGAATTTCTCTTTAAAAACCTTCCTCAGTAGCATCACCATATCCACCTTTTGTCCTCCGAGGTTGAGGAGAGACGCAAAAAACTGGGACATAATGTTCGTGTAGAAGTGGTATCTGTCAACATTCTCAAGGAACTCTCAACCCAATAACATTAACACGGCAGAATTTATAAATGCGCTGCCACCAACCTCCCTACAAACAGAAGTGAGGATTTCTTCTGAGACATTGCCCAAAAAGGACCTCTAGTCATCTGGGGATGTGCATATCAAATGGATTGGTGTGTCCATCTTTAATTCTTGACATTCTAAAGACCTAAAAACCTAAACCTTAAAACCAAAGCCAGAATTTCAACTACCGGAAGCTTTGACTCTTAATCTACCAAAAGAAAAATGAAGAAGAAAGAAGCCAGATTGTCTAAAAATAGCCCCGACCCCTTGATTGATAGTAATCACGGATACTTAGCAATTAATTATTCTTTCTTTAATCATATTTAATCCATTATCCTTAATCTTTAGTGTAAATCTTTCCCATAAATGCATTATGTGTGAGAGAGATGTAAATCCATTGTCCTTAATCTTTCATATCTACATGTAAATCTTTCTCATAAATGCATGCAAACTATCAGAGTTAAACATGGCATTTAAAGAATGTCACTAACAAGACATTTATTTCTTATCGAGTTACGAGTTACAAGTTGTAGTTGCACTATCCACCATCAACGTAAACAAATAACCTGTAGTAATCAACGATCATGGTTATGATGCACTTTTTAAGGCTTGATACGTTTCATCATTCCAGTGACTTCCTGCAAAAAAAAATTTCCTTCAATAAATTTGGCCCAAAATTAAATTTCATCCATTGATCTAGGATCATCGAATGGTCTCAAATAATACATTTAACAATATAAAACAATGGATATTACTAATTAGGTTATGTGTCCATGTGTGATCAGTTATATTCACAACAAATAAAGGCGATATTTTCTAGACATGATATTGCATTAATTAAAATGTTACATCTCTAATAAATTACCATTTAGCGTTGGCCCACATGACAAGTACCATCATTTGAAAATTGCCAATAAAATATTTATTTTTCCCATAATTAACGAAAAAATTAGCCAACAAAATAAATAAATTTTCAAAAGGTAGATAAAATTCTCCAATACATTTATTTTTTTTCCTTCAAAAAACATCATTCGCCTCATATATTATAATTTTTTAATTCAAAAGAAATTCATTCGCCTCATGCAATATATATTTTACCCCACATTAATGTATTATTCACCAGGATTTTATGAAATTTTCATTCGGTGGGGAAAAATTTGCCTTTGCCTTTATATTATTTTTCTAATTTGGAAAAAAAAATTGTCATCATCAAGAAAAAATTCCCCTAAATTATGTACGATTCGCCAGGATTTTACACTTTTTCCTAGGAGGGGGTTTCTTAAAGTTATCCCTGTTGTGTATTAGTTTGAAAAAAAAGACGCTAAAGGTTTTGTACATTGTCCATGACCCTCAAGAAATGTGATTACAAATAGGGAATGGAGTCTGTGTGGAGATTTATTGTGAGAGCAATAACTAAGCATGGATAGTTGTTCTTAAACACCAAAGATGGTAATCTTGTATGAATTTTTTGATATAAATCAATAAATTTTTGTTCCACATCATATTTTTGGGGATAGTTGTATTCCTTTTGGAATTGGATTTGATGTTGCTTCTTGGATTTGTGATCGGAACTTTTTTTTTGAGGCTAGTAAGCCTGATTTTGTAGTAGAAATTACAATAGTGGGATCCCTTTCTCTGGACAGTATTTAGGGGTGCAAAAAAGTTATGTTGAAGTGTCTCTAATCTATGTTGAAGTCCTATTGAAGATGGCATGTGAATGGAGAAGTAGTGGTTGAAATAGATTTTGTTACCAAGAAAAGATAATGTTGTGATTAATGGATACTTGTGAAAGTGTTTTGTGACCTTAAAGTGTTGATGAATTCCCTTATTTTATCATTGCCTAATGATCTGTTTTGTGTTAAGAAGAACAACCTAATCTTGTTAGATGCCTCATTCATCAGGTTTAAGTTCTTAAATAAATTTGGTTCAATAGTACCCTTGAAGGTTTTTTAGTTGTGTATGATACTCTGCATCAGACTGTAAGACCAGGAAAAGGTATGAAAAGCATATCTAGGTAACAAAAAACCCTAAACAATGTGCTAACCTATCTAATCTAACATTAGAGCCATTGAAATAGGAATTCACAAATAATATGCAACAAAAACATAAGAACTCCCTTCAAATGATGCTCAAATGTCCTCCTTTCTTCTCCATAAAGGTAGAT
>MU225430.1:10227372-10251765 GCA_018584345.1 Thuja plicata
AATTCACAAATAATATGCAACAAAAACATAAGAACTCCCTTCAAATGATGCTCAAATGTCCTCCTTTCTTCTCCATAAAGGTAGATTATGTTGCTCTTTGACAATAACACAATTGCACAAAGAACTTAAAAGCATAGATTGATAATGAGAATACTAGGACATAGTGGTTCAAACTTGAAAGAAAGGAAAGCATCTCAATTTATAGAAAATGAGAAGCAATTGGGTGAATTAGAATGCACAATGGAGGGAAAAGAAGGTAGGATATTTGGAAGCACGATTAGGGGGAAATTGAATAAGGAGATATTGAAGATATATGGGAGATATTACAAAGCACCTTAATAGGGATGTGAATCTCAATTAAGGGATATGACAATTAGGTGGGATTAGGATTCATTAAATCAATTTATACTCAATATTCCTCACAAAATCAATAATTAGTATTTATGAAATTATAAAATCCCATAAATTAGAATTAGTCAATTAATTAATTAAAAATTAATTAATTATAAGACTTAGGATAAAAAATGAATAAATATGATTTATTCATCAAGAATAAGGACAAACCTTAGGTTATTCATCCAAAGAGGATAGATTAGTGAATTATCGATCAAATTAAAGGTATTAATGTACAATTGAAATGATTTTGATAATATTGATAGAATTAGGATAGGTCCAAGGCATTGATGAACTTTGATAATGCACCCGAATAATGATGTTTGAAAATGATTGAGTAGTGTCAATGAACTTTGATGGCACCATAAGATTTTAAATAGGAATAGGGAAATGTCAATGAACTTGGACAATGTTCCCGAAATAATAATGATCAGAAATAGCATTGATGATCTTTGTCAACACTATTGAAGTAATAATGATAGGTTGATAATGATAACATCAATGAACTTTGACAATGTTATCCAATAGCTGATTAAAGGGATACAAAGCATCACTAAACTTGGACAATGCTCCTGGAATGATGACAAGATTAATTGCATTTAGAAAAGAGTTTGATCAATTTTAAAAAGATTTAATTAGGCATCGGTGATCTTGGAAAATGCCCCAAAATGGTTGGAACGAGTCCAAACAATTATAAAAATGGTTAGGAATAGATGGAATAGATTTGAACTGATTTAGGATAATTTGAAATGGTTTAGGATCAGTTTAGGATCGAATAGGATCGGTTTAGGTCTGATCGGAATTGATTAGGAAAATGATCGATTTGATAAAGAGAGTAGAAATATTAGTAAATAATTGAACAATTTTGCAATATTCAATCACCGATGAAAGACACAATGTTGTCATATAATAAAGATCATATGCGAAAGATAGATGAATAATTAGGTTGCAAAACAATGTTTCAATTGTAATTCTAAAAATGTTAAAACACGTAGACTAGTAGGCTCGAACCATTTTTAGGTGTCTACATTTTTCCCCTCTTTGATACAATGTAATTATGAGCATTGTGTCAAATAATCTTGAACAAAATCGCATTAAAATATGCTCCAGTGAAACGGGATACATAAGTGCCCCCTTGAGAAATCGACCAAAAAATGCAAATGATAGGTTGATTTTTCGACAATGCCGAGACAGATCCACAGCAACTAATGGATCGAAAATCGGAGGTCAAATGCAAAAGATATGAGGCGCAGAGTGCAAAAAGTATCATGACCAACACAAAAGGCAAAGCTCGCACATCCATCTAGGAAACAAGGAGGCTATAAAAAAATATATTGGAGAGGGATTTGGAGGTCATTTTCACTCTCACATTTGAAGGAATTTGAGCTCTGGAGAAAGGAGAATGGATCGAGTACCAGTGAAGAATCACCATGGGAAACGAGTGCACAGCTACCAATAGTCGGATGACGTGGAACCTAAGCTAAGTACATCTGAGACCCTCAATGATATTTAGGGTTTACACGCATTTCTAGGTAGTTTAGGGCTCAAAAAAGGGTCAAATAGGGTCCACAAGGGGTCCAAACATGCCACCTGCATAGCTCACATGACCACCTACGTAGGTCACATGCCCAACTATGCAGCAGGGGTAGGTGGGATGACCACCTACATTGCTTGTGCAATTGGTAAGCCAAGTTGCGCAATTGGTAATTGAAACTGCGCAGTTGGTAAAAGAAACTGCACATGGGGTAAAAAGGAGTCCGGGGGGTCCTAAACCATCCCAAACTTTCCAAAATAGGCCATAACCCTAGGATAAGGTCAAAATTAGGTCAAAGTTGGTCAAACCAGGTCATAGGTTGGTCAACAAGTAACATAGAGTATAGAAATTTAACCAAAGTTGGACGGTGATCGCATGAGGAGCTCGTGATTCCATAGACACGAGAGAGTAGACCGACGTGTCTGGATATCTGGCACTGACTGAGAAGACATGAGAGGAAAATCCTAGCCTTGGTAGGACTATACTATATGACATATATGCCCGAGATTAGGGAAAATCGAGGCTTGATTACAACCCTTGCAGAACGGTGGCATTCAGAGATGAACTCGTTCCACCTACCAATAGGTGAGGCGATAGTGACCTTCGAGAATGTGTGGCACATCCTCAAGATTCCTATTCATGGAGAGCTAGCAGAGTATGACCCTATGATAGGGATATGAGTACTGCATAGATTGTTTGACATTGATGATGAGGACCTTGATATCTGGGACTACGAGATCCGGTCGAAGACAATTGTGAGACAGCATGACAGGCTGATTGCAGTGATATGTGGGGTGATTGCATGTCTACTAGTGCCTGAAAAATGAGGCCATGGCATCCCTATCAGCTGGGGGAGAGTTATAGAGTGCATGATCATGGAAGGTGTTAGGGATTTTCCTTGCAAGAACTTTAAAGACAGTGTGAATGCTTGCTCTTGTATATTTTGAATTTACTCTATGCAAGAAAGGCCTAATTGATGAGGATTGGATAATATCCTCCTTATTTTTTGAGCTCCACAAACTCAGGTAGGTATCACCTTTGAATGATTACTGACTTGCATTATCTATTACAGTGGATTAGGTCTTTTACTTAGATTGCTAATTGCCTTTTACTGTATCAATAAATAGAAAACTATGCAAATGACTATGAGTAATCTTATACAAAGCTTAATAAGCCAAACCATTATCTTAACAATAGAAAACAATAAAATGAAAAGGATTCTCATCCTTCTTCCTTTTCTAGTTTTCTAAACTTAGGAGGGTTAACCTAGTGATTCTCTCTTGAAGGAATCAGCAAACTATATTGTATCCTGTAATACAATTACTTGCAAATATATGTTTTTTATGAATGAAGTGTGATTAATTTATTGATCTTAAATATTGGATGATGAGAAACTACTTGTCAAACCATAAACCAGTTCCTAAACCTATGGGAAATAAAGTCAATCTCAAATGCAAATCTGCAATTAGGTGATTAATGAAAATACATACAACCTAGATAGAATGCCTTACAGACTATTGACTCACTTCTACAACTTTTGTTATCAGATCTTAATACTAATGTTTAGCTTTCTCGGATCACCTGAAAGAATTACTCCTTCCTTGAAGGACCTCACAAATGACTGCACAATCACCTTGTAACTAATATATTTAAATTCCTTGCAAGTTAAATATATAAAAGCTTGAACAGAAATAAAAAGAGACAACACAAGATATAAAATAGAGATTGGAATGTATTTTATTAATGTCTAACTACTTCAAAATCATTCAAAAGACCAAAATGTACAGAGGCTTAGACAAAATTTAGTAGTTTTCCTTGTAATTATATTCCATCATCCTTAAAAATTTACAACATGATCTATATATAGTCTAAAACCATCTTGGAATCCTTCAAAAATAAGGATGCAACAAGCTTCAGATGGTTTAAGACCTAACCCTAACAACTTAGAAAAAGACAAAAGATAAGAAGAGACCAAGCGATGGATGGACAAAATAGGAATACATCCAAATCAAATCTTTGAAATCTTTTGTTTGCTAGCACCTTTTTCTGAATATGTTCTGGATAGACTCCAATAGTTGTAGTGAGATTAAGTGACCGCCATTACAGGCTAACATACACTTATCTTTCAGATGACTAACCTCCCTATGCTCAAAGATCAGGTGCCAGGTGTCCTTCTATTTTTCATAAATGATGTCAAGGTCAACAGTGACAGGCTTATTTTTCTTGGGCTTTGTAAGAACATCACATGTTGTGACATCATCCTTTGCAGGCCAATTAAAGCTCTGAATGCTTTCAAGTTGTGCCTTCTGCCTCTCCCATCTAGCATCTATAATGCTCTTGACATCTGTTACAAATTTATTGAAATTTGTTTCGGCCTTAAATACCTCATCTAAAACCTTATGGTCTCTCTCCATATCTAATTCTCCATTGTCAGAAATACATACCTCTTTATTAGGTAATAAAATATCAAACTTAGTGCTCCATACTCCTAATGGCTTGATCTAATTGTCCTCTGTCCTAATTGAAGGCACAAATTTATTGTAGTCGGGGCCAAACATATTCAACCTGACCCTCTATTTGATTTTCCTTGCCTTTGAAAAAGGACAAGGTTACCCCAATTTGTTCTATCTCATCTCCAACTTGGGTTACAATCTCTAGAGAATCTGATCTCAGTGTTTGCAATGAATCTAACCTTTCCAATAACCTAGTCCTAACTGACCATTTTGAAAATTAGGGGTTCAAAATTGACACAAAATTGTTCACTTCAACCTGTAGGCCAAGTAATTTGCCATAGGCACCATATACTACATCAACTTTATCTTTTAAAATATCTACCCTATGCTATAAATTTTGCATTAAGGCTCCCAAAACAACTTCATTATGCTCTTTAATTACCTGCTTTGTTTCTAATGCAGCATGTTAGCATTTTTTCTTGTATCCTTCAGTTCTAAAAGAGAATATGCAAACTAGACTTGGGGATCTTAGTCCAACTCACATGAATCTTCTTCTTCATACAAATTGAGGGGCAAGAAAAGGCTAATTGATGAGGATTTGATCCTCCTTTTGCTTCGAGTTTCACACACTCAGGCGGGTGCACCTGAAACATACTAAATCTGCATACATAAACACTTTCTCACTAAAACCTTTTATGCAGACATGAAAATCAGTGGATAGTTCTTAGACTTATAAGATATGGGAGTTCAACTCAACCAATCTTATGCAGGATCCCACCTACATCATCTGCTAAGAACTAGGAAAATGGCCAATGTGACAAGGATGAAATCCTTCTTCTCTTCAATTTCTAGACTCAGGTAGGCTAACCCATAGATTTCTTCTTTAAAGAAACTAACATGTACTCTTACATTCACAGAATGCAAGACATAGACATTTCAAGCTCTCATACAGAAATTTAAAAGTGATTTGAATAATTGATTGATGAAGAAAACCGCCAGTCAAGCAAAGACCAGTGCCTTGTCTATTGGGAAATAGAGTCAAACACACATACATTCCCATAAAATCATAAATCCAAACTCACGAAACCCTAGTGAAATTCCTTACAAATCACCTTTTTCACCTCAAAACTTGGACATCAAATTCATATACAAACATTCAACTCTTAGATTTTTCCCCTGAGAATTACTCTCTCCTTGAAAGAGACTCAGGAACAATCTCATAGCTACCTTATAGCTAATGTATTAAAGTGCCTTACAAATCAATACATAAGAATCAAAGTCAAACATACAAAGACATCAGACAAGTTTTGAACATGGATTTCCTTCATCCTTCATTAAAATTCATCTGGATATACACATTTGCAAGACAAAGACACATAGAAAATAAGACTCAAGAGCCTGAATACTGCCTAGCAGCATAATTTTCAACCTCCTTGTTACAATCAAAAGAAAAGAAATATATAGGAGAAACTGAAAAACCATTTCCTTCATCGACACCTGTCTGCTTCTCAAAATATCTACAACTGCTCAAACTACAACTGCTCAAATCTGATTTGTTTTTTTCCTCAAATGGTCTACAAAATCCTCTTCTTCATTCTGAGACCTTTTTGGCAACATTTAATACTCTATATTTTGGACAAAATTTTCCCTCTAAAACTTTAGTCCAAGTTTGCCTTCCCGTGCAGATTTTCATTTAAAAGTTTGAAATATTTAAATTTGAAATAAAATACTTTTCAATAGTTGGACTATTGAAAATGGGACAAAGTTAACATTAATATTTCCCTTTTTCTAGACTTTATCTCATTGTGACACTTGTCACCTAGGCTTAATGGCTTAGTGGTTAGATGGTGAGCATCTTTCCATTAAGCCATTAAGTCAGCCCTTGGATCTTTCTAAAGTTGCACACTGGTTAACCCATTTGATGAAATCAATTTAAATTAAAAAATAATTTAAAATCTGCACATCTCACCAGAATGTGCCGTGTCACCCTCTGATTGGTCCGCAGGTCCACTTGGCGCCACATGTCGATCTCTGGTTGGTGCCTCTGAACTACATTTGACTTGTGCCACTTGGCGCCTACTGGGCACCACGTGGCATCCTCTGATTGGCTGACTGGTCCACTAGGTGCCACTTGTCACTTGTGCCATGTGGACCAATGGCTTAATGGCTTAGGCTTACCTTCCTTGCAACTTTCTCATTAAGCCATTAAGCCATTCATCAATTTTGGCCACCTTGAGATTTGTGCCCAAACATGCAGCCTCTTATGCCTAGTCACCTACCATGTCAACACTGCTGGTCCCGCCAAAATATGGGTGTCTTCTCCTCAGGCACGGTTTTTGAGGCTAGTCTTCATCTCCTGCGTGCGCGCTCATAGCCTCCTCTTTCTCTTCATATCATTGTGTGAGCGCATTTGTTTATAAACATTTCGAATGGTCTTTGTGGGATGCATGTGGGATAACTGTTTGATGAGTTTTTTAAAGCACTTCATGTTTTTGCCCAAAATTAGTGGGCCCCGCCGAGCGCACTAAGCCTTCCATCCGACAGTCTTCAAAAGCCCCTTAGCTTTTACTTATTACACATACTGGGCGCTTTACTAAATAAACATTATAATGTTTCATCCCTTTGTGCATGTGGGATAATCCTTCACACTTAGCGTAGCCATTTCTCTCTATGCGCTAGCCTTTTGAAAACTCACAACTTGTATGTTTTAAAATGTGGTAATATTTGGGTTTTACACCTACCAAAATGCATAGGCTTCCAAGTCTGAGAAGCTTTCCTATGTTAATACACATGTGCATTTGTTTTGTCTGCGCTGATTATTAGTAATTAACTTGGTGTTTCGAAATGTTTTTTTTTCAAATTTTAGAACTCTCTTCCATATGTTGTGCGCAGGGCATGCTGGAAAAGGTTGTCGAACTTGGCTTTATACCTGCCAATTGCATTGCTTGAAAGTTTCTAAAGCCTTATCAACAAATCCATTTTGTGTGCACCCTGCAATCAATTCACACACCTTGTTCCAAAGCTTCCACTTTAGCACGGGCTAGGAGGACGCTGACAAGGTTGTCGAACTTGGATTTACACCTACCAATTGCATTACTTGAAAGTTTCTAAAGCCTTATCAACAAATCTATTTTGTGCGCATCCCATCAAACAGTTCGCATGTCTTGTTTATACTTCCACGTTTTGCATTTGCACGGAGGATGCCGACAAAGGTTGTGGAACATGGAATTAAGCTTGCGTGGACTTCCTACTTATTTCATTACTCAAATAGCTCCCTTCATCGTTGTGTGGGCTGCTTTCTTATCATTATTTGGGGTTTTAAATCACTGTGCAGTCCTTCATTTTGGTATGTCTTGTTTATTGCGCTGGATGTATTATGTATTAGGACTTGGTTTCCTATGTCCTGCGTAGGGTATCAAATCCCATTCATTGCATGAGATAGTTGATGTTTTAAAAGTCTTCGAAGACCTCCTTCTCCACTAACTGCATAGCCATATGACATGCTCTGCCTTCATTTGCCATTTGCATATGAAATATACATTGAGTGTTTTGGAATGTCTTAAACTTTCCATAGGAAACAATGTGGGCACCCTCTCTGTTTGCTTTTGAAATCCACCACAGACATTATAATGCCCAGCTAAATTGGGTACAAATGCTACAAGATCATGGGCTTTAAATCAGGTAAAACATACCTTCTCCATTACATATAAGAAAATAAAAGGCACGTGCACAATTTCCTTGCAATATTGGGAACTTTCAAGTATGTGGTGAACAAATGAAATTGGGAACCATGGCCATAGTAACTACAAAGTACTCAGTGCCAATCAGAAATTTGTAAAGATTGTATCGTGACTTGAAGTTGTTGGTACTGGAGCCTAAAGATGCTATCACCTTGCACAAACCTCCCTTGTTCATGCCTTAATGAATACTCTTGCAAAATGGTGTGGTGATCCATTCAAAACATAAAAGATACTTGGAAAGCTCCTCTGACATTGTAGTTATAAACTATCTTCATGAGAGTACAATTGGTATTGAAGCACAATTCTGAGATGTGGACTATTTGACAGAATATTGAACATAAGTTATCCCGGTGGATTGGATTGATCGTCATTTGCATTATCTAGAAGCTTCCTTGCACCCGATGCCTCCTGTCTACACTTTCACATTCCAAATTTTGACCATAAAGAACAAACTGATGGCCTTTATAATCATTTTAACATTTATGCAGATTGATCACATTAATGGCAACTAGCCTTTGGGGCTGCCTTTAAAAACTAACAAGATCCAGTAACCAGGACATGGCGGTGGGCATACACATTCCATGGTTGACATTCTTCCATGCTACAAAGTGACGCCTGGTGAAACCAAATAGGTGAAAATATTTTAATCGCCCAAGTTGCCTCTTGACAACAATTCTGTAAATTACCTTGTACAATAGCAATGAACCGCATTTGGTTTCGACTTTGAAAACAAGTCAAACGACTTTCTGAAGATCTGAGCTTCTGGACTTTGGAAGTATGCTATATGGAGAATACGGGTCCAGAAGGGCGCCTCTTGAAAATCATCCAGGAACATTTGGAAACCCCTCAAAAGTAGCCACTTGGAAATGCAGAAAACAGAAAACATGACGAATAATGATTTCTGCAAATGAAAAGCATCTAGAGAATTGTGCATACAAAACCCTCAGGATCTGGGACTTTGAAAAATTGAAGTAAATTTGGTCTACAATACAGGGGCACAATTTTCTTGATAGTACCAATCTCAGCATTCAAGATATAACCTCACAAACAGGGCCTCCAACCAAACTGTGCAACTGATCTGCATCAAAATGTTAGAAACTGCGAATGGAATCGGATCGGCAAACTGAGCAAACAGATTCATCATGGCCTGAAAATCCTCATGGTAGAAAATTTCCATGCCTACAATACCGGGGAGAATTCAATTTTCCATTCCATTCAACTGGGTGTCAAATTGTAAGACCTCAAAGTAGGTCATTCAGAAATCTACATTTGACAATTCAGCACACTGATAGAAACCTACAAATGGAATGGGCTTAGCAAACTGACCAAATAAACTTTCCATAACTTGAAGATGGATACTCAGGAATTATTTGACCTCTATAATGGATTACAAAAGGAATTTTTTCAATTAGGTCACAAGGTCAAAAGTTACAATCAGTCAAACAGGGCTACTCAGAATTCTGATCAATTACACAATGCATGACAACAGCAAACTACCAACTTTGAGGGGTTTGAAAGCTAGTCAAAACATATAGAAATGAATTGGGATTTGAAACATAGGTTCTTTGATATGCATACTAAACATCCCCAAAGTGGAGGGTCATGAAACATTTCTGGGTGCAAGATATTCAAAGGCAAACTAGTCCTGTTACAACAAATTGACACTTAGGCACAAATGCAAATTTTGACAAGTGCTCAAAACAAGACATCATGAAATAACTCAAAACTTGAAATTAACAAACTGGGATGTCTTCATATTCCTAAACAAGAGTGATGAGTACTTGACATGCATGGAAAAATTCAGAATCTCATCTAGGAAAATAGGCTCAAAAAGCATTTATAGGGGGTCAAAATGCAAAATTTTAACATGGTACTTCAAAAACCCTTACTACTTTTTTCAGTCCCAACACAGCATACCCTATATCTTTAGTCTAGATCTCAACATCTGTAACCTTCTTAGGTGAAGTAGGAGAAACTTTAGGCATTTCTTGCAATTTTTGAGTTAGATCTGCAATTATCTTTTCCATTGCACTGATCCTCATCAGGCCTAATTCTCTATCCTTGGCAATGAGGATTTTTTCATCAAATAACTTATGATATCTATTGGACATATGTACTGCCTTTGCCTCAATTAGGTGAGAAAAATGGGTTAGGGCCTGAGAAATCTCTAGGTCTCCTGTATGGTGGACAGACCATATTATATTGTCTCCCTCCATCTTCTCCTGGATATTGATCAGTGGTGGCTTTTGATTCTTAGGAGCCAGAGACCACATTGTCAGGGTTTGAGATTTAGAATCATAACCACACCCTTTGATCATCTCTCCTATTTGTGTCTATGTTGAGATCTTAACATATGATTTCCTTCTGATCTAATCTATTATGAAGGGTGGAGCCAAATCCCATCATTCCACTAAAACCTTGCCACTTGATTTCACTAGTTGTTTGGCCTCATCAAGAGTCAAGTTCTCAGAATTTGGGTCATATGCTTGGAGGGCCTATAATTATTCACTTGTAATGGCCTCTCCTCCTTGTGATTTCAATTGTGCTCCAACTTGATCTTGTTTATCCCATATAAGGAATTCCTTGAACTCCTTAGTCTTGATGAATTCATCATCTTTCAGGAACTCCTCTTGCTGTAATTCCCTTTCATCCTGGCATAGTATGAGAGGCATCTCAAAAATTTCATCAATGTCCTCCCTCTTCTTCTTGCCCTCTCTTATCATTTTTCTTAGTTTGTGGTCATAAGCACTAGTCCTTGAGAATAGGGAACTAATTTTATCCTTTTTCTTCTTCTATGTTTTTTCAACAGAAGGCTCCTCTACTTCCACTCTTTTCTTCTTTTATGGAGGCTCTACATCCACCTCAGCCTTATGTAATTCTATCAAGTCAATAATATTTTCCTCATTATGAGGTGGCTGATTCTGGGGTGGTGGGCTATGTATGGAATAGCAACTACTGTATTTTGATGATGATTGATTGTTTGGACCTCTATCCTTGTCTTCAATTTGCTCTTCAATTTGACTACTAAGTATGCCATGTGACCCAATCATTTTCTCCGATCTCTGCAAATAGGGAATACCTGGGAAATATCCACCAAATGGGATCCCTTTCCTTTTTAGCTACTTCTATTAATCCATCAAATCATGATATCTTTTCAACCTTGCTGAAATTACATCCTCTTCAAGGATGTTTCTAATCAAATCTTCTTCTTCATAGGGCTGATGCCTTTTGGTAATCGGAATGGTAGGTGTTAAAATTTTCTTAGCATTTTCTATAAAGACCTCTATATCAATATATTTGTACAGGGAAACATTCATCATGTAGTGCCTCAACCATCCATTTGCAGGGTCATAGGCTCTCTTTCCAATTGTGAAATCAGAGGCAATGAACCGCCTTGGTTTAAAGGTTCATTTTTTGTGTGAAGACAAATGCTTCCTATCTGTTAACATAAGTTGCCATAGAAACTCCATATTGCAATTTTGGGTGGCACAATGTAAGGCAGGATGTGTGGTGGCTGTGAACAGCCATATATTCTAATTAATGTGAACTTTTGGTGACAATAGAATTCACCCCAGTTATGATCTCCATTCGATTTGTCTACAAATTGGAAGGTTCTTAATAATTGCAAACTTCATTGGAAGTCTAGTCATATCCACCCCTAGATTAATCAACAATGGGTAGACTACCCAATTCTCAAATTCACAAAACACATTTTCCCTAGAAGTGTAATTCCATACCCTTAACCATAGTTGTACACGGTTTTTCTGTCCATGATAGAATCTTCTAAGTTGTAAATTAGATTGGTCCATAATTTTGAAGTTGTAGAACATAATGAGATGTGTGAGCAATGAATAATGAAGGAACTTAGGGATTCCTACCTTGTTCTGAATATCAACGAATCCTTGGTGCATCTTTTCGATTACATACTGAATATAATCATAATCGGTACTCACATAAGGACTCTACAACTCTAAAATTATCATCATCATGTCTGATGATACTCTTTCCCTTCCACTATCTACACCTAAGACTCTGCATAGGGCATAGGAGATGTATTTCATATAAAAATCCAGGTCTTTATAAAAATATGGTGAAGGATCACTCAAAATAGGTGCAATGTGATTCGTAGTTCCCTTAGGTGTATGGGCCTGAATCAGCCTATCTACAATACCAACCTCTCTGGTATATTTAGCAGCTAGGGCTTTCAAATTTATCTCTGTGGATCAAGGGTTATATATATCAAAAGATTTCATGAATGAAGCTCAATCCAAGGTTACTAAAATAGTGCCATCATCCTTCTTGATGGTCTTTGAAACAGTGGCATATCTACTGGCTAACTCTAGTATCAAGTCCACATCCACAAATGCATCAGGGACAACTAACTTAGCTAATCCAATGGTCCAGGGTTTTGATATGGGCATAGGGCCATCACTATTTTTATGAAAATAATTGAATAAGTGATAATCAGAATAGTCTGGTGTTTTAGAATCTCTAATATATGCATAGTTGTCTCCTAGGTATTCATCGTTTACCTTTTTCCCTTGATTGGAGCCCGGGAGTAGTTGAATGAACTCTTCTAAAAAGTTCCTCTTCCCTTTAAGGTCATCATCATCACCACTCTTCCCATTGGTAGAGATGACACTTACTGCTCTGCTCATGTTGTCTGGTGTAAACTTCAACTGATCATCTTTCTTTTTTTATCAATATTGAAACAGATCTTCTCAAAACCCTCACTTCCCACTGTGAATCACTTTAACAACTTAAAAATTTAGCACTGATAATCACTCTCTGGACTTTGAATTGAAAACTTCTTTGTTCACTTGCAAATCCTGATAACTTTGTTCTTACTGAATATGCAAATTATGAGCTCTAGATTCTTGGAAATTAGTAAGATGAAAAGAATAACGGTAATGCGTATTAATGCACCAATCTCTTTCATGAATTCATAATTTAATCTTTTCTATCTTTACTTCTACGTGTTGTGAAATCAATTCTTTCTCCTAGCCATGGCATTTCAAACTGACAAGTGATCAATTTCAAATGATTACTTTTCTTATAAAAACCTTATTATGTTCGAAAAGATATCAAGATTTGATTCTATTGGCTCTTTTTTAAACAACTCGGCAACTTTTGAAACACGCTGTCATAATCTCTTCATTCTTATTAGTTGTCAACTGTGTAACATGGCACGAACAAAACCTCATGTATTACCTTGATCTTACTCTGGTTTGTTTCAGCAACTGTGCAATTGTGTGATCTCATTGTCATGGAGAGTTATCCTTAACTCCAGTTATCTATTGAGACTTAACGACCACCACATGATCATCTTTCACATCAACGGTTGTCTCTTAATCGCTTATTAAAATCACTTAACTCTCATTCTCTTTGCAACTTTGTGACTAAGGCTTTAATAACTTATCTTATACCTCGGGTTTCTTTTAGAGACTATGCGACTATGTAATCTCTTTGTCGCTTTAAGATTTCATTCACCCTGAGTTTCTTTCGAGATTACGTGACTGTCACATGATCATCTTTCAATCGGACAGCCTACGTATAATCTCGCTTACTTTCTATATTTTCATTTTCTCATCTAAGACTTCATGACTACCATAGCTATGCTTTTAATCTAATGGCTTGCAGGTAATCTCCTTGGCTTTTTACTTAACTGCAGTTTACTTCGAGACTTCATGACTTAAATAGTCTCCATGTTTCAGAAATAATTTCTTAACCGTTGGTTTGTTTCAAGACTTCTTGACTAACTGAGGTCTTTCAAATATTTATCCACATGTCCCAATCTGAATCACCTCGCTAAATCACTACAATGTTCTTTGACCTTTCGACCTTCAAAGGTGACTACACGCTATCCATGGGATCTTCTCTTTTTCATGGTTCAAATATTCTCGCTGCAAACACATTTAAACTTTACTAAACATATTTTAATCATAGTTCCTATCGTGACATCACAGCCCATTAAATCTCGTTGTCGCTCTAAGAAATTACTAACTCATAGTTTTCTTCCAAATTAAACACTGGCCATTAGATTCATTTTAATCGAATAGTAGTCGGGATATCTCCTTATCTTTTATCTATCTAAAATTTTTTATCATGACTTCATGTTGGCCAAAGGATCTTTCTTTCATCTAACGTCAATCGCTTAATCTCTCAATCATTAACTTAACCATTGAATTTAAAAGAGATCACATGACTAAAGGATTTTAACCACCCTCTTGACCTTGGTTTCTTTGCAAGACACTGCGACTGAGTAAACTCGAAGTCGCCAAAGGAAATATTTAACTCCGGTTTTTCAAAGACATTATCCGCCAACCATAGGATTAAGATCTGCATCTATAACTCGCATGAAATCTCATAAGGACTGAAAGCATATTCACTTTTTATAGAGACAACATGACTTAAAGGAAATTGCTAAGTCTAAAAAAGAAAAGGAATATTCTTAAATCATAACGAGACTTCGCGACTTACATTTTAAATATAAAATAAAACACGACTTAAGTGATCAGGTTTCTCTGAAAAAGTAACAACAAAATAGAAAATATTTCAATGAACTAGGGTTTTCCTTGGATATGCATGAGAATTTAACCTAGGACTTAGGGTTTTGCATTATTTTTTTACTTTTGGCTGGAAGATATTATTTACAAAATTATTTTGACAAAACTAGACATGAATTTCAACCTTTAGGCATAGATATGACTGAGAACTTCAAACAAATTTCTGGCAAGCTCCAAAATTGGAAATACAACCAAAAAAGGGTAGAGTGTTCACATGGGGTCCGTGTATGTTGGCGATGACGTACTACCAGCTCCATCAGTTAGCGTATAGGGGAGGGTTATCAATTAGCAGTGGGATCACACTGCTGCAGGTTTGGGCATATGAGCACATAGTTATCTTTTGGCCCATTTCTCAGAGGATCATACAGCCAGACATGTCATACATATAATGTTATCAAGGAGCGCTTGCACAGGGGCCACTAGGGTATACATTGTTTTTCAGGCATGAGAAATACCTTCTCAGAGATTTCATGTGGCGACGATACAAAGATTGCCCCGGATGGGATGATGACACAGAGCACATGCCCTACTACCGACATGAGAGGTACCTCATCGGGAGGACTATCAAGGGTCACATGGTGATCGAGATTTAGCTATCAGAGAGAGTATACAGGAATTTTGGAGAGAGACAGGGAGTACCTACAGGCACAACATTTTTTTCCTGATTGAGGGGTGAGGTTAGGGCATGGGGTGCAGCACTCCAGAATTAGCTGGCATATGTAGAGTTTGATCAGTTGTGTCCTAGACAGTGGGGGGTAGGTGTAGATATAGCACATGCAAGGACTACAGATGAGTGTGAGCGATGGTTTGCTGAGCATAGGCTTGTTCCTCTGACAGATCAAACGGTGTCAATATCAAGAGTGTGGATGGCCAGGGATGAGAGCATGGAGGAGGAGGATGAGGATGAGGATGATGAGGAGGAGGATGAGGAGAGCGACGAGGATGGGGATGATGTTAACAGGGATCTCTATGATATGTCGATGTAGATGGATGAGGACAGGGATGATCTGTTACATGAGGATGACATACAGGTGCCTGATAACAGGTTTGAGGATGATAGGCAGTAGAGACAGTGCATTGCAGAGCTGACGAGCTAGATAGACCGACTGGTGCTTGAGAGAGACACAGATAGAGATACATGGGTTGCAAAGAATACATCATGGATTGTTGAGCGATCATCGCTCACAACATAGATGGACAGGTTGATAGTAGAGAGGGATACATTGATTTCCTCTTGAGATAAATCTATGTCCAGGGCACAGAGAGCCGAGGAGGATTTGTGATAGTTCATTAGTACAATCACAGATGCCAGCACACACAGGGTTGCAGAGATGTTAGGGGATTCTCAAGTAGAGTCACTGTATTGGAAGGACATGTACATGAGAGATGTTCTATGAGAGTAGTGGGCATCGAGTTACAGAGTGTCTTCCAATAGATTGCACTCCCTTAGGACACAGAGCAGTGGGAGAGTGCTAGGACCGATGGGGCCACCTAGATCAGGATAGAGAGGGAATCAGGAAGGGGAGCCTCATCTTCCTGACAGGATAGGGATCAGGTGGACCGAGAGAGTAGGGTATGATAGGAGATTGTCTCTAGTAGAGGGACACTTTTGATAGACATGTGATAGATCATGAGCCTGCGGGCCTTAGTGTATACAGACACTTTGGTTTTTGTACTCTGATACTTTTTTGAGATATATATATATGATATGTAGCTACTTTATGATGCACATGATGGATTCTTATGTACATGATTTTACTTTCCTGTTATATGATGATGCTTAGATATTGCAATGTATGTCTTTTTTATGCAATGTATACATGTCATGAATGCAAGCATTGTTTTGTCTTTTTTGCTTTTTGAAATGTATGAATGCAAATGTATAGTTGGAGTTTTTTTCTCATTTATGAATAAATGCAAAATTCACATGTTTTTGGTGTTTTTCCCTTTTATGAATGCATGCATGCAGGATGCACATGTTTTTTATATACCAGAGTACTAAACCAAGATGACTCTGAGGATTGACTGAAGAAGTGTTTGCAAAAAGCAAAAATTTAGACGAAGAAATGTTAGTAAGATAGAAAGATTTTGGCTTTCATAAGTGCAATTATGTCATAAGAGCTTATTTTGGTATTGAAAAACCGGATGCGGTGCATCGTGGCACAAAAGACAAAGTGAGAAAGCAATCCTTTTGCATAAACAAACACGGTGCAGACAAAGGATGATCTTCTTCGTCCTGAAGCATATAGTAGACATGCCCCAGAATTTCATGAGATCATCAAATAGGCAGAAGACAAAGCAAAACCTGGTCATGGACCATCCCGGCTACTCTCATAAGTTCAGAAATATCATCGAGTAGCATAGGAACATGATCAAAAAAGAAAATCAATAAAAGATAAAACACTCACTGAAACAATGTGAGCCAACAGCCATTCTGATCTTTTGTTACTTTCATTAAATGTTCTTTGATTGATATTTTAGTTTGGAAATTGACTGATTGGATAACTGATTGATAAATTGGACAAATTGATTGGTTGATTGATAGTAAAGATCAATAGATTGAACAGGTCCAACCAGAATGAATGTTGACTCAAAATGGTCCAGATTATGTTTGTGAGAACATGATTTCGTTAAGCACAGAATGATGAATCTGCCATGGATGTCTACAAATATGATGATCGATACACAAAAGAAAGACAAGTATGTACAAATTTATTGTAGATTTTTGAAGAAGTTTTTTGCAATTTTTAGGATTTTTGAGATGTTTGAATTTTTTTGTGATGATCTTTTTTCAGGACTTTTTAGGATTTTTTCCGCATCATATTTGATTTTTTTAGGGTCTTTTTTTAGGATCATATTTGTTTTTTTAGCAAGTTTTTTTAGGATATTATTTGATGTTTTCAAATTTTGAGATTCTTATTTGGATTTTTAGGATTTTTTCAGGTCATTAAGCTATGTATGAATTGTTATCTCCAATCTGATAGTAGAGGAATCTCATGGATAAACCACATTCAAGGTCTTTCCCCCAGTTTGAATTCAAATTCAAAGACGGTCAGTGCCAGGAATCTGCCCCTAGACCGAAGACAGACTATGTACAGAAGCCAAGGAGACATACAGACTGGGCCAAGGGTAAGACAAAGGAGATCAACTAGTTACAGGCCATAAAAGGGCACTAGGGTCGATTCAAAGTGAAAGGTGTGATCAGGAAAGGACATCAGAATACCAGGTGTAATCATGATAGACATTGGAGCAATAACTTACTATGTGTGGTGCCTGTTTGCCAGGTTTTCACAATGGTACTTGCCCAAAGCACCTGTTTACCAGGTTTTCACTTGTGGACGGGATTTTTCTCTTGATTTCTATTTTTCATGCCAAGATTCCTGTTTACCAGGTTTTTTTTTTGTATTTATTTTAGAATTTTTGCAATTTTTTGTATTTTTTTAGAAATTTTTGGAATTTTTTTTGTATTTTTTTAGGATCATGCATAATAGTTATGGAGGTGCATGTTGTTAAGTGCTTCTGGAAATGGTTCTCCCTCTGGTGTACCAAGATGATATGCTCCAGACCCATATGTTGTTGTGACTATATAGGGGCCTTCCCAGTTTGGTTCAAATTTTCTAGGCTTTTCTCTGTGTGGCTGGGTTTTGTAATTCATTTTCAGGGCCAAGACTCCAATATCAAAATGGAAAGCTCTGACTTACTTGGTGTAGCTCCATTTGAGATAGTTTTGATATGCTTGCAAGTGGACTAAGGTGGTTTTTCTCTGCTCATCTAGCATTTTGAGCTCATGCAACCTAGAAATTATGTACTGCTCATCATCAACAATGTCTTGCAAAGATACTCTCAGTGATGGAATTTCAACCTCGAGAGGTAAGATGGCCTCAACACTATAGAATAGAGAGTATGGAGTAGCACCAATGGGGGTGCGAATACTGGTTCTGTAGGCCCAAAGAGATGGATTCAATTGTAGGTGCCAATCTCGGCCAGCATCATTGACAGTCTTTTGAAGGATCTTGATGATTGTTTTATTAGATGCCTCTGCTTGACTGTTGCCTTTTGGATAGTAAATTCTAGAAAATCCCTGACGAATTTTGAATTTTTTACAAAGCTTTGTAACATCTTTGTTTTGGAATAGGCTACCATGATGAGTAATGATAGCTAAAGGAACTCCATAGCAGCAAATGATATAATTCAAGATGAATTTGGAAATTTTCTTGTTGGTGATGTATGTCATGGGGATAGCTTCCACCCATTTGGTAAAATACTCAGTAGTCATTATGATATACTTGTGGCCATCAGAAGACAGAGGTGTAATCTTACCTACAATATCAAATTCCCATTGAGAAAAAGGCCATGGAGAAACCACTAGTTGTAGATCTTGCGCTGGAGCATGAATCAAATTTCCATGGATCTGGCATTTGTAACATTTCTTAGCAAACTTGTGTGCATCTTGCTCCATAGTGGGCCAATAATATCTAGCTTTTACCAGCTTCTTAGCAAGAATTAAACCATTTAAATCTCCTCCACAAATACCATCATGAATCTCATGTAAAGTAGTGTTAGCCTCTTGCAAATCGAGGTATCTGAGGAGCGTTTGGTCAAAGGCTCTCCTATAGAGGGTATCACCGATGATGATATAATGAGAGGCTTGACGGATAAGGGCCTGACGTTTATTTTGGGATAGAGCAGGAGGTAAGATCTGGGTGTGTAGGTAATTGTAAACATCTTGGTACCAAGGGGAATCGGGACAAACAATAGCACACACAAGCTCAGATTGCAGAATATTAAATGCGGGAAGCAACAGCTTGTCGATGAGAAATTTACATCTTTCTTCATTATTTGGCATGTAGATCATAGAAGAAATAGTGGCCATAGCATCTACCTATTTATTATGTACCTGAGGAAGTTGTCAGAAGCTTATTGTGACAAATTAATCCTTTAGGAAGTCACCCAACTATTTGTAAGGTACTAAATTTTCATCTTTAGTTTCATAGTCATCAGTTACTTGTCGGATCACTAATTGGGAATCACCATACACTTTGAGATGTTGGATTTTCCATTGAATAGAAAGTTTGAGTCCAGTGACAAGGGCTTCATATTCATCAATGTTGTTGGTGAATGCAAATGCAATTGTATAGGATTTTGGTGTTACATTGCCTTGTGGGGTGACAAACATGATGCCTTCCCCCGATCCATGTCTAGTGTTTGAGCCGTCAAAATAGAGTTGCCATTCATTAGAGTCAGTGAATGTGAAAATAGACTCATCTAGAAATTTTGAGAGAAATGGATGATCATTTGGAACTGGTGCGTCTACAAGTTGATCTGCTATCACCTGGCCTTTTATTTCTTTCCGGTCTAAATACTCTATGTCAAACTCACTCAAGAGCATGACCCATTTGGCTACATGACCTGTGAGACCTGATTTGCTTAAAACATACTTCAATGGATCAATCTGAGACATGAGCATGGTTTTTTGATGTAGCATGTAATGTCTTAATTTTTGTGTTGCAAAAACCAGAGCAAGACAGGCTCATTCAATGAGTGAATAATTCAATTCATATCCAACCATTGTTCTGCTTATGTAATAGATAGCTCTTTCTCTTCCTTTTTCGTCATGTTGTGCAAGAAGAGCACCCAATGCAGTTTTTGTAGAAAAAATATACAAGATGAATGGCTTTCCTCAAATGGGAGGCATCAAGATTTGAGGATGTAATAGATAGTCTTTCAATTGTTGGAAAGAGTGCTCACATTTTTTATTCCAGTGAAAAATCAAACCTTTATGCAGTAGATTTTGGAAGGACTGGCACTTATCTGCGAGTTGTGCAATGAATCAGCGGATAGACTGTAGTTTCCCTTGTAGACTTCTCAGCTTCTTTAGAGTATTTGGCAGAGGCATTTCTAAAATATCTTGCACCTTTGTAGGATACACTTCAATACCTCATTGGGAAATGATATACCCTAGGATTTTTCTAGGAACAACTCCAAAAACACACTTTTTGGGATTTAAATAAAGCTTATATCCTTCCATTCTCTAAAAGATTTTGGCTAGAACACTTAAATGATCTTTCCTAGTAGTAGACTTGCAAGTAGTTCATCAACATAATATTCCATAAAGATATGCATGAAGTCATGGAAGATTGTGGTCATTGCCCGTTGATATGTTGCTCCGGCATTCTTGAGGCCGGAGGGAATGAAATTCCAACAATAAGTCCCCCAAGGACATGTGAAAGTTCTCTTTGGTTGATCTTTAGAAGCGATCCAAATTTGATTGTAACCAGAGAAGCCATCCATCAGTGACAACATCTCATATCCTGCAATCATGTCGACAATGATGTTGATGTTAGGCAAAGGAAAATTATCTTTGGGGCATGCCCTATTGAGATCACAGAAATTAGTACATATCTGTATGCCCCTAGTGTGCTTGCTGACAAGTAACAAATTGGAAATCCAGTCTGCATAATCTATAGGTATAATAAAACCAACATCCAGTAACTTCTTCAATTCTGCTTTTACCAGTAAAGCTATTTGGGGATGCATTTTCCTGAGTTTTTGTTTGACTAGTTTCACACCTGGCTTCAAGGGGAGGTGGTGAAGAACTAATTCAGGATCCAGATGAGGCATATCAACGTAGGACTAGGAAAAATTAAACTAGCACTCAAGAAAGAATCTGACAAATTCTTCCTTCTCTTTTGGTGATTATGATGTTGCAAAGTGTATGATTTCGGGATTGTTTGGCATTCCTAAGTTGATTTCCTCTGTCATTTCAATGAGCAATTTTGACTTTTCCTTTAGAGGGGGTATGTACAATCTTCCATCCTCAGTGCCTCAAACAGGTTTTCACCCTCGGATATGTCCTTTATTTTTATTTTTGCATGGTCAACTGGCGCCTTTTGGTTTTCACCAGAGGACCTATTCTTTTAATTTTTTCCTTTTTTAATTTTATCATTTTCACTTTTGCAACTGGAAGATGGAGTTGACTCCCCAAAATATGTTGTAGCAACAAGGTCAATAGAGAACCCTACTTTATGGTTGCCAGATGGCATGCCCTCTTAAAGCTCAAAAAAATTTTCTATTGCTTAATCATTTTCGAAGCAATCTAAGCTCGATGATCCTTGTTTGTCCCAATCAATAAGTTCAAGGTAAACTAGGGGGATATCATCATCAGTAGTGCAAATGTTTTCGAAGCTATGGATAAAGGAAAACATATAAACATCAGTATCATCAGATTCAAAGACTTCATGTACAAAAGGATCAGGATTGGGATCCCAGAACATTCTAGCCCAGGGATCAGGACAAGTTATTGGAGGAGGTATTGTGTTAACATGTTTGTCTTCTATTGGTGGGTCATCAGATTCAGGGAAGACACAGTCAATTTCATAAGAACTATAGGAATAGGACATCCATTCCCACTCATTGGAATTGATAATTTCATAATGGGGAACCTCATATGCCTTTTTATCATTCAAAACATCCACATTTTTACATGAGGCCATTTTAGCGTTCGAAGAGCCAATTCGCAATGGTTTAAATCCAATTCCAAAATGAGGAGGATGGACCTTTGCAGCAAGAGGTTCAACAATCCCTTGCTTGAGTACTCGAAGACCACTGGGGTCATCATAGCCTTTTTTCTGCATGAGTGTGAACCCTAGCCCATATCTTTCAACGGGTATTTCATTGGGCTCTTGTTCTTGATTTTTTTTGTCTTTGAAAATCTAGCTAGATGCATTATCATATACATGTTCCTCATGCAAACCTCCCCACCTAGTGAATGTGGGCGAGGGCATAACTTTCATGGTGGTCTTTGGTGGTTATTTTTGCAATAATTTTGGTTTTCCATAGGAATTTGGAGAGAGAGGAAGTTTCCCAATGTGAAAGGCTTGCGCCATTGTATACTCTCCAAAACCTTTATCTTCAATCTTCATCTTTCCTTTGACCATTTTTTCAAGGGTGGCTGGATCAATATATTTGGAAGAATTAGATGGGGCAGCTTCGTTGTTTGTAGGCACCTATTGTGCAGAACCTTCTTTCAAATTAGCACAGGATTGAAAAGGGTTAGGATCGCCTAGGATAGTGATCTCAGCTCCATTGTGGAAACATTTTAGACATTGGTGGTACATGGAGGGAACTTCCTTCATGTCATGGATCTGTGGGCATCCTAAGATTATGTTGTAGGGCATGTCGAGGTCCAATACTTGCAGCAATGTATTTTCTGTTGGAATAGTCCCAAAGGATAACTAAGAGGGGGGGTGAATCAGTTATTAGATACTTTAATTATTTTCTTTACTTAGATATCAATTAACATAAATAAAATGCACATTCAGATAACACAATAGAGAACACAATAGTTTTGGTTACAGGGAAACCAAATAGGTGAAAACCCCGGTGGGAATTAGCACCCACAAAGAACTGTACTTGAGTATAATTATCCATGTTAGGAGATCTTGAAACCATGTTAGGAGTTGTTCTTTACAATGCAATAAGTATAGAGACCTGATTAAATGTCATACCATGTTAAGAGTCTTTTACAAGTAACCCTGTTAGGGGTGAGGACTCACTGTCCAAAAGCTCACTGCTAAAATGATGAAGGCTGCCACCTTTAGTAGAACAGATATACACTATATCTGATAGATGAACTATTTGAGTAGACCTACTGTCTTGATCATTTCCAGTGTATTGTATACTTCCACTTCTTCTTCACATATATCTTTTCTTGATGAATGAAATGTCTCCACTGTCCCAAAACAATGGACATTATGTTCCATACTTTTTATTATCTTTATTCTTCTCATTCACACTTAGCGTTCATCAAATGAACTACTATAAGTATCTTCTCCAAAGGATGTGATATTTTTTGGCTCTATGAGTCCCTTCAATACTTCTTTAGTCGGCTACATCAACCACACAACCTGATTGGAATCACGCAACCCAAACTGACTAGATGCGACGCTTCACAAAGTCAGATCCACCAAATTAACTCCAACTTCATGATTATGATAGAACATGTTTGGCACCCTTAGATAATTATCTTTAACTCATAACTAAACTTTAATAAAAACACACATATCCCAAAGATAGGTGCAACTCAAGAAATAATGTAATTATGTCGGCTCTTCATAGATAGTCTTCAGTATCTGTAACTGTCATAACTGATTAGCATAACTCAATTGAAACTTCATATCTGACTCGACATGAATGCACATAGCATCTAGAAAATGTATACACCATGGAAATGAACACACATAGCTCCAAAACATCTGTACTGATAATTGCATATAGAAAACTATTGTATATTATATTTTGTCATCAATGAAAAACATACAATCACTTATTTGCATAGAAGAAAATCTCCAACAATCTCCCTCTTTGACATTGATGGCAACATATGATGTTATCAACTCAAAGCGTCTTCCTTATTTTTAGAATCTTCTCAATATCCTCATCAAAAGTTCCTCTTCACTGTTGCTGCTCTGTATACTCCCCTAGAGTATATGCTCCCCCTTACTAATACTCACCCTTTGACATCAATGACAAAGGGTGTTAAACACCATTAAGTATAGGTACTACTCCAGAAGTAGAGTATTCAACCATTCATCAGTCACCAAGGACTGATGTTCTTGCTGCAAATTCTAATTAGACTCAGGAAAGGGAATTACTCCCAACTTCTCCCTGAGATACTCAAAAGTATCTTTTGATAATGGCTTTGTAAA
>MU225430.1:10255249-10275266 GCA_018584345.1 Thuja plicata
TATTTCCCTTTACCTTTCCTTTCTTTCTTGGAAATCATAGCAATGATTTCTTCTAGTTTTGTATCCACTTCTTCATTATTACTAGAGCTGCTTATGGATTTCTTGTTGTGGACTGAGGCTTTGAAAGCTGTCTCACTTTTGGGTTCTATCTTCAATCTTGATATCTCAAATGCAGATATTTTGCTGATCAAGTCTCTCTCTTGAAGTCTTTTGAAAATTGCGTAGTCTCATCTAAGATATTGATCTTGCTCTCATAGTCTGTTGTTAGTGTGGTCATTAGTTTGTCCATAATATCATCCTCTGAAATTTCTCCACCATTGTTCCTGATACCTGAACTGCTTCATTAATTCTTTGATTGTAGGCTCTGATGTTTTCTTCAAGTAACATCTCTAAGTTGTTTTACCTTTTCTTCCATTTCTTTATGTGCGCATTCTTTTCTTGGATGTCTCCTTCAAACATATCTTATTAGTATTTCCAAATAGAGTATGCTTTATCTGCCTTCTTGATCTCAGAAAATTCACTGTTAGATAGGGCACTGATTAGGGCTTCTTTGGCGATTGCATTTTGAGTGAACACTTCCTTTTGTTTGATTGTAGAGTCTTCTTCTGCAAGGTCTTTCAAGGTGGGAACATCAATTTCTTGAGTGGCAATCTCATAGATCTCAAATCCAATGCACTGAAGATGTGTAATCATTTTGTTCTTCCAGTAAAGATATTTTTCTCCATTGAACTTAAGACTCTCTTTCCTAAAGTATGCCATCTGATCTACCTTAAGCTGTTAGGATTTCTCTCCAAGGCACTTGGATCTGATACCAATTGTTGGAATAGTCCCAAAGGATAACTGAGAGGGGGGGTGAATGATTTATCAGCTACTTTAATTCTTTTCTTTACTTAGATATCAATTAACATAAAGAAAATGCACATTCAGATAACACAATAGAGAACACAACAATTTTTGTTACGGGGAAACCAAATAGGTAAAAAACCCGGTGGGAATTATCACCCACAAAGAACTATACTTGAGTACAATTATCCCTGTTAGGAGATCTTGCAACCCTGTTAGGAGTTGTTCTTTACAATGCAATGAGTACAGAGACCTGGTTAAAGGTTGGACCCTATTAGGAGTCTTTTACAAGTAACCCTGTTAGGGGTGAGGACTCACTGTCCAAAAGCTCACTGCTAAAATGATGAAGGCTGCAACCTTCAGTAGAATAGATATACACTATATTTGATAGATGAACTGTTTGAGTAGACCTACTGTCTTGATCAGTTCCAATGTATTGTATACTTCCACTTCTTCTTCACATAGATCTTTTCTTGATGAATGAAATGTCTCTATTGTCCCAAAACAACAGACATTTTGTTCTGTACTTTTTATGTCTTTATTCTTCTCATTCACACTTGGTGTTCATCAAATGAACTACTATAAGTATCTTCTCCAAAGGATGTGATCTTCATCGGCTCTATGAGTCCCTTAAATACTTCTTTATTTAGCCACATCAACCACGGAACCTAATTGGAATCATGCAACCCAAACTGAATGGACACGACGCTTCACAAAGTCGGCTCCACCAAATTAACTCCAACTTCACGATTCTGATAGAACATGTTTGGCGCCTTTAGATAATTATCTTTAACTCATAACTAAAAATGAATATGAACACGCATATCCCAAAGATAGGCGCAACTCAAGAAATAATGTAATTATGTCAGCTCTTCACAGATAGTCTTCAGTCTTTGTAACTGTCATAATTGATTAGCATAACTCAACTAAAACTTCATATCTGACTCAGCGTGAATGCACATAGCATCTAGAACATGTATACACCATGGAAATAAACATGCATAGATCCAAAACATCTGTACTGATAATTGCATATAGAACACTGTTGTATATTATATGTTGTCATCAATGACAAACATACAATAACTTATTTGCACAGAAGCAAATCTCCAACATTTTCACTAACTGGACCAATTCTGATGGGTAGTATGATGACTCCTTTGGAAGGACATTCAGCATCATCATATGCTTTTATTTTGATTCTCCTGGATGGATCAATGTCACTCTCATTATAGCCAAGATCAAGGATAACCTTTAAGGTAGAGATGTTAAGTCTTGCTCCATCGTCTATCATGACTTACCGTATTTTTGTATTATGGACAAAGACCTTAAGATGAAGGGGGTCATGATGGCAAAGTCGATCATGTGGAACATCATCTTTTGAAAATTTAACATGCTGGGATGCGGAGAAGTGCCCAATCATGGCCTGAAACTGGTCAGTGTCAATGTCAATCAGAACAGTGGATTCTTTCAAAGCTTTGTCAAGGATTTCCTTGTGATGGGGGGATGTGCGTAGCAGATCAAGGATTTATATTAGGGCAGGGGTCTTACCAATCTGGTCGAAAAGATTATAATCAGAAGGTACTTTTGATTTAGACAGTGTGCCAGGCACAATAATCTTGGTACGACAAGTGGTGACAGCACATTGAGGATTACTATCTCGAAAGGTCAAAGTGGGCACATGTGTATCGAACTCAGAGAAGAAATTGATGGTATAATCATGGCCGGTCTGAGTGTAATTGACATTGTTCTTTGAATTTGAATTTGATGTAGAGGAATTTCCCTTCTCATGATCCACCAAAGGATTTGTGAAAATGGTATGGTCAGTATTGGAAGATCTCGTTGTGGGTTCAACTTAAATCATACCTTGATAAATGAGATATTGGACTTTATGTTTTAATTGATAGCAGGAATTGGTTCTATGTCCTTTTGTTTGATGATAATTGCAATAAATTTTTTTCATCCCACCAAGGGGGTTTAACTGTTGGTTCATCATGGATCTCGGGTAATTGAATATAATTGTTTTGCAATAACTGTTGCAACACCAAATGAAGTGGTTCACCCAATGGTGTGAATTTTCTTTCTGGTCCATCTCTGTTTCTCGGCGGTCAATGTTGCCAATTTCGTTAGGGTTTATTATTTGCTTGTGTTTGAGGTTGAGTTGGAGATGGCATCAGAGGCATTGCTTGAGTCAATGTTTGCAAATCTATGAGAGTTGGTCCTTTGAGGCTCACTTTTTTTGTGTTGCATTGACCGTTCGTGCATTGACAATGCCATCATTCATGACATTTTTGTTCCAAGACCAAAATTTTGGCTTGTCACTTGAAGTGCTTTCATTTTAATTATCCTTGTTGATTTTTAGGACTCCTTTCTCAATAAGAACATCTTCAATATCAATTCCTTTATTCATGAGCTTTTGAATGGTGTTTGGGCATTTCATCTTGAACTCATACATCATTTATGGTACCAGATTTTAAATAAATAATTGTATTTTTTGTTCTTATGGAACATCAAAAGGACATTGACTAACCAAATTTCTCCATCATAAAAGGAAAGTCATAAATGATTCTCCAAATCTTTTTTTAGTTGTGCACAAGTCAGTCAATGTAACCTCGCTTGATATGTTAAATGCAAAGTGAGAGATGAATTTTTCTGCCAATTCTTTCCATGACCTGATATTGCCTGGTAACTTAGAGTACCATTCCATTTCTTGCCCTTCAAGGCTTCAAGGAAAGAGTCTCATAAGGTATGTGTCATCGTTTTGAACCTCAATGCAAGAAGTATCAAATTACCTAATATGATCGATGGGATTACCTTTTCCTTTATACTTTTAAAATTTTGGTACTTCAAAATTCTTTGGAAAAGGAGGCATGTAAATACTTGCATCAAATGGATTAGGACATAGCTCTCGTTTTGTATAAATTTTATTTTTGTCCTTGAGTTGTATGTCATTTAGTTGTTTCTGCAAGAGTTGGATTTGTTGAATCATGTCATCATTCTGCAAAGACTTCATAGCTTTTCCCCGTGTATCAGAATGATGTCTCTTTTTAAAAGCGATCGAGAGTTGACTATATTCCAAGGTCTCTAATTCTGACGATTCAGATGAGATGTCATGGAGTGGTGCCATTTTTTGTCTGGCATGTTGTTGAGGATCTTCCACATGTTGCTGATTTATTGGTAGAATATTATATTGTTGACCTTGTGTCACATAGTATGGTTGAGAAACTTGTTTTTGATACCTTGGTGCATACTATTGTTGTTGAGATTGCACCATATGTTGTTGTTGTTGTGACACATTTTGTGGTTGTGAAACATATTATTGTCATTGTGGAACGTATTGTTGCTAAACATGTTGTTTTTGTTGCTATTGTTGAACATGTTGTCATAGAGCATGTTGTTGCTGTTGAGCATATTGTTGTTGTAGAGCCTGTTGTTGTTGTTCTACATATTATTGGATATATTGTTGTTGTTGTGGGTGCACTTGTTGCACCTTTGGACCTTGCACATGTTGTGTAGAAGGATGAGATTCTTGACCCACCTACATTGTTTGTTGTTACATGTTATGATCTTGTTTAAATCCAAGTTGTGCAAGTATACCTCCAAGACTTGAAGTCTTATATTTTGATGGTTTTTCTTGAGTCATCATGTTAACTTGTGCTACAAATTGTTTTTGCACTGGTTGTGTTATATCCATAGGTGGTGCTTGTTGAGCCGCTTGGGCTTGTTGCACTTACTGTGTTACATGTGCTTGTTGAGTCACCTTGGGTGGAATTAGTGAGATATCAATGATGCTCTTCTTCTTTTGATCTTGTAACATACTTGGCATAGTTGTATCAAATGTGGGTACCCTTGGTGGTTCGTTGAATGGTCCTTTGGATGTTGTTGCATCTGAAGTACTTCCTAGGAATGTTGTTGTAAGGAAGAAAATATTGTTTTTATTATAGTGGTTCATTTAACATAAAATACCTTACATTTGAATATTGTTATGGGGGTAAATAAGATGCTCTCTTTCTATCCTTAGATATACAAATGAAAGATCCAAGTTGATTAACCCAAAAGGAAGGATCAATGCATAAATGAATTAATCATTTGGAAACAAGAATAAGGAAGGAAGATCTTAAGTACCCGGTTGATTTGTTTATTTGAATATGTTTTAGATTTAGATATATTGATAACCTTAATTGAATTGAATATGAGAAATGCACTAACCTTAAAATGTTGCAGATCTGAAGAATGTTGTTTTCTGAGGCCTGTGTTGAGTTTCTAGAAAATCTTAAACCAGATCTGGAATAGAAACGAAGAGACAGATGAAACCCAAAAATCTTTTTCTGTTCTGAGACAATTCTAATTTGTACCCTCAAGTCAATGTCACCATTGGCCAGAATTTCCAATTGTGCCCTAGGGCAGAATTGACCTAAAAAGTCTTAGACTGAAATTCTATTTTTGAATCTTGAAAGTTTGTCGAAAAGGGTATCCAAATCTCTGTCTCAATCTGTTGTTCCAAACCTGTACCTACAACAAAAATGGTTTGTTTTTTGGGGGGAAGGGTTTGTCTTGGTCAAACCCCGATTTTGGAATTAACCTCAAATATATAATTGAAATTGCAGAAATAAACAAATTAAATGAAACAATTCACCTTTCACATGTAAAAGTCCTTGTGGAGGATTCAAATCTTTGAATCCACAAGTATGGATGCACCAAATGGATGTAGAATGTAGAATGTATAATATTGGATGTCTTCAATCAATTTCTTGTAGATCTTCAACACCAAAATTGAATGGGTTTTTGAATTGGAAGAGGCTTCGAGGAATGTGGATGGAGAACTCTTCAACAAGAGGGCTTCATGGAGCTTGAATCCTTCAATGGCCACCAATGGATCTCCTTGATGAAAATGGATGCTTTAGAAGTTCTTGAGAATGGATGAATACTTCAATGGCTACTTGACTTGTTTCAAATCTTTCTTCTTCACCTTTTGAATTCACTCTTCAAGTCTTGAGCTCTTGCAATTATCAAGTCTTAGATTGTTCTTGCTTATGTATAATGATGGTTAGAGAAAATGAGAGGAGAAAACTTCCTTTAATATAAAATTAGGGCACAATCTTCTAGAGAGGCCAACATAAGAGAATTAAATTCTAAATGGACCCATGCCCCTAGAAGAGGACCTATATTAAATATAATTTAGGATTTGTTGTCCCGAAGACCGAAACAGACGACCCGGAAGCGGGAATTAACTTTTACCAAAGACCGACATCTGGAAACCCTAAGATTCTAAAATTTGAACCCCGGGCCTAGAAAAGGTTGATTGTGACCTAGGTCAAGGTCGAGGTCGACCTTGACCTTTAGGTCAAAGTCCTAGTTTCTCAGTCTGGGGTACCAGAAATAGGCCGGAAAAAGTGGAAATGGGGCAAAACAGGGGGATAAAGCCAGATCAAAGTTAGGAACCCATTCAAGGCGCTTAACATGACCCCAAACCACTTACTCGGAAGGCTAAACCAGTCTACCATGGAAGTGCTTCCATTTTCTGACTATACATTTGCATGTATTACCGAAGGAGGACCACATGGTTATATTTCTTCAAAAGGGGGTACATCTAGCATTCCCCAAGGAAATGTGAACGTCTCGTTTGATTCTTTGGGCAAGCAATTCTTAAAATAAACCCTTCATGTTCTTTGAGGATATTTCTTAGGGACTTTTGTAGCATCCACCGTCTCTGAAGGAGAGGGTATTATCTCTTCAAATACAGGATTAGCCAATGGTATATATTGTTCCTTTTGAGGAATATTGATGGTTAAATCATTTCGTTGTCTTTTTTGTGTTGCTGCCATAGTTTACTCATCAAAGGCTTGTTCTCATTTTTCTCTATCCCGAACCACTAAGGCTTGGTTCTCTTCCAAAGTAGATTGTGGTGTATTTTGATATTCCAAGGATAATTGAGGATTTGTCCTTCATATTTCTTTGATATATCATCTCGGATCTTGAGTCATGAGATACATTAATGTCTGTCGAACATTTTTGTTTTTGACAGCTTCGTCAATCTCCTCTCTAGGTAAATCTTTGAAGGAAACAAATGTTTTGTGTGAGTCTCCAGAATCTGAAGAGGGACTTGAGGCATTTCTAGCATCTTGATTTTCTTGCGGTGGTGCAGGAGGTTGATAAGATCCAAAATCCATGTTTTTCTTATGTTTTTGTTGTAGATAATTGGGTTGGACTTGATTGAATTGACAAGTTTTTTGGTATTCCTCCTCGAGTGTAGGGGGGACACTACCATGGCCAGGTGGCATAGGTATGAAAATTGGTTCAAAGGTTGGTGGGGGTCCCCACTAAATAGTTCCAAAATTTGGGGAAGTATTTGAAGGATTTCCCATGTTGCATAGATCATTGCTTGGGGTTGTACCAGGTATCATATGTGTGGTGATAGGTCCTTAAGGAAATGTGACATGTCTTGGGTCATGAAATGTTTGATGCACTTATTCCAATGGTTGCATATTGATTAGGTCAGTTTGGTTCTGAATTGCAACACCTTGTCTTGGATCAAAAGGTAGTTGAGATTTTGGTTGTGATGTAAACATAGGTAGATAGGGATCTTGTTTCCTTTTGGATGCTTGAGACCTTGTGAAAACAGGCATGACTAATGTATGCAAATGCAAGATTTTTTTTTGGATTTTTGGAAATGAAAATTTTGAAATGCAAGGAGCTTATGAAAAATGCAACCTAAGGCTTATGCAACTATGTTTTTGATTTTTTGGACTTTGACAATAAATATTTGGAAAGGAGACAAACCTAAGAGCATAACCTCATGAGGTTGAATAATAATCGTGACTTGAAAAAAAGGATTGAGGGACAAGGGACAATTTTGATAAAAGGGATTAGGTCAAATCCATCATGACAAAGGTGGAATATGACCAATTGATAAGGGGGGGGGGGGGTTTGAAATTTACAAAGGGGACCAAGTCAAGATCCTGTTTTCAGCGCCATAAAGAAATGTTCCATGATTTGGATACTTTCTAGGATTGTTTGCAAATTTTTTAGAGAGGATCTAAAATGATTTATGTATGCAAGAGGACTATGATTAGGACCTATCCAAGAGGGACTATAATGAGGATTATGATGAGGCCTATAATGCAAGGGACTCTTTGAAATGCAAATGCAAGGAGATTAGGACATGAATATGCAAGATGAAGACTTTCAAGCATACCAAGAGGTTCCAAGTGAAAAGTTTAAGGTTCAATATGTTTACTCAAAGACAAGGTGTGTTTTGACCATTTGATTTTTTTTTAAGATGATTTGGAAAAAGTGTTCTTTAAGAAGAGTGTTTTTAATATTTTTCCATTTTTTTTATAGTTTGAAAACACTCACGCAAGACACGTCATTGAGAATGGTTGTTGTAAATACGAACAAACACACCACATCCTAAGGAGAGAAAGGACAATATCTATTGAATCCCTACTTGAACCGAAGTTTAGCCATGCTTACTAATAGTGGAAAACTTAGAAGCTTGGAGGCACGGGCTCATCCTTATAGTGCACTCACTTCTTAGGCACTCCAAGATTTGAATCCCAAGGGTCATCACTTACCAAGGGACTATTGTCTCGACTAATAGCCATGAAAGTGTGGGGCATCTTAGTTGGTCTCCGACCTTCCTTTTCTGCCAACAGATAGAGGGTTTTTGGATACTACAACATGGTTATTAGTAAAGGCATCTGTTTAGGTGGTTATACATGCGGAAGATTAGCTCCATTAGGGAGGCCTCCCAGCCTACAAAAGTTATTTTCTATAGGTTTTTATGCACCACTAGGGTGTTGAGGGAGATCTTCTTCCTGGTATAACATATTCAACACTTGTTCATTGTGAGATTAATCATAATGACGTCTTTTCTATACCGGTTCGGAAGGGCTTGGCTTTATCCTATTAGCGGTTGGGAAATCCACTCTCACTGGCTCTATTAAAGCAGTTGGAAGGTAGTCACACTAAAGGAATTGCATGGATTTCTCTTACACCCAAGATCCATGAAGGTGAGGGGAGAGGATATGTCCATATAGTTCCTAGGGTTTACAAAAACTAGAAGACACTTCAGACACATAAATGAAATAATTCATTTTAAGCACTAAGTTGAAGTGTTTCTAAATACTAAAAGCACACATGAAATTTTTAGAAGACACACAAGGTCTTCTACAAACAACTTGCACAAAAAAATTTAGTATTTTTATGATTCATTCTTCCTCCCATGATTGCCAAAATGCTGCACAAATCATCAGTAACACAGAAATCCAGTATACTAAGTGCAGAAACGGATTTAGGAATGGAGAAAATCAGAAACTTTCATGAAAAACATCAATTTTACCACCTGTGCAGGAACAGCATACCACCTACGTAGAACCAAGGTACCACCTACGCAAAACCAGGCTACCAACTGTGCAACTTCTTACCACCTACATAGAACCTGCAACCAAGTGCACAGCAACTTATCAGAAGCTTAAAAAGTGGTGAAAACTTGCAAAATCAGAGGTCTTTTACACATCTAAGAATGTAAGACTATCATAAACACAACTAGGGTTCATTCCTTATGCCATTTATGATTTATTTGAAGATATTGAAATCAATTTGAAACCCTAATTAGCTTTTGTGTGCATTAAACCGATTTGGGAACACCTTAAACAAGAAATCTGCATTTGATCCTAAACTAGTTCAAAGTTCATTTTAGGATCCCAAATCAAATGTGCATGTTCATTTTAGAGTCCTTAGAAACTCAAAAAACTTGATTTTGCATAATGTATTCCATTTGAACCCCTAGTTAGACTAGATTGTGACTTTGATTGAAATAAAAAAAAACTTGATTGCATGTAACCCTAAACTAGGGGAAGTTCATTTTAGGATCCCAAATCAGATGTGAGAGTTCATTTTAGGCTTGCAAATTGAAATGTAAGGTTCATTAACCAAGTTAGGGTTCATTTTCATTGTTTAGGGTCCATTTTAGCCTTATAACAGATGAAAATTAGAAAAGAAAGCATGAAATGCATAAATGCTTCCTAAACTTGTAGGTACTGATTGTAAACCCTAACCATGGATCTTATTTAATTATGTAGCTAAGCAGCCAACTCTGCAGAGTTGGGTGCCAAGTGCGTAGGTCTGGGTCCCAACTGCGCAGGACATGCAACCAACTGTGCATGACTTAACCACCTGCGCAGAACTTGTGAGCACCTGCGCAGAACCTGTAACCACCTATGCAGAACTCTTCTAGAACCTACAAAATGCACAAAACTTTAAACAGTTAGGCATGTTTCACATCAGGTTCACCAAATGTAAGACCAAAAAAAGGCATGAAAAGCATATCTAGGTAACCACAAACCCTAAACAATATGCTAACCTATCTAGTCTAACATTAGAGCCATTGAAATAGGAATTCACAAATAATATGCAACAAAAACATAAGAACTCCCTTCAAATGATGTTCAAATGTCCTCCTTTCTTCTCCATAAAGGTATATTATGTTTCTCTTTGGCAATAACACAATTGCACAAAGAACTTGAAAGCACAAATTGATAATGAGAATACTAGGAGATAGTGGTTCAAACTTGAAAGATAGGAAAGCATCTCAATTTATAGAAAATGAGAAGCAATTAGGTGAATTAGAATGCATAAATGTACAATTAAGGGAAAAGAAGGTAGGATATTTGGAAGCATGATTAGGGGGAAATTGAATAAGGAGATATTGAAGATATATGGGAGAAATTATGAAGAACCTTAATAGGGATGTGAATCTCAATTAAGGGATATGACAATTAGGTGGGATTAGGAGTCATTAAATAAATGAATAACTCAATATTCCTCACAAAATCAATAATTAGTATTTATAAAATTATAAAATCCCATAAATTAGAATTAGTAAATTAATTAATTGTGAAGACTTAGGATAAAAAAATGAATAAATATGATTTATTCATCAAGAATAGGGACAAACCTTAGGTTATTCATCCCAAGAGGATAGATTAGTGAATTATCGATCAAATTGAAGGTATTAATGTACAGTTGAAATTATTTTGATAATATTGATAGAATTAGGATAGGTTCGAGGTATTGATGAACTTTGACAATGTGCCTGAATAATGATGTTTGAAAATGATTGAATAGCGTCAATGAACTTTGATGGCGCCATAGGATTTGAAACAGGAATAGGGAAACAGCGATGAACTTGGACAATGTTCCCAAAATAATAATGATCAAAATAGCATTGATGATCTTTGTCAACGCTATTGAATTGATAATGATAACATTGATGAACTTTGACAATGTTATCCAATAGCTGATTAAAGAGATATGAAGCATCGATGAACTTGGACAATGCTCCTGGAATGATGACAAGATTGATTGTATTTAGAAAAGAGTTTGATCGATTTGAAAATGATGTAATTAGGCATTGGTGATCTTGGACAATGCCCTAGAATGGTTGGAACGAGTCCAAACAATTCTGAAAATTGTTATGAATAGAATGGAATAGATTTGAACTAATTTAGGATAATTTGAAATGGTTTAGGATAGGTTTAGGATCAAATAGGATTGGTTTAGGGTTGACTGGAATTGATTAGGAAAATGATCGATTTGATAAAGAGAGTAGAAATATTAGTAAATAATTGAACAATTTTGCAATATTCAATCATCGATGAAAGACACAATGTTGTCATATAATAAAGATCATATGTGCAACATAGAGGAATAATTAGGTCACAAAACAATGTTTCAATTGCAATGCTAAAAATGTTAAAACACGTATTGTAGCAGGCTCAAACTATTTTTAGGTGTCTCCATAGACATTACCACGTTCAACCATGGAAATCATAGAATTGAACTGATTTAGGATAATTTGAAATGGTTTAGGATCGGTTTAGGATCAAATAGGATTGGTTTAGGGTTGACCAGAATCGATTAGGAAAATGATCGATTTGATAAAGAGAGTAGAAATGTTAGTAAATAATTGAACAATTTTTCAATATTCAATCATCGATGAAAGACACAATATTTTCATATAATAAAGATCATATGCGCAACATAGAGGAATAATTAGGTCGCAAAACAATGTTTCAATTGTAATGTTAAAAGTGTTAAAACACGTAGAGTAGCAGGCTCGAACTATTTTTAGGTGTCTACATAGACATTACCACGTTCAACCATGGAAATCATAAAATAAACTTTCCAAACCTTTAGTCAAACAAAATTTATGAGATTCCAACTATTTTAGTGAGACATGTATATTTTGTTCATGCTCACTGTAGACCTTGAGGAGGGTTTCATCTACTTTTCCATCGAATTGCAAAAATTTCAAAATATTCCATAGAAATGCATGAAACTTGATTCAAATGATAGTTGGTCATTGTTCTACCTTCAAAAATGGTTGTGGATCATTAAACCATCATATAACACCATGTAATTAACTGTTGCAGTCATGATCAAGCCATAAATGTGGAACAATCATCATTTTTAAATTGGACCCTCCTTTCCACAACATTTTCAAAGCTATCCACCATCTGTCGTTCGACCATAAGATTTATTTTTTAAAGAAACTCCAACCATCTACAATAGAAAACCAACTGCCATTAACTATTCATCTTCATGGTTTGTGCATGTTTCCATAATGACAAATTCTAGAGAGTTGCAATGAACTCCTATGCAACTTTTCCACCTTTTGTATTTTGTTCACAAATAGTTGTACAAACTCCCTAAATGACTTCTAATCGCCTAGTCAAGTCTAAGTGAGGCCAATTAATTCTTCAAACAAGTATAAATAGATAGGATCCATCATTTCACCCTTTCTTAAAAAATTTACAAGAATAATGCAACATTTTCCCATATACGCCTATGGAACAACATGACACTACAATTGAGTTCAAACCATTTGAAATGGTCCATAGGACATTCTTTCAACCTTGTCATGATACCAAAACTTGAAATCACTCACAATTGCCTTATCGATGAATAGACTTGCTACAGTGCTCTTGCACCAAAGTATGAAGATTAAGCAACCCTATATGTTTGATTTATTAATTCTCACTGAAAAGAATCAAGACCCACTTAAAATATACAATCGGAGAGAAGAGCACCATTGAAGAACAAGAAATTGTCAAGACTGTGAGCTTTTGGATTGGGACATTGTGAAAATGACTACCTCGGACAACCAAAAAGGTGTTTATGGTTTTATACATAAACATATTGAATGGATACTTGTGTTGATATATATGACAGATCTTGTCACTTCCTTCTGTCAAGTGAAAAAATTCTGGATATTCTACAGAAATGTGTTTGTTTATTCCCAAACAAATTTCCAATCCTCTGGATGCACCAATGCTTACATTATAATCAGTGAAGCTAACTTACGCATTGCTACATCCTATAGAAGGAATAGCCATTTTAATTTATTCCCATCACAGATCAGTTTCATGATAAAATTTACCTTTATTTGGAATTCTATATAGAAGAGCTTCTCACTTCCTACACACTGCCCACTACAGTTGAAATAAGCTACTACTGCATAACAGACCTTTTCACTTCCTTTAGGCAGGTGAGCAGAATCTGAAGATTCTATGAATGTGTGTATGTTTGTTGCGTAAATGGCTAACCAACTTTTACAATGCACCAATGCTTACATTATAGTGTATCATTTATGCATTGGTACATCCTATTGGCATGATATCCATTTTGATTTGTTCCTATGACAATTCAGTTTTTAAATGATTTATACCTTCATTTTCAGATTCTATATAGAAACTTATGACTGACTTATTGAATGGCTACTTGTGTTCATATGATATATTATTGGATAATAGAGCTTGCCACTTCCTCTAGGCCAGGAGAGTTGAAAGTGTGTATGTTTTATTTGAAGAATGACTATCCATTTGTTAGGATGCACAAATACTTATGTTATAATGTCTAAACATAATTGATGCATTGTTGCATCTTAGGAATTAAACAAATGTTTCCATTTGTTTTATTCACAAATTCAGTTTTACGATGAATTCTCCCTTGAATTGAGATTTTATATAGAAAGCTCTGACTACAAATACATTTGGGTATTCAATTAAATATGTTTTTTCTATTGAATGTAGATTTTTTAGGGGGTAGTAGGGCTACGAATGAAGATGAGGAAGGCCTCATAATCAAACTACATGTACTTGTTGGTGAAACCTAATCTAATACATTATTCAACTAGTTATGATGAGTTGATTATAGTATTCAACATCTCAATGCATACATATGTGCATATTGAATTAATTATGGTTGTTGGAGAAGGATTTATAGTTCTTTGAGAATTTTTCATGGCCATCCTAAATTTTTTAGATAAAATGTAACTTTTTATTGATGTGAAATTATTACACATGGTGACTTATAGCTGGACGGATCTCAGAAAGAACTTTAGGGGTAATTGAAAAATACTACAAGTCTACGAGACAATTTTGAAAATATGGCAAGGCAAAATAAGGACTGAAAATGATCAGTTACAATAGGAAAAGGAGGATATAAAGAGAATCTATTCTAAATCCAAGAATAAGACAAATAATTATAGATTCCACCACTTCAACAATGAATGTTTTATAGATTTTTTTATAATAAAATTGATTGTGATCAATATCTCATCTTCGTCAAAAAAGGATTCCTATAAAGTAGCTTCTACATTCTTATTCATGATATGAATTGTACTTTAAGAACTCATTATTAAACTGATTAATACAGTTACCATAGTGTACTCAAGTTAGATAAAAAAACACAAATATTTACATAATTTTCACTGTTAAGGTTGACAAAGAACTAGATCACAAAACCTGATTTCAGTAGTCCACCTTCCTTCCACTATTGTGATGGCCATCACGACCTGTTGTCCCAATGTTGCACCCTAACATTTTCTTTTCTTTTCCCACTATTTCACTTTCACCTCATCCTGTTTTCCTCTGTCATTGCTAATCCACTCTACACAAAATTCTCCCCACTAATTACAACTTACTTTCTAAACAAAAAAATTGGTTCTAATTTCTCAATTCCATTGTGAAATCTAATAAGAAACCAAATAAAATAATAAGATACATACCAGCAAAAACTGTTTAAAGTTGACAAAGAATTGGGACATAAAACCTGATTTCGCCTTCCTTTCACTCTCTCTTGTCACTCATGCAATTGTCGTGCAACGGGTTTTCCCAACATTTCAACCCAAAATTTCCTTTGGTTTGCCCAATGTTTCACTTCCACTTCATCATGTTTTCCTCCGCTGCTACTAATCCGCTCTGCACAAAATTCCCTCCACTACTTACAACTTAGATTTCTAAAAAAAAATGGTTCAAATTTCTTAATACAAATGTGAAATCCAATAAAAAATCAAATAAAAGAAGAAGATACATACCAACAAAACAAGAAGAATCTCTCTGATAGGGTTAATGCGATGAATTTCTTCTCGCACTCTTTCTTCACCAGGTCTACTTTTCTTGCCTCTTGTTCTCCACAGTTGTGTTATCTCAGACAGCAACAACAAATGCCACACTTTAGTTTCCCTGATTTCTTCTACTACCTCCTCTCCTATTTCTCCATGATAAGGTTAATGTGACAAATTTCCTCTCACGCTCTTTCTTCACCAGGTCTACTTTTCTTGCCTCTTGTTCTGTGCAGACGTGTTATCTCAGACAACAACAACAACAACAACAACAAAAATATGCCACACTTTAATTGCCATGATTTCTTCTACTACCTCCTCTCCTATTTCTCCTCGAGCAATTGTCTCTAAATGAAATATAAATAGTTCATAACCATGTGCATATATTAGGGTTTTTATGTGTTATAGCATCCATAACGCACGATTAGGGATTTTAACACAGATAACACGATATTCCTTTTCTTTCTTTTAAAACCATTCCCACGATTTCTTGGTGACCACACGGTTAACTCAAACTCCACTAGCGTGGTTAACTTTACCACTTTGTTTTGATTGTGACATCTTCTTTTCTAGCTATCCACACATTTGCAGTTGACTGTACCCCTCAGTCTTGGCGGTGACATTTTCTTTTCTAGAAATTAACTATTAGTGTTTTTTGCTTTCGCTACCATAAAAGTAAACGTGACTTTTATAATAGTTAATGTTGTTATCTTTTGTTTCTCTCTCATTTTTTCCACACGCTAGCTGGTATCCACCGCAGAATCCGTACTATGCATCCATGCGATGTGTTTGGTATGCCATGTCATGATTTTTGTGTCTACCATGTTGCTTTTTGCGTCAAGATAGACAACTCCTTGAATTAGGCAAGTATGATATCCATTTCATTAAGTTCAACTTGCAACAAGCCACGTGCCCTAATCAAACACCTATAACCCTACCCATGCCAACATTGTTTGTATTCATTATTTCTTTCTATATTCCAACTCTTTTCATCAAATGGCGCTTGATCAAAGATAGTGATCTCCACTTATTAGGCTTCCAAAGTTTTTTTTAAACATTGCCACATCTATTTTAATATCAAATAATGACATAAATATTTATTTGTAAGTGCACAGGGGCCACAATTCACAAGATTAAATTTGCGTTCATGAAATCTATTTGATGAAGAGTGATTGCTTACGAGCTTCAGATTTTATTCAAGTCATTTTTGTGATGTTGAATTTTTAGGATGTCTCAATTTTTAAATTTTGTTGTTTCCTCTTAGTGGCTTCAAGAATAAATTATTTGAAGTCAATATTCACAAGTTATGATCAAAGTGGATAACTATTTATCAACCATTGTAATGAGCTAAATACTTTAACACATTCTAATTTCTAGTTTTCTGATTTTTTTCCAAATAATTTTTCATGATTGCAAATATTTTCCATATCCATAAACTTAATTGTAAAGAAGGAATTTATTTTATCCCATTACAATTTGGTGAGCTTGACATTCTTACATCCATTAAGGTTTTATCCTTCTATATCAATGTTTCATATCTAATTTGTTACGCCGAAGGCATTTTGTATTTGAAATGGGTGACATGCGTTAAAAAATTGACAATTGAAAATGGTCCCCAACTCGAAAAGACGATTGAAATGATCAGGAGCATGCATTTTCCCCTTTCTTTGTCCACTATTCATAGCATTAATGTAATTATACACGTACAAATAGACACACCACACGAATTTCTATTCATTTATTGTTGGAAAGCTTACTAAAAATACAAAGGCACAATTTTTTAGAAACCAGACAAATTATACCTGATTTGACCATTTAATAGTATTTATTAATTAAATTTAAAACCATACAATAATTGTTTTCCAAGGTATGTAGTATGCGCTCTACAATCAAATTACCTGCCAAAAACTTTAGAAATGACAGTGATCTAGCAGATTTTGGCTCGCACTTCCAATTTTTCATCAAGCCAGACATTGCCAATACTTTTGGTTTAGGCGAAGGACTCACTTTCTTCATGGCACAGCTAGATTTCAAAGTGCTAGAATAATCCACCGGGAAATGGCTCAATTTTTTCAACACAACAACTGTAGGAAAATCTTGGAATAGAGTAGCGGCCATGGAATTTAACATGGAGAAGCATTCTCACGATCCCGATGACAACCATGTCGAAATCAATGTCAATAGCATCGTATGTGAGGAAAATTATTCTCTGGTTAATGACAGTCTCAAAGACGGGAAAAAATGGGGGGGTTTGGGTGGATTATGATGGGAGGGGAAATAAACTTCATGTTTTTCTTACGCGCAATGATGAAACGAAACCGGCAGTTCCAGTTTTGAAATATGGCATACATCTCTTTGAAATTGTCCCACCGGATGTCAAGATTGGCTTCTCGACTGCTATAGGAATGGGCTGCGGGACTCATACTCTGCTTTTTTGGGACTTCATTTGCAGAACTTCATGGAACTCTTCTAATGTAAAGATAAAGGGTTGGAACCCATCAATGACGAAAGGAAGAGGAAAAATTATGAGAAGGTATCAAAATCTAAATTTATTTATGTTTCTGTTGTGTTAGGCATTATGTCCCTGACCTGTTGCTCAACCAGCGTGTGACTATAGTTGTGATATATGAAGTCCAAGTTGATGACATGTAACTGGTTAAATGTTTGATAATGTTAAGTTGAAGATAATACAAGGCATTAAATCAGTTAATGATTTGTATTGTCATTGATGTCAACTTGATATCATTTATATGGTCATATACATAAAGCCAAAGACATCAGAGAACCAAAAGAACCAAGGTTATGCATTCAGCAATGCATAAAAGTCAAGTATTCACTTAGTGACAAACAACACTGATGGAGTGCACACCATCAGTAAAAGCAAAGAGGAACAGTCATAGTGTTACCCGATGATAGGAAGCACAGTGTTGCCAGACAAAGCAAAACCACAAAATTCCTGACGAGCAAAGCAAAGAGTAAGTTGACAGAAGAAAATATAGTGTTTCCCGACGGACAGAGATCACGAAGCTAACTGGAGTCTCGTCGATGGAACTGTCACTTGTCACCGACAACTAACTACAAAGGTGACCAATGGAACTGTCACTTGTCACCAAAAACTAACTACAAAGGTGACCAACAGAATAAAGAGTTCAGAAAATGACAAAATATCTAGCTGGTAGAGCTAAATAAGGACTTAACTGGTTGTCTACTTTATTTTATTCGAACAGAGATAAGTGATTGATTTAAAGCTGATTTGTATAGTTGGCAAGAAGATATCTACGAGACAAATCAGGAGTTATGCTTTAAATATAATTGGTTGGATTTTTTTTCACGCCAAGAATCAAGAAACAATGAATATTATGTCTATATAAGAGACAAGCTTAATTCATTTTCACATGCATGAAAAGGGGATTAAGGGGAGTGAATAGAAAGAGGATACTGAAGAGAAACTGATGAAGAATAACTTCATACAGTCCTAATCAATTAAGCTGAAGGAGAGCTAAGGAATTCTGCAGACACTGATGAATAGTGAAGCACAGCATCACAGAGTAAAAAGTGTGGAGCACAAAGAATTAAATTGATACATTGATCAGAGAGGTAATGTACTTAAATAGATCTGAAAATCTGCAATTCAAAGTTGCATTAGAAACATGTCATAGTGTTTCAGTTTAACCATTGAAGGATCAAGTCTCTTAACCGAGCAGGACTTAACAGTCTTCAATATATTGAGGTACATCTCAAGGAGTGCCAAAAAGGTTGATTCATGAAAGTAGCATTGGATATGCCCGATGCCTATTGACAGTCTAAGAGAGAGGATGATTTAAGGATGGCAGCATTAGATGCCCGATACTAAGTGACAACCTCTATGTTTAAAATCCTCTAAAAAGGTCACACCTAACAGTGTGTTTGTAACCTTTAACAGGGTTGGCTCTTAACAGTGCTCACTTCAGAAGAGTGAAAATTTGGGTTACCGGTCCTAGTGGTTTTTCCCTTAACAAGATTTTCACGTTAAAATTCATGTGTGATGTGTGTGTGATTCATTTCTTTATTGTTTTGCATCTGACATAGTTTACACTGAATTGATCAGTATACTCTGCTTATTTATTGAGTTTTGGTAAATAGATATACTGCTTATCGATAATCAAGAAAGAATAAGGATTGCCAGAGAACACCGACGGATAGCTAATCATTATTAGTATTTCATGGCATACATCTTGTAGGGACAAAATAATCTGAAGTTTATTGATTAGTAGTTAAAGTTTGAAGGATAAATTTTTTAGGCCACTGATTCACCCCCCCGCCCCGCCCCGCCCCCGCCCTCGCCCTCTTAGTTATTACTAACAATTGGTATTAGAGCTTGTGTGCTTAGAAGGAAGGTTTCAAGACCTGAGCCAAAGATCACAAGATGAACAGACGAGATGTGCCCAAGTTGAACAAAGATACATTTGCTTCATGGCAGAGTAGGATAAGACTCCACTTATCAGGTATTGGTAATGATGTTACTCAATTCCTAGAAACTGAATATGTGTTGCCCACAGGAGAACCAATAGTTGAACAAATGATAGAAAAGCGTGAACACAACGACATGATGATAGAGTTTGCTTCCTCACTCTGTGATACTAAATTTGAAGATGTCAAAAAATGCAAAACTGCAAAGTAGATGTGGGACAAATTGAAGCTTGTACATGGTGGTGACAAAAATGTTTTGAGAGCCAAGGCAGAAAGCCTTAGAGGAAAGTTTGATGATCTCAAAATGAAAGAAGGTGA
>MU225430.1:10277765-10289978 GCA_018584345.1 Thuja plicata
TGAGAATGGAGAAGTCACAAGAAACAAAGCAAGACTAGTATGCAAGGGGTATGCACAAGAGGAAGGTATTGACTATGGAGAAACCTTTGCACCCATTTCTAGGCTAGAAGGTGTAAGAATACTACTTACTTATGCTGCATATAAAAGATTCAAGGTATATCAAATGGATGTCAAGTTTGCATTCCTGAATGGAATACTTGAAGAAGAGGTATATATTGAACAACCAGAAGGGTGTGTAGATCCAGACAAGAGAAACATGGTATGTAGACTTTATAAAGCCTTGTATGGATTAAAACAAGCTCCTAGAGCCTGGTATGAAAGACTTCATTCCTATCTTATAAGTATTGGATTTGTAAGGACTAGTGAAAACAGTAATCTTTATTTAAAGGAAGATGCTGATGCTAACACTTTGATTGTTGAAATATTTATTGATGACATCATTTTTGAAGGAAATGATATGCTATGCAAATCATTTGCTAATGAGATGAGAAAAGAGTTTGAGATGTCTATGTTTGGAGAGATCAACTTCTTTCTTGGTCTACAGATCATGCAACAATGTGAAGGTATTTTCATTACACAATCCAAATATATTAAAGAGGTCCTAAAAATATTCAAGATGGAAGAATCCAAACCAGTTGGAACACCGATGGCTACTAGATGTAAGTTGACAAAGGAGGATAAGACAACAGAGGTAAATCAGACTTTGTACAGATCAATGATTAGAAAACTCATGTATGGTGTACACACTAGACTAGATATTGCAGATACAGTAGGAATTGTTGCTAGATTTTTTGCTAACCTCAGGGAATCACATATGACTATTGTGAAAACAATTTTAAGATGTTAGAAGAATAATGAGGAATATGGCTTATGGTATAGAAGAGAAGGCAATTTTGAACTTCAAGTCTTTACCGACATTGATTGGGCTGAAAATATTGATGATCGGAAGAGCACAACTGGAGGAGCATTCTTCATGGGTGACAGACTTGTCACATGGATCAGCAAGAAACAAGGATGCATCTCACAATCTACTGCAGAAGCAAAGTATGTTGTTGTTGCTACAAATTGCTCAAAGATTGCATGGATCAAACAATTGCTGGAAGGTATGCATATGAAGATCCTAGAACCAGTAATTATCTATTGTGATAATACAAGTGCAATTAACATTTCCAAAAATCCAATCATGCATGCTAAAACAAAGCATATTGCCATCAAGTATCATTATTTGAGAGAACAAGTTCAGGAAAAAGAGGTGATACTTGAGTATGTGCAATCAAAAGAATAATTGGTCGATATCTTCACCAAGCCACTACCCAAAGATGCATTTGAGTACTAGAGAAAGAGACTAGGGGTCAAACCCTTGTTTACTGGTCAGTAAAATGACTGAAAGCTGCATCAACCTACATATTATCAAAATATCATTCATGATTGATGCAAGCAAAGAGATGAACTTCAAAGCTACATCTATATATAGATAGGTATATATCAGCACCGAGCACTAGAGCATATTGACATATTGCTGATAAAGAAGGGAAATTCAAGCAATATATTATAGATGGAAACAAAAGATTGTTATACATTAATATCATATACCAGTAAAATACTTGTTTGGCATTACCGTCAAAGAGAGAGAAAATATCCATATTATCACATCCTTCTGGAAAAGGGAGAAAAAGTATTTATTAGCACATTACTCCAACAGGGAGAGATTATATTCTTAGGGAGAGAAATTGTATGAAAAGATCATACAAAGGGAGAGTTGCAGACAAGAGAGAAAGACATCAAAAGGAAAGAACAGCAAGAGAAAAATTGACACAAGGAAAGAACTCAACACATCAGAATAAAGAGAGTTGCAAGAATCAAATCTAAGCTAAAACAGAGCTTACCGATGGTCAGACATTTATCGGTTATCAAAACAAAAAGATTGGTAGTTTGATGAAACTCAACTATTATATTTCATATTGTATTACAAATAGTATAGTGTGATAATATAGTATGTTGCCATCAATGCCAAAGGGAGAGATTGATGACATGTAACTGATTAAATGTTTGATAATGTTAAGTTGAAGATAATACAAGGCATTAAATTAGTTAATGATTTGTATTGTCATTGATTTCAACTTGATATCATCTATACGGTCATATACATAAATCCAAAGACTTCAAAGAACCAAAAGAACCAAGGTTATACTTTCAGCAATGCATAAAAGTCAAGTATTCACTTAGTGACAAACAACACCAACGGAGTGTACACCATCGGTAAAAGAAAAGAGGAACAGTCACAGTGTTACCTGACAATAGGAAACACAGTGTTGCCTGACAAAGAAAAACCACAGAATGTCTGACAAGCAAAGAAAAGAGTAACCCGATGGAAGAAAATACAGTGTTGCCCGGCGGACAGAGATCATGAAGCTAACTGAAGTCTCGCCGATGGAACTGTCAGTTGTCACCGAAAACTAACTACAAAGGTGACCAATGGAACAGAGAGTTCAAAAAATGACAAAATATCTAGCTAGCAGAGCTAAATAAGGACTTAACTGGTTGTCTACTTTGTTTTATTCGACCAGAGATAAGTGATTGATTTAAAGCTGATTTGTACAGTTGGAAAGAAGATATCTACGAGAAAAATCAAGAGTTATGCTTTAAATCTAATTGGCAGGATTGTTTTTCACGCCAAGAATCAAGAAACAATGAATATTATGTCTATATAAGAGACAAGCATAATTCATTTTCACATGCATGAAAAGGGGATTAAGGGGAGTGAATAGAAAGAGGATGTTGAAGAGAAACTGATGAAGAATAACTTCATACAGTCCTGGTCAATTAAGCTGAAGGAGAGCTAAGGAATTCTACAGACACCGATGAACATTGAAGCACAGCATCATAGAGAAAAAAGTGTGGAGCACAAAGAATTGAATTGATACATTGATCAAAGAGGTAATGTACTTAAATAGATCTAAAAATCTGCAATTCAAAGTTGCATTAGAAACAGGTCATAGTGTTTCACTTTAACCATTGAAGCATCAAGTCTCTTAACCGAGCAGGACTTAACAGTCTTCTATATATTGAGGTACATCTCAAGGAGTTCCAAAAAGGTTGATTCGTGAAAGTAGCATTAGATATGCCCGATGCCTATTGACAGTCTAAGAGAGAGGTTGATTCAAGGATGGCAGCATTAGATGCCCGATACTAAGTGACAACCTCTATGTATAAAATCCTCTAACAAGGTTGCACCTAACAGTGTGTTTGTAACCTTTAACAGGGTTGGCTCTTGACAGGGCTCACTTCATAAGAGTAAAAATTTGGGGTACCGGTCCCAGTGGTTTTTCCCTTATTAGGGTTTCCACGTTAAAATTCATTTGTTATGTGTGTATGATTCATTTCTTTATTGTTTTGTATCTGACATAGTTAACACTGGATTGATCGGTATAATTTGCTTATTTACTAAGTTTTGGTAAATAGATATACTGCTTATCGGTAATCAAGAAAGAATAAGGATTGACAGAGGACACCGACAGACAGTTAATCATTATTAGTATTTCATGGTATACATCTTGTAGGGATAGAATAATCTAAGGTTTATTGATTAGTTGTTAAAGTTTGAAGGATAAATTTTTGAGGCCACTGATTCACCTCCCCCCCCCCTCTCAGTTATTACTAACACAAGGGTAGAGAAAAATTGACAAGTGGAAGTGCAAGAGGACATGCAGACAGATTTNCCCCCCCCCCCCCTCTCAGTTATTACTAACACAAGGGTAGAGAAAAATTGACAAGTGGAAGTGCAAGAGGACATGCAGACAGATTTGTATGAGCATGTTTCACAAGGCTCGCAAAAATTTAGCTGCTCAGCGTCACCACAAAAAGCTTCAGCGAGGATGAAAAGCTTGGGTACAGAGGCTTTAAATCGGTTTACAAAGGGGTTTTGGAGGAGGCAGAGGAGGTCATGGTAGTGAAAAGGATTTCAAAAACTTTTAGACAATGAAAGGAGGAGTATGTTGCAGACGTAAGCATAATACCTAGGCTAGGGCACCATAATCTGGTTTAGCTTTTGGGATGGTGTCATGATAAGGGAGAATTGCTTCTGGTTTATAAGAACTTGTCAAATGGAAGCCTAGAAAAGAGAGATAAAATAAACAAAACTTCATGGAAGCTTTTATGAATATATCATGGACTCTCTTTTCCCATTCACCATCGCTGATCGAAAGTGTGAGAAGATTGAAGAACTTCTTAAAGAAATTAAAAGTGTAAACAAACATTTTGAATCACATTGTGTTATGCATCATTGGTAAATTGGACAACATTTTATCGATATGTGTGTGTATAGATGCTAAATTTGGTTATTTTTATGTTTACGAAATGATGGCCAACAATAGGTAATGATTTAGATGATCTTGATAGAACCAAACGATTACCAAGTATTCTTAATTAAATGTATTTTTTCCGATAGGCTTCCCCTGTGAGGAAGCTCGCGTTCGTATGCCCAAAAACCTATGAGGAAGCTCGCGTTCGTGCGCCCAAAAACCTGTCTCGCGCCTCTAAAACCAGTCTCACACCCTGAAACCAGCAAACAACTTGATTTTTAGTATGGGAGTGGGAAATACAGATATTGCATGTTTTTTAGGCAAATTTGAGAAAAATCATACCAAATGCGAAGTTTATTCATGTACGAGGTAACGAAAATCAATGCTCTCTAGACTAGGAGCTCACATATGGAAAACCCTAGCCACACTATTTTTGGTTTGCAGGTATGGTTTGGGGCAAGTTAGGGGTTTTTTGATGTGTATGCTAAGGTTACGTGGGGTGTTCCTGTGATATGCTTTGCCGCAATGGCGTTGTTCAGGAGCGTGGTTGCACAGACTCTGGCGCCCTCTCTTACCTCAGATTGTGTGAGCTACATCACAATGGTTGTGCCTTGTTTGAAGTTTGTCACGACACCTACTAATTAGACTAAGTCGGATAAGATTGTTGTACCACGCTTTCAACCAAGGTGTCTTGTCTCTGCCTACTGTTGGATCCTAGTAATTCTCTGGGGTTGCAAATCAATATAACGCGGGATTTGACTATTCCTATGGCTTGCAATGTCAAGGCCCCGTCTATCTATCAATGTAACGCAGGTAAATGACTTTTTTATAAATGCATTATGGAATCTGAGTGCTTTTTTTTTAGGCTTACGAATTTGAGTTGCGATTAACCTGCTTAATAACTCATATTTTTGAGAGCGGGCTCACTTTGCTTTCATTTAAAGATAGAATTTTCACGCATAGATTTGTTTTTAAAGTTAGATTATGTAAATTTTTTTGATTCCTCGACATTTCATTTCATTTTCCTTTTCTTTCTATTTCGTCCTAAAGATAAATCATTAAATATGATAAGAATTTAGATTTAATGGAAACAGAAAAATCGTTCTATTTGTCTTTCACTCAAATGCCTTCAAGTTTAAACATTGGATCCACCAAATACTGTCTTTAGTCAGAATTTTTACACATAGAGAAAAAAAATTATAGTTAGATTATGTAGATTTTTTTCCTTTCATTTCATTTTCCTTTTCTTGTCATTTCATCATGAAGATAAATCATTAAAAATTGATAAAAATGTACATTAAATCTAAAAGAAAGTTCAATCTATTTGCCTTTCACTCAAAGGCCTTCAAGTTTAAGCATTGGATCCACCAATTACTATGTTGAATTAATGTATAAAAATGCTTGGTTCTAGCCTATTCATTCTGGTCGGTTTTGCCTTGTTCTTTTCTTTCCAAGGGTTTTTCCCTCTGTTTGCTCTGTTTCATTGATGATTTTTATAGGATTACCAGTAGATTGTTTAATGCATTTGTTGTTTCCAAAATTGTTTGAAAATTAGGTTTCCATTTTAGAGCTATGGACGTTAGGTTGCATTTAGTACCATCTGCAACTTTAGTATTTTGTAGTTTATGTCAATGCATTTAGTAGCATCCAAAAATATACTATCCTTTTTTAGTAAATCCAATAAGGTATTTTAGTACGTCGTAATTTATGTTTCTTGGGGCCTTTAAATTTGTTTTGGCTTATATTATGTGCAACATGAAGGCATTTTGTACAATTCAAAGCCTAGTCATTAACTTTGCAATTTGAAAGGTTTGCTTCTTTTTTCATCATTTTCAAATATTTAGTATCATGTTGGGCAGGTGAATTTTGATCATATGAATTTCCAGAGGGCCAACCAAAATTTTAGCAAGAAATTGACCTAAAGGCAAACATAAAGAGAAGAAAAATTGAAGAAAAAAAATGCCTACCCAAAATGCACCTTCACATTCCCTAAAATGGGGAAAACCTTTTTAATAACATTGCTTTCAATTCAATTCAATGATGTTAACCTGCAACTAAAACATAACATGATTCTGGAGCAACACTCACTCCCTCGATAGTGAGTGCCTTAAAAGCAAATAAAAAACAAGTAACAGTAACTACCGATTTTACAATCTCCCTTCTATAATGCATTTGAGTCTCACTTCTTCTGTTAGGATGTAAATATTTCAATGGATAAAATCCATAAGCTTTAACTGCTTTGGTGTTATGTCCAGTCAAATAGTGGTGTTGAAAGGCGGTGCATGGAAGTGCCATAAATAGACCTCAAATTTCAAACTAAATAAATAGCTTGGACTTTTAGTAGACCATAGTCCCACATGGGTCCCATAATTATTTTGTATTGTAGATCATTAAAAACTTAATCATTCTTTATTGAAACACTATCGGTTGGATTCCCCACACCCCCAAATGGTGGTTGTTTCTTGTGATGAACTATAACTGATTGAATGGTTGAAGATGTTAAGTTGATGATCATGCAAGACATTAAATCAGTTAATGTATTGTATTTTCATTGATGTCAACTTGATATAATCTGTATGGTCATGTACATATTGCTAAATACTTCAAAGAACCAATGAATCAAAGGCTATGCTATCAGTAATGCATAAAATTTAAGCATTCACAAAGTGACTATATACACCGATAGAGTGCACCCCGACGGACAGAAGCACAGTGTAACCCGACGGATAGAATTACAGTGTTGCCTAACAGACAGAGATCCCGAAGACAGCTGAAGTCTCACCGACGAAACAGTCAGTTGTCACCGACAACTAACTGAAGTATTAGTCGACGAAACAAAAAGTTCAGAAATGACAAAAGGCTTAGCTGTGAAGAGATAAATATAGACTTAAGTGGTACTTATAATTATTTTAATCAACAAGATAAAGTCGGAGATAAGTAAAGGATCTAAAGCTTCTTTATCCAATTGACAAGAATATCTCTATGAGATAAAACTGGATTTTTGCTTTAAATCTAATTGGCAAGAATTGTGGATAACGCCAAGATCAAGAAAGCCAAGAAATGGTGAAATCATGTCTATATAAGAGATAAGCTAATTCAATGTGAATAAGGGGAGTGACAAGAGAATAGATGTTGAAGAGATTCTGAAGGAGAAGAAAGTCTTCATTCAAACCTGATCAAACAAGCTGAGGAAAGAGCTAAATTATGCAGACACCGACAAACAATGAAACAACATCACAGAGAAAAACAGTGTAGAGCAAAGGTATTGAATTGATAACATTGATCAGAAAGGCAATGCACTTACAATAGAGCTGAAAATCTGCAATTCAAGTTGTATATATGAATAGATCAATTTAGTGTTTCAATTTAACCATTGAAGCATCAAGTCTCTTTACCGAGCAGGACTTAAAAGTCTTTTCTAATTGAGATACATCCCAAGGAGTATCAAAAATTTTGATCATACAAAGTAGCATTGGATATGCCTGATACCTATTGACAGGCCAAGTGAGTGTTTGATCAAGGATGGTAGCATTAGATGCCAGATACTAAGTGACAAACTATTCATTTAAATATGTTAGAATAGTCCCAAAGGATAACTGAGAGTGGGGGTGAATCAGTTATCAGTAACTTTAATTCTTTTTACTTCTTTAACTCCAGAATACAATAAAGTAAATGCACATTCAGATAACACAGTACACAACACACAATTTGATTACGGGGAAACCAAATGGTAAAAACCCCGGTGGGAATTAGCACCCACAATGAACTATACTTTTTTATAGTAATCTCTGTTAGAAGATCTTGCAACCCTGTTAGGAGTTGTTCTTTACAAAATAATAAGTATAGTGACCTGGTTAAGGGTTTGGCCCTGTTAGGAGTCTTTTACAAATAACCTTGTTAGGGGTGAGGACTCACTATCCAAAAGTTCACTGCTTCAATGGTGAAGGCTACAACCTTCTGTAGAACAGAGATGCACTATATCTGATGATGAACTGTAGAGTAGACCTGATGTCTTGATCAGTTCCAATGTATTATAATCTTCTACTTCTTCTTCACATAGACTCTTGATGAATGAACCACAACTGATATTTTGCTCTGTACATTTTCTCTCTTTTCGTATCATTCACACTTAGCGTATCACAAATGACTTGCTATAAGTATCTTCCTCAAAGTATGAGATCATGGGACCTGTAAGACAACTCTTCATAACATCCTTGTCAGCTTTACTAAGCACGCAAACAATATTAAGTTCGCGCAACACAAGCTGAATAGATGCGACACTTCACTAAGTCAGCTTCACCAAATTATCTCTAACTTTGCAATCTTCTTGAAACACGTTAGGTGCCTTTAGATAACTATCATCAACTCATAACTAATCATGAATATACACACGCATATCCTGAAGATAGGTGCAACTCAAGAAACACGTTACATACGTCAGCTCTGAACAGATACTCTTCCAGAACCGTAACTGTCACTAACAGAATTACACAACTTGACTGAAACATCATATCTGGATCTGAGTGTATGAACATAACATACTAAACATGTCTACAACATGTATCTAACCACGCAAGGCTTGATAACATCATTCTGATTAGTACATACAGAATCACTACTATGTATTATATGTTGTCATCAATGACAAACATACAATCAATCAACTGTACAGAAACAAATCTCCAACAATCTCCCCCTTTGACATTGATAGAAACATATGATATTAAAAGCATCCTCTGTTCATGGTGTCCTCTTTCTTTTACAATCTTCTCAATATCCTCATCAAATATTTCTCTACACTACTGCAGTTCCTCTGACTGTGTTTTTGTTTCATTGATATATACTCCCCCAGAGTATATTCTCCCCCTTAGTACAAACTCCCCCTTTGACATCAATGAAAAAGGGCACCATAAACCATTAGGCACAGGTACTACTCTAGAAGTAGAGTATTCAACCATTTATCACTCACAAAGGACTGATGTTCTTCCTGTATTCTCTAATCAGACTTAGGAGAGGGAATTACTCCCAACTTCTCTCTAAGATACTCAAAAGTATATTTTGATAAAGGTTTTGTGAAAATATCTACCAATTGTTCTTTGGTTCTCACATAGTCCAATTTCACTTCTTTGTCTGCAACCTTTTCTCTTAGAAAGTAGTACTTGATCTCTATGTGTTTTGTATTTGCGTGCATCACAGGGTTCTTAAACATGTTAATAGTGGTAGTGTTATCACAGTGAATAACAATAGGATAATCAACCTAAATACCAAAGTCTTTAACCATCTACTTGATCCAAACCATGGTTGAACAATTCAGTGTTGCTGCAACATATTCAGCTTCTGCTGTTGACTGAGAAATACAGTTTTGCTTCTTGCTTATCCAAGAAACCAACCTATCTCCAAGAAATACTGCTCCTCCTGAAGTACTCTTCCTATCATCAATACAACCTACCCAATCTGCATCTATATACACATGAAGTTGTACATTCTCTGATTTAGGATACCATAAACTATAGTCTATAGTTCCCTTTAGATATCTAAATATCCTCTTGATTGCCATTAGGTGATTCTGCTTGGGTTCAACTGTAAATCTTCCAACAATGCCAACTGCATTAGATATGTCAGGTCTAGATTGAGTTAGATAAATGAGTTTTCCAATCATAGATTTTTACAATGTCTTATCAACTGCTGTGGAATCATCATCTTTTGAAAGCTTGCTTCCTATAATCATAGGAGTGCATATTGGCTTACAGTCTTCCATCTTAAAGGTCTTCAATATTTTCTTCACATATTTTGACTGATTAATAAATATACCTTTATCTGTCTGCTTTACATTTAGTACCAAAAAGTGTTTTATAGGACCAATCATGCACATTTCAAATTCATTCTGCATTTCTTTTGCAAATGATGTATTGAGCTTGTCATTACCTCCAAAGATAATATCATCAACAAATATGGCAACTAGTAGTAATCCATCAGGTGTCTCTCTTGTGAATAGGTTACAATTTGTTGCACCTTTCTTGAATCCAATCTTGGTAAGATAACCATCAAGTCTCTCATACCAAGCTCTTGGGGCCTGTTTAAGACCATAGAGTGCTTTCTTTAATCTGCATACCATGTCTGGTTTATCTGAAAGATTAAATCCTACAGGTTGTTCTATGTAAACTTCTTCCTTCAAGTCACCATTCAGAAAAGTTGACTTTACATTCATTTGATAAACTTTAAAGTCTTTGAATGTTGTATAGGCCAAGAACAATTTAATGGCTTCCAGTCTGCTCACAAGGGCAAATGTATCAGTGTAGTCTATTCCTTCTCTCTGCACATATTCTTTACATACCAATCTGGCTTTGTTTCTTACTATTGTACCATCTTCATTCATCTTGTTTCTGAATACCCACTTTGTTCCAATCACATTTTTGTCACTGGGTCTAAGAACCAATTCCCATGTCTCATTTTTAATTATCTGATCTAATTCTTCTTTCATTGCATTCTTCCAATCATAATTATTACAAGCATCTTCAACACTTAAAGGTTCAATCTATGAAAGTAAACATACCTCTTCATCCATTGCTAGACTTTTTGCTTTTGATCTGGTCAAAACATTGTTGCTTTGATCTCCAATGATGTCATCTTTAGAGTGGTATCTAGATGTGAATTTAGGAACCTTGGGTTTTACTTCTTCTTTTGTAATCTGTGATTCTTCTCTGCTTGATTCAGGGTCATTGCATGAGACATCAATGCAATCAAAAATTTATTCAATAATAGTATCTTTGCTGCTAGGCCTGGGTTCATCTTCAATCATAGGTGCATATTCATAGTATCTCTCTTGAACCATAAACTTTTCATCAATTTCTACATGAGTACTTTCAATTACCTTTTTCAATCTCAAATTGAAACATGTGTATGCTTTGTTTTTTGTACAGTAACCAAGGAAAATACCTTCATCACTTCTAGCATCAAACTTACCAACACCATCATCTCTCTTGACGTAGCATTTGCTGTCAAAAATTCTGAAATACTTTACTATAGGTACATTACCAAACCAAAGTTCATAGGGTGTCTTATCTGTGCCTGGCCTCAATTGAGTTATGTTGATAGTATAGACTGTTGTATTTACTACATCTCTCCAATATGTGTGCACAACTTTTCCTTCAATCATCATTGTGCACACTATATCAAGTATAATCTTGTTCCTCCTTTCTGCAATCTCATTCTGTTGAGGGGTTCTAGGAGCACTTAACTGTCTTTTTATTCCATGTTCTTCACAGTAATCTAAAAACTGATCAGAGGTGAACTCTCCTCCTCTATCTGATCTTAGACATTTCAGTTTTAATCCAGATTCATTCTGTTGGTACCCAAAAATGCTAAATTGGATTTCCTATGGACTTGTCAATCCAATGCTTGGAAACCCAAGTGATTTGGCCAACTAACAAGTCACAACCAAAGAAAGGTTGGAACTTCTGCAATTCTGGCTCTACAAAACTAAGGTTGGTAGGCCTATACCTTGACTTATCCTTCAAGTTACAAGGATTTTAATACCATATAAGAAACACTTCAACCTTCTCTCTCAAGTATGGCAAGGAACTTGAAAGAAATCCAACTGAAAGCAATATATCATGAACTGTAAACTGAAATACTTTAAGTAATTTGAATGAATGTTTAGTAAATGTGTATGTAATTTGAAATGAATAGATAGATAAGATATCTTAAAACTATAAACAATGAACTAAATAACTATAATCCAAATAATGATTAGACCAGTGCCTTATTCTACCATGGGCAATAGGCTCAAGATCATTCCAATCTTATGTTCAACCTCAGAGATAGTTTTACAAGAAAACTTATCACTTCAAAGGTGTTATGGAATGTACATGCAAACTAAAACAAATTCAGAGATATTTCAAAAGGGTAATAC
>MU225430.1:10310485-10324139 GCA_018584345.1 Thuja plicata
GATTACCTCATCTATTTCTCCTATGCTTGGGCTGAATGATAAACGAAATGGGCTCCATCATGGGCGAGAGAGACTCCTACAAAAATGGCCAGGTAGAGGATGGTCGGGCACTCGTGAAGGGTCCTATAACAGGAAAAATAAATAATACAAAATACATGTTATAAACAAGAAATACTAAAAAATAAAAAAATGCATGGACTAAAAATAAAATGCATACCACAACATGAGTTGGAACTCCTGTGCTGGAGGGAGCCAAAACCATTGATGAATTAGTTTGTACCTTTTCCTGTCTTGTAAAATAGAAAAGGTGTTATAGTCGAGAAATACTAGATAATGCAAAAATGTATACACTAGATAATGCAAATGCATACCGAAGCCTCAGATGGATCTCCTGTGCTAGGCAAGGGATCCCTACGAAGTAGAGAAGGGAGCTGTAATAGGTAAATGAGAATTCACGTGCAAGTTAATAACCCAAAGTTGTTGACAATCAAGTTATAAAACTATAAATGCATGTACTCGTCTCTAAACAAAAATGTTTAACATATATTTAGAACAAATACAAACTGTTGAGTGTTGTTTTAACACAAGCCAACTTGCTAGGATCTCAAGATTCAATTTCCTCTCTTGAAAGAATAACAAAGTTACTCCCAAGGTTCTCCGGGGTCGGGTCACAACCTACTTGGTTACTCAGTTGAAGATAAATGTGATTGTTCATGAGGAGGCTTTTGCTAGTACGTTCAAGACAGCAAACTGTAAAATATTATTAATTCTCTTTTTGGGGGTATTTTCCATTTTAACAAGTATGGGTGTTGTAAATAAAATGCAATTTTGTATTTTCAAGATGGTAGTTTTCAGAATTAATGACAGCGTTTTAATGAGAGAAGAGTAATGATAAATGAAGCAAATTACGAGGAAAGTGAAATCCTAAGGACATAAACCGTCGTAAACCCTTCCTTGCGAATTAAATGCTGGAGAGATTTGGAACAACCCACGAAGCATAAATCAGACCAAGTCACAATTCACTACTCCATGGATGCAAGCGTTTGGAGAGAAGACGTATTCACTTGTGCAAGATATTCAAAATCTATCAAATGGTGAAGCCACCAAGATGTGCGCACCCACGAGACAAATTTATCATTAAGCCCAAAGATGATCTCCTCCACGCATTCGTCACAGCAAGGTAGATATACAGTAGAAAACTCCAACTAAAAGTAGCACAAATTTGAAACATAATAACACAAAGGGCTCTCTGAAAATAAAGAATAATGCAAGCATACATTCAATAAATTCGCATAGATAGCAGTAATTCACACGCCACGAATGAAGCACCCAATGTAGATCTTTATTTGATTAAAAAGTCGGCCCTTTACATTATTTTTTTTCTTACAATATATAGAGTTTTGATCCACAACTCTCTAATTTTCAGAGTTAGGGCATCAGAGAGTCTAAACTAGAGAAATAGAACTAAAACTAGAACTTTGCTGAAGGTAAACTATTGGTAACTAATACTACATAACTTGCATGGATTCTTAAACCCATTTACAATCCATTTGCTCATGCAAAGAGGGTAAAATTTTCCAGAGAGGAGAGAGAGAAAGGAGGAGAATTCCTTCTGTGAACTGGGGGTCTTCTTCTTGATCTTGGTGGATGCTTTCTGGATTCTTCACCTGGGCTATTTCTGACGATAGGAACTGATAGGAGACCCTTAGTTTCTCTGAAACGAACTCAAGTTATCCATTGATCTGATCTGGAGTCGAACTGGTGTTGAAAAAGGTGACCTTGTTGGAAACACCCAATCTTTTCAGACCCCAACCTCTACCCCGAAACTTTAATGTCTTCAAAATTGGAGGTCCAAAAGTTCAGACTTGTCATGGGCCAAAAGGCCAAAAAACTTTGAGGAGGCCGAAAGGCTGAAATCTTCACAGGCCGAAAGGCCAAAAAATACTCTTTGCTGTATCGGCCGAAAGGCCGAAAAAGTCAGAGGCCGAAAGGCCGAAAAATACTGCCTTGGTGAATTTTGACCAAGTGTGCAAATATTGCCCGGTCCATCTAGTATTTGAACCCTGAAACTTTATCTAGTGAAGACTTCTGGGTGAGCTGCCCGAAGCCTCTGCACGATCTCCTGAACTTATTCATAATTGATCTCTTTCCTTTTTACTTTGGTGACCCTTCGTTCTTGCTTCTTTCTGAAGATATTTAATTCAGAAGCGAAGAAAGTGATCTCTTCTTCGTGCTGCAACATTTTGTGTATCTCTTCTTTCATATAAAATAGTTGTTGCAAGGCCTCCTTGGTATTGACTCCGGCTAGAACGTCTTTGAACTGTTGGACCACTTCCTTGGAGGGACGCAGAGCTTGTTGGCTTTCATCTCAGTAGATGTTAAGGCCGACCCCTGTGAAGAATGTATCTATATCATTGATCCATGTTATTACCTCCTCCCACTTTTCACCTATGAGGGCCTAGTGCTTCTTGTAGGCCTTAATTATTTTGGCCATTTTCTTGGTCCAAGTCTCAAATTTATCCACTTCTTCGCCCTCATAGACTTTGACCAAAATTTGGAAGCGTTGCTTTCTAATTACCTCCAAATCGTGGAGAGCTACCTGCCACTTAGCTACCTCGGCATCCATACCCCCGTCATCTTCCACCAGGTCGATGAGTGAATTAACCTCAACCAAAATGGTCCTGTATGGCCTGAATATTGACGGGATTGCCTTCTCTCTGAATTGTTTGAAGTCATTTATCCAATTGACACTCGCCTGGATGAAAGAGGGGGTTAATCCTGCTGGCAAATCTGGTGTAGCCCTTTTATCAATCATGGCTTGTAATGAAGCCTTTGAACAGTTTGGGTCAATGGGACCCACCATCTTTTGAATGACCCTTTTTAGAGCCTCATTTTGGTCTGTTAAAGATTTTATGGTCTCCTCATCTTTACTCATGAACCCCAGAGCATGCTTGAGTCCCAACGCTGCTAATATCTTGCTCCCTTCTCTGGCTGGTTCCCCCAAGTCTACCTCCTTGAATGTATAGTCTCCTAATGAACCCATGGTTTGAGAGGTGCTCGGGGGTGGGATAGCTATTTATGTTGTCCATCAACCCTTAGGGTCTTGGGTCACATATGACATAGTTTTAGCAGGCACACTCACGTTTGCATGGTGGAAAGCTTTCTTCACGGCAGTTATACTTGTATCTTCTTCATCCAGTTCACTTGTGTAGGTTCTTTTCCGAGGTTATATCTCCTTGGTAAACCAAGTAGGTTTACCGGAGGCAGTTACTAGTTCATATGGTGCCATATGGAGAATTGAGGTCAAGCCTTGTTTCCCTATAGCTATTCCCTGTTCTGATTCCTTCTCTGCCCCTTTTCCTTGTCCATCTTCCCCTTCTTCCATTCTATCCCCTTCTGTATCCCTTTGCATTTCCTCCTCTTCTTTATCTTGCTTAATGACCTCCTTTTCCTTTTCCTTGTCCGGGCCTTTGTCGGCTGATGAATCAATTACCACTTCTGGCCTGAGACCGGTCATGGCCTCTAGTGAGGTCTGAAAAGGTGATGTGTCTTCTATGCCTGCTGCTCCTTCGGTTGCCTGAGTGGCACATGTTGAAGGGATTGAGGTTGAGGGAATAAGTGTTGGCATGATTGGAGTGGGAGATGAGGAGATGGTGGTAGTAGACGGGGGCGGAGTTGGTGCAAGGGTAGGTGTTGGAGTTGGTAGGGAAACTAGTGGGGTAAGTATATGAGGTGGTAGAGTGAAAACATAACTCCTTCCAGCTACACTATCTGTTGCTAAACACTTAGTTACCCCACTATCTTGGTTTTTAATCCCTAGAGTAGAATCGAAGCTTACTAGTGGAGTAGGAGCATTTATCGGGGGATTGGTGAACTGGATTGGTGGAGGAGTAAGGGCTACCTGGGGCTGTATGAGCGGTGGCTCCCTAGTGTGTGTGTCTTGGCCTTGATCTGAAAAGCCTTCAAGTCCCTCAAAATCAGAGAGCATAAACTCATCGGGTCCTAATGGATCCACAGGATCATCTTATTCTTTGGGATCCTCTCTATGTTTCTTAGTAGTTTCCTTTTCTCTCCTCTTCTGCAACCTGGTCCTTCGGACTAAGGGCTCACTTGCGTCCTCTTCCTCAAGTTCTTCTTGTATAGTTTCTAACTGCGGAGATTCAGAACTCTTCTTCCTCTTATAATTTTTCTTCTCAGTGGTGGGGGAAGATTGGCCAGAGGTGGATGGGCCTTCCCCTGATTGGGGTTGTGACAATCCTGCTGGTGGGTTAATCTAGCCTATCATTCTGGTTTTCTTAGGCCTAGGATTGGAGCCATATTCAACTGGTCATTCATGACCATACATCGTTCTTGGCTTCTGAGGGGGAGCATTCTTATATTTAGGAGTTGTTGACTTCTCTCCTCGTTATTTCTCTACTTTCTTGGAGGGCTCCATTAATGTTTTCACCGGGATCAGACTTATCCGGTGTGGCTTCTAGATCCAAGATATAGTGGTTTTTATCACGTGCCTTGCCCTGAAGTCTATGTCATCATTTTCATCTTTGTCTACCTTGGCGTTCATGATTGGCCGGTCATACACCTTATCTTATGTGTAAATGTCTTCTAAGACATCCTCTGAATCACATTCCCATATCTTCAAGGAAATAGGAACCTTCAACACCTCTTTTTCCAGGGCTAGGTTAATTCTGCAGTAATCTCAGATTCTGACCTCATGGTCATCTATATAGTTTATCCAATGATCTTCCAGATGTGGCTCATGTATGTAGAATCTGCCAATGGTATGGCTATAAGTACCTATGGGGTCAAAATGAGCTCGCATTGTCTTGTAAACTTATAAGGGGAAATCATCCCATTCAAAAGCAAGGGATTTTAAAACCTTCATGTCCTGTAGTGTATAGGGTCCCAAAGAGATGGGAAAGTCCCAACAGTGCTTCTTCTTATGCTTGATGTGCTCGTATGCATCCGCGAGCTGCCTGGCCATCTCCAATATGATTATCCAGTCAGATGGATATCTGAGTAGCTTCTTTGGTTGTATGGTTGACCCAGCTATCCGAATGTACGTGAATATCCTAAACTAGATGAAATAGGCCCCAATGGCCCTCACCTTAGCAACAACTTCTTCTGACATTCTTTTAGCAAAGTCACCCTCAATAGATTGGATGACTGCGAGAATGAATGCGTCGTTGACTATTCTGTAATCAAGGGAATCCTCTAACATGTTTTCTCCTTTTACCAACTGCGGGTATACAAGATGGGGCCATGCATTTGGATCATTCATACTTCCCCTCTTAGTGAGGTTGGGATAATCTTCCTGTGCAGCTAGTAGATACATTATGTAAGTGCTCATGTAGAACTTTGGGTTATGCTTCACTACTGTCAACTGCTCATCCAAGTTATCACTAATAATAGTGCCCCAGTCGAATCTTACCTTTCGTTCCCTGATCCTCTCTATCAAAAGGATCATCTAGTGCTCAAGTTGGGTGGACAGGGGTAGCCCATACACCATGCTTATCATTGTCATGGCTGCCTGGATATCATCTCTCATATAACCTCTCCGAAGGTCTATCTTGTCCAGTTTGTTCTTGGGAAGTGGTTGCTTCAGGTATTCCTTATTCATCATCTCGTTTACTATTCTCCCTGTTACCAAACCATTTGTTTCCCTTTTCAATATAAAAGTCATAGAATTTATCTATGCCTTTGTGAAGGTGAAAGACATCCTCGATGACATCCGGCCTAATGTCTAGTACTACTTGATCTTCGGAGTTTATTACCACCCTCTTATCTAAATCGTAGTGATGAGATAGGGTCATGATCAGCTCTAAAGATGAAACAACCACTGGGTGTGCGGCTGCATTCACGAGCCCGGATAGGACTAATGAAGTGCAGTCCTCGGATCTGTTAGCTGGCTGGGAGCACTGAGTCAAGAATTTGTTCCAATCTACATTCCTGATGTTGGCGTCAATTATCTCGCTGTGTTTGTTCCCCACCTTGGAGCTAGGGGGATTCCCCTTGTATTGGAACTCCATTGGGGATGTTGTCTTTGGTTCAGTCATTCTTGCAAGAAAAGGACAAATATCAGTAGCTTATTGAACAAAGAAACAATTTAAACTATGGAAATAAGTAAAGAGAGTTGAAAATAGTTAAAGCGCAAGTTTTCACACTTTCAGACCTTTCAGGGTTTCGGACACCGAAAACTATTTCAGATACTGAAAAGTTTGAAAGTGCGAATAAGTATATGGGAAGGCCCAGTCCATCGGGGGTTTCAGAGTTTTGAAGGCTGAATTGGGAGGGGTTTGCTCAAGGACGCTGAATCGTCCGAACACGGCGAAGAACCAGGATGGACTTGATCGAAGGTTTCGCTTTCATATTTTCAGACTTTCAAACCTTTCGAACGTTTGAAAAGCCAAAATCCCCGAAGCAGAACTCGGGGAAAAGAGAAGACCCAGTTTTCAGGCCTTCGAAGGCCGAAATAACCTGCGGCCAATGCCGCGACTGACAAGCTCGCAAGACCCTAATCCTAGACCCGACGACACAAGAAAAACCAAAGGGCCGACAGGGAGGGACGCCCCTATCAACACACGAAGACACAGAAGCCACAAAGGGCGCTGAAACAAAGTGCCCTAGGCTGGACAGGCACTAGGGACACCGAAAAGACCCTAAACCTAGGGCAAATTGAAAGCACAAAATGAGGAAGAGCGGAGGAAACCTACCTCGATCGACCAAGTGAAGGGAGGGAAACCAGGCGACAAAATGAAGGTGGGTGGCGTGGAGGAGCAGATGGAACGCGAGCAAGAGCACAAACCAAAAAATGCAAAGTGACAAAACAAAGGAGGCTACCCCTTTTATAACCCGCGGGCTGACGTCAGCAGGTTCAGGGTTTCAGAGATCGAATTACCGAAAACCCGTAGGGGACTAAGAACCTTTCAGCCTTTCGGCGATTTCAGACTCTGAAATCACCAAAAGGCCAGGTCTTCAACCATTCAGCCCTTTCAGTATTTTGGAGGACCTAAGGCCAAAAGGGCCAAAAGATTGGGTCTTCTGCCTTTCGACCATTTAGATATTTCAGAGGATGTAAAGGGCCAAAAAAAGGTTCTTTTACCTTCTCTAGTTTCAGTAATCCTTTCTGGTGGTTGACTGGATCCCTACGAGGAGCGAACACGATGAAAAGACAAAAAAAACAAAAGAGAAGCGGGGTCCCCATGGTCAGAGGGCCTAAAATGGGGTGTGTGTTGTGGACCCACAACAAATAGCCTCGAAAAAAGGAGAAATGACCAAGGCATTTCTTTATCATCAACACTCTTTCGGAAAGTAGCTTTCCAGTAGAACCGAACCAAGAGGCGATGGAGTCAACAATTCTTCAATGACCTCCAATCCAAGGTTCTTCCATTAGTTTTGCTGTGTGCGTTCATGTGTGTTCATTTCTTGACCTTTGGTTGTGATAACCAAGGCGATTTCCAGTTATACCCAACCTTTGCCAAATAAACCAGGGTTTCCCAGAAAGAGCTTTGCTGCTAGTCAGGCGTTCATAGCCCCAACAAAGTTTTCCCCGAGTTCCCAGTATAACCTTTCTCTACTGCCAGCTGGGCGTTCATAGCCCCGGTAGAGGTTGTCATAATCACCCAAGTCTGTTCTGTCTACTTAGGCTACAACTTTCTTTCTTTGTGGGAACTCTGTCCTTTTGGGAAAATCATTTTTCTTCTTCTGCTTGCTTGGAGATGTATCGAGCCTTGGACACTCAGTGTGTTCCATGCATTCAGGTTCATAACTTCTTTTCTTTCTTTCTCCCCCCTTTTCTTTTTTTTTTTATAATCCGAGCAACGATTAGGCGATGTTGCCTGGATCTTTCACCCGTGACCTCTTTGGGGCACCTTTTTTTTTTTTTTGTAAGTGTTTCTTTCGCTTTCCCTTTTGGGCTCTTCTTTCTTTCGTTATTGCCTTCGCATTCAGTTCAGACTTGGGTTCTGGGATTGATGGGTACCCAAACCTATGCACTCAGGTTGGCTACAACTGACAAACACCTTTAGAAAATGACACCCTCTGGTGTTTGTACCTTAATGTGTCTTGTGATCAGGATGACCAAACTTCAAACTTCTTCTTGTCTGTTAATGATAATCATCACTACTTTATCTTTTGGGAAGGTTCTCTTGTGCTGCATGTATCTTTGGAGAAATTTGACTAAGAAATACCTCTGCTTCTCTTGCAGAACAACTTGGACTGGATCCAAAACACGCTGACCCAAAGCAACAAACAAGCCCTGACAAAAAAGAACAAAAATGAGCAGAAGAAAGGACTGACGGCGAGGACAACAAAGAAAAAGGAAAAAATGCAAAAGTGACTACGGTACAAGGGACGAAAAAATAGTCCCTCGCTTAGGATTTGAAGTAATGTTTGAGGAATTTCCCATTGACTGGAAATGGGGTCAACTCTCCGTCTAATGTGCTGATCCTAAAAGTGTTCTCCCCCAGGATCTCTAATATTTGGTAAGGGCCTGTCCACAGTCTTTGGAACTTGGTGTGGCTGCCTGGCTTTTCTTTCACTTTATCCCACATGAGGACAAGGTCAAAGATCCTAAAGGATTTGATGGTAGCTCTCTTGTTGAACCACCTTTTGACTACAGCTTGATGCTTTGATACATGTTCCAGGGCCAAAGTTTGTTTCCCCTCTAGCTTTAGGAGATTCATGAGTCTGACTTGTACCTGATCTTCCTCCCCTACGTACTAGTCCATAAATCTTAGAATTGGGATTTTCAGGTTCATAGGAAAGACCGGTTGCAAGCCGTAGACTAGTTGGTATGGGGACGTCCCCAGGGCATTCTCGATCCTTACGCGATCAGTCCATAAAGCATATTTCAGCTGAGTGTGCCAGTCCCTGGGGTTGTCATCCAGGAGGTGTTTGATCACTATTGTCAGATTTTTGTTTATAGATTTTGCTACGCCATTGCCTTGTGGATAGTAATTTGAAGATAATTTGAGGATTACCTGATTTTTGAAGGCCCATTGTGTGAGTGAGGCCGAAGAGAAAGAGGGGGCATTGTCACATACCAGACAAAATGGCATCCCAAACCTAGTTATGATGCGTTCCTCCATGAATTTGGTCACGACCTCAGTGGTACAATTCTTCAAAGCTTGTGCCTCCATCTAGCGCGTGCAATAGTCGGTAGCTGTTAAGATAAACTTGTGTCCTGCAAATGAAGGGGGGTTAATTACTCTAACAAAATCCAAGCCCCATTGGGAAAACGGGCATACCTCATAGACTGGTTGTAAAGGCATTGCTGGATTTTTCTCTTGGGTCACGCTAGTTTGGCAAGTGTGGCAGGATCTCATGTGCTCGCCGACATCTTTAAATATCATAGGCCAAAAATACCCTGCCCTCAGGATTTGGTGAGTTGTGGCCTCTGCCGATCCATGTCCAGTTCCGTATTTTTCATGAAAGTCCACTAGTATTTGCCATGGCAATGGCATTCGTAATCTCTTCAAAAGACTTCTTGGCTAGGAGAGCCCATTCAATCTTGGCATCTTTCTTGAGCATGTCGTTCAATGGTTTTACTATTTCTGCGAAGCCACTAATGAATTTCATGACAAAGTTGATCTTTCCAAAGAAATATTTTAGTTCCTTGCGGCTATGAGGCGGTGTCAATTTCAGGATTGAATCCACCCTTTCAGGGTCAATAGATATCCCCTTTTCGGAGATGATGTGCCCCAAGAGCTTTCCTTTAGTTACCCCGAACACACATTTCTTGGGGTTGAGGGAGATCCCAAACTCCCTGCACCTCTGGAGGCATTTTTTGAGGTCGCTTATATGGTCAGCTCTTAGTTTCGAGTAGACCGTGAGATCATCCATGTAGATGATAATGCACCTTCTAACAAACCCTTTGAATGCTATGTCCATTTCTCTCTGTAAGGTGGCTCCAGCATTAATCAGTCCAAAAGGCATCCACCGATAGGTGAAAGTTCCCCATTTAGTGGTGAACGCCATTTTCAGCCTATCCTCTTCCTGTACCATTACTTGATTGTACCCAGAGTAGCCATCTAGGAACGACATCATTTGAGACCCATTAACCTTCTACAGCACTTTATCTAGAGATGGGAGCAGATAATTATCCTTTTGAGAGGACTTATTGAGGTTCTTAAAGTCTACTCACAACCTGATTTCTCCAGTCTTCTTCCTTACAGGTACTAGGTTTGCAACCCATGTAGAATGTCAGATCAGGAAGATGATCCTGGCGTCGAGTAGCTTTTGGACTTCCTTTTGGATCAAGGGCTCCATAGTGGGATTCACGAGTCTTTGTCATTGCCTAAAGGGCCTGGAATCTAGTTTTAAAGGGATGTTGTGTACTATGACTAAGGTGTCATATGTCTTTAATTCTTCGTAACTCCATGCTATAACATCTCAATATTCAGTGAGAAGCTAGATCATTTTCTCCTTTTCTTCTTTGGTCCCCACCTTTCCGATGTGGACTTCTCTTGGTTCCTCTTTTGTGCCCAGGTTGTAAGTGTCACATTCCTTATTGTTAGGTGTTACGTCGGGGCGTCTTCTCATAACAGTCTTATCGCTGTCAAAGATCCTTTCTAGTTCTACCATTCCCTTGGGTATGGCGTTGGTCTTTAGGTTTATGATGTCATGATCATCAGGCTCTTCAGGTTCAGCAGTTTATTCGTCATTATCCTCTTCTTCTATGATCTGCTTCTTGAACACGTCGGCGCACATGATAAATTATAGGATATGCTGGTCATCTTGAAAGACTTGAAAGTTAGTAACATTATCCACAATGGCTGGGGTTGCGACAAGTTCGACCAAGAATTTATTTAGTTTAGATTTATCCATTAGGTGTAATGAACTGGTTGAGATAGCCAACACGTCAGCGATGACATTCTTTCTCCTCAGGATGGTTTTGATGTTGAAAGCATTGAAGTCGTTGATCAGATCACATGCCCTATTTCTGTAAGCTGAGAGCCTCTTATCATTGCAAGTATACTGGCTGCGAATCTGCTTGACAACAAATTGTGAGTCTCCTTCCACCGTCAAGATCTTGATTCCTTTCTCATGAGCTAGGAGGAGTCTGCGGACCAGTGCTTCATATTTTGCAACATTATTAGTACAAAGGAACTGTAATCTATAAGCCACATAGAAAGACTTACTGCTTGGATTTATCAACTCGATCCCGTCACCCGCTTCTTGTTTACATTTGGAACTGTAAAAGTGCAATTTCCATATATGAGGTGGTTTAGTAGGGCTGGTTCTGGTTGAGCTTTTCTTAAAAAAATCCTTGGTACTTGGTTTTCGGCCCCTCTCTCCATCGCTGTCAAAAGAAGTTGATTCTTCTATATTTTGAGCATGCCCAGGTTTGAGGAGTTCATTGTCTTTATCTTCCAGTATCCTCTCATGAGGGGGACATGCTCCATCATCTGAGGTACTCCAGTCACTAAGCATGTTCAGGGCAAGGCTTCTATATTCTGGATCTGACCCATTGTCTTGATCTTGAGGTGGACTATTTGCAAGGACTAGGTTGTCCATACCTGGTGCGATGTTGTTGCCATTTTCTATCCCAATTACATTTCCCTTTATCGTTTGTGCTTTTGGTGGCTCATTTGGTTGGGCAATTTGAGCCAACACTTGTGACAGTGCCTCTTGAGAACTGGGGCATGTAAACTCAGAATGACTAGCTTGATGTAATCAGCAGTATCCAGGTAGTAATAAGATGTTGGGATCTGCGTCTTGACCCAGGTGCCGCAGGCTAGCTATTGTGCTATTGATGAAACTCTGGAAGATTTCATCACCAATCTTCAAGTCTAGGAGACCTTGGATGAGAGTATGGTCTGACTCTTCGCCTTCTCGGATTTGAAACATGAAAATGTCATCCAATCGATAAGTGCCCAAATCGGTTTGAGTGAACAAGACTTTTTTCAGGGCATTGTATTCGGTGATCATCCTTTTCAGGTTTGGTTCTGCATCTATCTTTATTTGGTTGTTCAAACCTCTCCAAGGTAGCCAAAGTTAGGTGAAATCTATAGAGAGCCATCCCCTTAAGCATCTAGTCCATTCTCGGCTTAGTAACATCCCATAAGTCTCGGGGATGTCCACTATTTGTATATCAATGTGTTCTCATATTCGGGGATCCGCGACTAGTTGAATGTGTACATCCTTGAGCACACCAATTACTCTGACCTCGGTTTTGTCCAATTGTATGACCACCCAGTTTGTTACTTGGGGCACCATCTCCAACTTTTGGCAAATTGATAGGGGCATAACATTGCATGAAGCTCCTGAATCAATTAGGCCGTTATGTAGGTTCTTCCCGAACATTCGCAAGCTGAGTAAGAATGACGGGACCTTTGTCCTATCCGTGAATACTGCTGGGAATGCCGCAGATGTGTTGACATTGGACGTGGGTGCCCTAGTGTTGTTGGTCGACGGGCCAGGTCTTGAATGATCCAATGATCTTAAAAGGGCTTCCTTTTGAGATGGGAAACCCTGTAATAATTCAAACATAGAGATTTTCACCTTAGTTTTCTTGAGTTTGTCTACTGCATTGTACTTGTCATTTGACCAGGCCATTCCTCGATAGCCAACATATGTACCTATCGTAGGAGGTATGGCGTTTAGGCCCTTTGGAGGTATGGGATTGTTACTATCTCGAGAATCTGGTGGAGTCGGTTTCTTTCCTAGTGGTATGCCGTCGGTGAGGGGTTCCTTTCTACTCCGAAGGTTATGTGGGTTTCACTGATCATTTTGGAAGGCATGAACCTCAGAATATTTAGGTTCATTTTCTCTCTAAAAAGGGAACACAAATTCATCTTCTCCCATGTAAACTTCTGAGCTTCCCTCCTTTCCCAACTCATAAGAGTCGAACACCATAGCATTGAATTGTGTCGGGGGCCCCTCTTGATTCTGGGTGTAGTGGTCTTGGGAGTTGTTAACATATCCATTATTGTTCTGATGCCTACTTGGAGCCCCGACAAAATTGGCTTCTAAAGTCTCATAAGTATTGGCATTATCTGCTGGGATGCTTCCATTATTTGGTCTAGTGCTCCATGGCCGATTTGGCCTTTGCTGCCCAAATGGTTTCTCTTGTGCATTAGTGTTGCTATATGCATTGAAACCCCTATTTGGATTCTTAGGGTATGTATTTGGACTAGCAGGCACTCGTTGGTACCTGTAATCATCTAAAAATGGTCATCTAGACTATTAGCCCCTTTCTAGAATTATTTGCTAAAATCCTCAATTGCTCATTCTTGATAAAATCCTAGCTTTGTCATTTATTCGATTTTTTTGGGGCTAACCATTTTATCCTAAGTCTTTATTTATTTAAAAGGAATTCCCTCCCCTTTTATTGAATAAAAAGACCCCACCTTTCCTCTTATCCTAAGTTGCACAAATAAAGCATTATTCTTATTTTATAAAAAGGAGAAAGGACCTTTTTTTTGTCTCACATGAGGCTCAAAAGTCAACACTTCACTCTCATTGGAGGAGACTTGTGCACACGGATTGCTCCTCTTTGATGCTCCACCGCTGATTAAATCTTTTGCTTCTTAATCTCCATGGTCCATTTTCCCTCATTTCCTATAAAAGAAGAACTCTCTCCTCATTTGCATAAGCATCTTTTGAATACTAACCTTATGCTGCAGGATTACTTGGAGGATTTAGAGCTTTTGAA
>MU225430.1:10332219-10432524 GCA_018584345.1 Thuja plicata
TCTACACATTAAACAAAGTACAATTGAAGAAGGACACAAAGAAGACACCCTATGAGCTATGGTATGGTAAAACACCCAATGTAAGTTACTTCAAAATCTTTGGTAGTCAATGTTATATCTTAAAGGAAGATAGAAATGGAAAGCTTGATGCCAAGACTGATGAAGGTATATTTCTAGGGTATTCCACCAAGAGCAAGGCTTATAAATGTCTTATCAAGGCCTCTAACAAAATTGTTAAAAGTGCAAATGTAAAGATAGATGAATTTGCAGAAAAGAATGAGCTGGAAAGCACGAAAGAACTAGAGGACTACAACAAGTTTGTATACTGTGAAGAACCTAACACTCTGCCCAAGCAACAATGCTTAATTCCATAACAACAGAATGTTGTAACCGATGGTCAGGCTACAAATATCGACGGTCAGGATAATGATCAAAATAATGTGCAAGGTGATGAAGAACATAATGAAGGAAAAAATGATGATCAAGATGATAGACAAAGAGCTGAACCTGTTCTTGCCAAATATGTAAGAAGGAACCATCCAGAGATCTACATCATAGGAGATAAGAAAGATGGTACAACAATAAGAAGTAAGTCTCTAAAAATAAGTTGTTTAATTTGTGAGTTTGAGGCAAAATTTGTCAATGCTGCACTTGATAATGAAGAATGGATAAGTGCTATGAATGATGAGATTGAACAGATTGAGAAGAACAAGACATGGACACTTGTGCCAAGACTAGATGACAAGAATGTCATCAGTACTAAATGGATATTTAGGAACAAGCTGAATGAGAATGGAGAAGTCACAAGAAATAAAGCAAGACTAGTATGTAAAGGGTATGCACAAGAGGAAGGTATTGACTATGGAGAGACATTTGCACCCATTGCTAGGCTAGAAGGTGTAAGAATACTACTTGCTTATGTTGCATTCAAAGGATTCAAGGTATACCAGATGGATGTCAAGTCAACATTCCTAAATCGAATACTTGAAGAAGAGGTATACATTGAGAAACCAGAAAGGTTTGTAGATCCAGACAAGAGAAACATGGTATGTAGACTTCATAAAGCCTTGTATGGTTTGAAACAAGCTCCTAGAGCCTAGTATGAATGACTTCATTCCTATCTTATAAGTATTGGATTTGTCAGGAAAAGTGAAAATAGTAATATTTATTTGAAGGAAGACACTAATGCTAACACTTTGATTGCTGAAATATTTGTTGATGACATCATATTTGGAGGCAATGATATGCTATGCGAATCATTTTCTAATGAGATTAGCAAAGAGTTTGAGATGTCTATGTTTGGAGAGATCAAGTTCTTTCTTGGTCTACAGATCATGCAACAATGTGAAGGTATTTTTATTACACAGTCCAAATACATTAAAGAGGTCTTGAAAAAATATTAAAGATGGAAGATTCCAAACCAGTTAGAACACCAATGGCTACTGGATGTAAGTTGACAAAGGAGGACAAGACATCAGAGATAAATCAAACTTTGTACAGATCAATGATTGAAAAACTCGTGTATGTTGTACACACTAGACCAGATATTGCACATGCAGTAGGAATTGTTGCTAGATTTTATGCTAACCCCAGGGAATCACATATGACTGCTGTGAAAATAATTTATAGATATCTGAAGAATATCGAGGAATATGGCTTGTGGTATAGAAGAGAAGGAAAAATTGAACTTAAGGTGTTTACCAACGCTAATTGGGCTGGAAATATTGATGATCGGAAGAGCACAACTAGAGGATCATTCTTTATAGGTGACAGAATTGTCACATGGATTAGAAAAAAGCAAAGATGCATCTCTTAGTCTACTGCAGAAGCAGAGTATGTTGTTGCTGCTGCAAATTGCTCAAATATTGCATGAATCAAACAGTTACTGGAAGGTATGCATATGAAGATCCTAGAACCAGTAATTATCTATTGTGATAACACCAGTGCAATAAACATTTCTAAGAATCCAGTCATGCATGCTAAGACTAAACACATTACAATCAAGTATCATTATTTAAGAGAACAAGTTCAAGCAAAGGAGGTGACACTTGAGTATGTGCAATCCAAAGAACAATTAGCTAATATCTTCACCAAGACACTGCCCAATGATACATTTGAATACTTGAGAAAGAGACTAGGGGTCAAACCCTTGTCTACCAATCAGTAAAATGACTAGAAGGCTGCATCAGCCTACATATTATTAGAATATCATTAATGTTGATGCAAGCAAAGAGATGAACTTCAAGACTACATCTATATACAGACAGGTATATATCAGCACCGAGCACCAGAGCATATTATTGTATTGATAATGGATAAGGGAAATTCAAGGAATATATTATGGATGGAGAGAAAAGATTTCTTGACATTAATGTCAGATATTTGTGAGTTATTTGTTTGGCATTGTTGTCAAAGGGAGAGAGATTATCCATATTATCACATTCTTCTGTAAAAGGAGAGAGATTTTTTGTAGAAGGAGAGAGATTATCCATTATCACATTACTCCAATAGGGAGAGATTATATCCTTAGGGAGAGAAATTGTATGGAAAGATTATACAAAGGGAGAGTTCTTGACAAGAGAAAAATACATCAAAAGGGAAGAACAGTCAAGGGAGAGAAATTGACACAAGGAGAGAACACAACACATCAGAAGAAAGAGAGCCACAAGAATCAAATTTAAGCTAAAACAAAGCTTACCGATGGTCAGACATTTATTGGATAACAGTACAAAAGATTGGTAGTTTGATGAATCTTAATTGTTGTATTTCTTATTGTATTCGAAATAGTATAGTGTGATAATATAGTATGTTGCCATCAATGCCAAAGGGAGAGATTGATGACATGTAACTGATTGAATGTTTGATAATGTTAAGTTGAAAGATAATGCAGGTTATTAAATCAATTAATGGACTGTATTGTCATTAATGTCAACTTAATATCATCTGTACGGTCATGTACATAATGCCAAATACTTCAGAGAACCAAAGGAACGAAATTTATGCTTTCAGCAATGCATAAAAGTCAAGTATTCACTAAGTGACAAACAACACCAACGGAGTGTACACCGACAAACAGAGAAAAGAAGAATAGTCACAGTGATACCTGACGATCAGAAGCATAGTGTTGCCCAACGAAGCAAAACCATAGTGATGCCCGACGAGAAAATTTAGAAGGTTGCCTGAGGAGTAAAAATCTAATGATGCCTGACAGACGGAGATCACGAAGATAATTGGAGTCTCACCGAAAGATCAGTCAGTTGTCGTCGACGACTAACTCCAGTGGTGACCGACAGAATCAAGAGTTTAGAAAATGACAAAATAGCTAGTTGGGAGAGCTAAAAATAGACTTAACTGGTTGTCTACTTTGTTTTATTTGACCAGAGATAAGTGATTGATTTAAAGATTATTTATACAGTTGGGAAGAAGATATCTACGAGGCAAATTAGGAGTTATGCTTTAAATCTAATTGGCTGGATAGTTTATCACGCCAAGAATCAAGAATCAAGAATCAAGAATCAATGAATATTATGTCCATTTAAGAGACAAGCTTAATTCATTTACGAATGGGATTAAGGGGAGTGAATAGAAAGAAGATGTTGAAGAGAAACTGATGAAGAACAACTTATGTAGTGCTGATCAAACAAGCTGAAGGAAGAGCTAAGTAATTCTGCAGACACCAATGAATAGTGAGCACAACATCACAGAGCAGAAAGTATGGAGCACAAAGATTGAATTGATACATTGGTTAGAGAGGTAATGTACTTAAATAGATCTAAAAATCTGCAATTCAAAGTTGGAATATGAACAGGTCATAGTGTTTCAGTTTAACCATTGAAGCATCAAGTCTCTTAACCGAGTAGGACTTAACAGTCTTCTATATATTGAGGTACATCTCAAGGAGTGCCAAAAAGATTGATTCATGAAAGTAGCATTGGACTTTCCGGATACATATTGACAGTCTAAGAAGGAGGCTAATTCAAGGATGGTAGCAATAGATGCCCGATACTAAGTGACAACCTCTATGCATAAAATCCTCTAACAAGGTCGCACTTAACAATGTGTTTGTAACCTTTAACAGGGTTGGCTCCTAACAAGGCTCACTTCAGAAGAGTGAAAATTTGGGGTACTGGTCCTAGTGGTTTTTCCCTTAACAGGGTTTCCATGTTAAAATTCATGTGTTATGTGTGTATGATTCATTTCTTTACTGTCTTGAATCTTACATAGATAACTCTGGATTGATCAGAATACTCTACTTATTTACTGAGTTTCGATAAATAGTTATACTACTTATCGGTAATCAAGAAAGAACAAGGATTGATAGAGAAAACCGACACACAGTTAATCATTAGTAGTATTTTATGGCATGCATCTTGTAGGGACATAATAATTTAAGATTTATTGATTGGTGGTAAAAGTTTGAAGGATAAATTTTTGAGGTCATTGATTCACCCCCCCTCTCAGTTATTACTAACATGTAATCATTTAGAGCATATTTTTAAAAGAGCTTTGGAATATGGGATATCTCTAAACCCTAAAAAATGTCATTTTTGAGTAACTGAAGGGAGGATACTTGGGCACATTGTATCAAAGGATGGTGTAAGAATAGACCCTGAATGGATTGCAACCATAGATAAAATCTAGATCCCCAAGACTGTTAAAGAATCTGATCCTTTTTGGGACAAATAAATTTGTAAGAAGGTTTGTCCCAAACTTTTCAGAGATCATTAAGCCTATTGCTAAGATGCTTATGAAAGGTGCATAAATTGAATGGGGGAATGAAACCCTAGAGGCATTTGCTAATATTAAGAAAGCAATCAAGGAGGCTCCAGTCCTTAAGACACCTAATTTTTCAAAACCTTTTCAGTTATTTTCTTTTGCATCATATCATACTATTGCTGCAGTTATGTTACAAAAGAATGATGAGGGCTATGAGCAGCCAATAGCATTTTTTAGTAAAACTCTTCAAGCAATAGAATTAAACTATGACATAAATGAGAAGCAAGCTTATGCCCTAGTCAAAGTAGTGAAATCTTTTGGACCATACTTGGTGGGAGCTAAAGTGATAGCTTATGTGCCAAATGCAACAATTAAAGATATATTTAAGAAGTTAGAGGTTACAGGCAGGAGATGCAGATGAGTGAATCAAATCCAAGAGTTTGACACAGAGATCCAAATAACAAAGTTAGTCCGAGGACAAGGTCTTGCTAAACGTATGGCTGAATCAAATCTGGAGGCAGTTCAAATAAATCAGGTGAGCACTGATAAATCAGCAGTAAGTATTGAAAAGTGTCCTTGGTATACTGATATAGTATATTTCCTTAAGCACATGAAATACCAAGAAGGTTTAAATGATAATCAAAAGAGGACAATAAAGTTACAAGCATCTAGGTATGTTTTGATACAAGGTGACTTATATTGGAAGAATAGAGAAGTTATCCTTCTAATTTGTCTAGATATGTGCCAAGCAAATTCAATATTGAAGGAGTTACATGATGGAGTATGTGGTGGTCACTTCTTAGTAAGAACTACTACCCATAAGATACCACGTGCTAGATATTATTGGCCATATATTTTTAAGGATATGTATACTTATGTTAGAAAATGTGAAGCTTGTCAAAAGTTCTCAGGGAAATTAAAATATGATGGTGCATTACCCCTCAGAACTTTGTCAACTAAAGAGCCATTCCAAATGTGGAGGATAGATTTCATTGGTGAAATTGCTGATGCTTCCAGTGGACAACACAAATGGAATCTAGTTGAAATAGATTACTTTACTAAGTGGGTTGAAGCCATACCCTCTAGACAAGCTACAAGCAAGGTAGTAATAAAACTCTTAACATAAAATATACTAACAAGGTTTGGTGTTCCTTGCAAAATTGTTTGTGATAATGATACGTGATTTAGATCCAAGGAGTTATCTAATTTTTGTAGTGCTTATGGTATTAATTTGTCATATTCTTCCCCTTACCATTCACAAGGAAATGACCACACGGAATCAAGTAATAAGAATATACTGAAAATCATAAAGAGAATGTTGAGCAATAAAAAAAGAGCATGAGACTCCAAATTACCTCTAGCACTTTGGGCAGATAGGATAATAGTCAATCTACTGGGTTCGCTCCTTATGAATTGATCTATATAAAATAGGCTAGGTTACCATTGAACAATCTTCTCCCTGTATATAAATTTGTCAGAGAGGAACAACTAGAAGACATGAATTTCATGGAGAATAGGATGAATAAACTTATAGAATTGGATGAAAGTCAGAAGAAATGCACAAAGTCATAATGTGAAGAAGCAGATGCAAGTGAAAACTTTACATGATAAGAGAACTAAGGAAAGGAACTTTCAGAAGGGAGATTGGGTGTTGAAGTGGAATGCCAAAGATCAAGATAAAGGGAAGCATGGTAAATTTGAAGCTTTGTGGCTAGGACCTTACATGATTTTTGATAATGCAGGAGAAAATAGCTATTTGTTACAAGACACAGAAGGTCATGTTCAGGAATTCCCAACTCATGCTCGATATTTAAAACCATTCTTCTCTTAAAAAGAAGGGAGTTTCTAACTCTACATTTTCATTAAGTTTTATTTCATTTTCTTTGATGTTATTCTTTTGTTTCTATTTTGGTCTGCTTCTCCAGAGAAAACTAGGATCTTGCTGTGTCCAAGTATGAACGCACACCCCCAAAAAGAGCCACTGGTGGAACCCAAATTTGCAGATCAAATTTGCATATGAAAACTGTTCAGGGAAGTATCCTTTGTATTCATTATTGTGTTAATGCTTTCATTTTCTAAATGTTCATCTATGCTTTTAATTATCTCTTATGTCTATTTGTATTTCATATACCATATTATTCCTATTTTTTTTGGCCTGCATATTCACATTTAAATTCGTAAATATAGTCGTTGCTTGTCTTTTCGTGGTCTTTTTATTTATTTTATATTTTTACACAGATCCGTCTAATGGCTAAACCTTGGTGTAGATCAACAATTGGTGTATTCCCTTGATCGAGAGATGAATGACCTTTACTCATTAAGGCATTGCGCGATGCCGACAGGTGTCCGTTTAGATCTCACTTGACTGAGGTCAAAGTTACTTAAACATCGAGCAAGTAAATATCCATCCGATGGTCGGCATGTTTCCTTAAACAAAAGATGCTCAAAATCTACCCATTAAGGCATTACGCCTTGAAGACACGTGTCCATGGCGGGCCAGGCTGAGAAAAGAAGGAATGAAGTAAAGACCGATCAAGTTCAAATTGATCTAACGGACATCGTAAAGCCTTAAAGCAAAAGTGATCAACATCTAACCATTAAGGCATTACGCCTGAACGGCATGTGTCCTGGACCCACTGATGCTAAAGAAGTATAGCAACAAGGATACATGTGGCAGAATGTGGATGGTTGAACAAGCTGACAGGGATACACGTCAGTTTACATAACAGATCTCTCAACGGTTAATAGTCGAACAAGATCTACGGTTGGCGTGATGCCTTAATTAAAGACAAGATGCTCGAAATCTATCCATTAAGGCATTACGACTGAACGACGTGTGTCCCGGGCCCGTGGAAGTATGACGGCGAGGTGACAAGAATCCAGCTGGCAAAAACTGATTGCTCGAACATGATGATAAGGATACACTTCATCTGTAGCTGGTTAAAATATGAGCAACTAAGGTTTTGATCTTTTAGCACATGGGTGAAATCGACGGTGATGACTTAACTGGGCAATAAAGATGGTCGGGTTTTAAATCCAAGCCGTGGGTTAATCAACGGTTAAATATCAGGCATGATCCAAACAGATCTACGATTGGCGTAATGCCTTAAATCAAAGATGCACGATATCTATTCATTAAGGCATCAGGCCTGATCGCCACGTGTCTTGGCCCCACTGAAAGTCTAAGCGATGTAGGAGGAAGGATCTATGGTGGATGTTAAACTGATCCACGACTAGCGTTCACTCGAAATGAAAAGAAGCAAGTCTTTTATCTGGCGCGAGAGCGCGACAGAGTGACACGTGTCCTGGACCCACAAACTCTAAAACAACATGATCGGCTATTAAATCACGGAAAGTATCAATGGCAGACGTAATGCCTTAAAGCAGACATGCACAACTTCTAATCTTCAAGGCATTACACGATCTCGCCACGTGTCTTCGACGGTCAACAAAACAGATAACTCGGATGACGATATTGACAGGGACATTTTATATATTATTTATTTCATCTTTTAATATATTTTAATTTATGAGGGTTTCATCTTTTTTATTAATATATTGTCGACGTTGTTGTGTAGGGTTTTAAGCTCGACCCTATTAATATTCTTTTGTCATTGTTTTAGATATGACCCAATTAAACCTTATAGACGTGCCTCTCCACTACCCTCTCTTTATTTAAGAGAATATCAAAAAGTTAAATTAGAAACCATCATTAAAAAACCACATTGAAAATAACTTGAAAATAAAAGAACCAGGTAGGGGACCGAATCTTTGAGAAGAAAGAAGCCCCCCTTCTTAGAAATTGATGTCATGGAAACCTGGGCCCAGCTCCAATGAGAGCAGGTAAGAAAGTTTCTGGTCGGAAAGACTTGCAGCCATCGTTATCAACAAGCTATGATGTTTTCCAAGAAATAAAACAACTAAAAATTTGAGAGTTTTAACACTGCAGCCGTGGCACGGATATTTACAGAAAGCAGGGTTCCAAAGGCGACGATGATTCAAAACTTACATCAGCGTAGTCGTACAAGACTTATTAACAAATGCAGTCTAGTTGGCAGAGGATACCATATTTTGTTTATCCACCAACTTGAATAGTGCGAAGTTAAAGCACATTGAATGAAGTTCCGTGACGCACAATGCAGTGGGGTCGTCTACTGAATCATCATTGTTTTCTTCTTCTTGCTTTGAAGATTTGCATGTGCTGGTAAGACCCTTCAAGTTCTCTTCAATCTCAAACTCCTTTTCTACATTAAGGAAGGGTGACAAATTATGGCGAAATCATATGCTTACAAGGGGCTTTGGCCACCTGTCATTAAAAATGGAGGTAGAAGTTTGAGCATTGGGTCTCATAAGACTGTTTGGTTGCATTCATTCATTCCATCATGATTGATATTTGGTCTTAGAAATTACTCTGTAGTGTACGCGAGAGTTTTTTTTATTAAGGATTTATAGACTCTCTGTCTGGTCACATGGTGAAAGCTATGGCTATTTCTTTTGGAACCACTCGTCTGCCTTATTTGATGGGGACCAGTTCTTTTCCATTATGGGTGCTCACCTAAATTTTAGAGGTGCATTACATACATTTACAATGACGAGTCTTTAAGAGACATAAAATGTTGTGGAAAATAGGAGGAAGGGAGGATATTGGTACTTCATATTAAACAAGGCAATGAAGTTTAGGTGTATGGCGAAATAAGTTTTTTTAATAGGAAAGTGACGTGAATTTATAGTTATAGGTCTTTAACAAATATAAAATGATGAGGCAAATAAGGGGAAGGAAGGACATCGGTACTTCACATTAAATATGACAATTAAATTTCTAAGACTTTGGTGAAATTAAGTTTTTTCAATAGGAATCTTTCAAAAGTAATGTTAATTTACAACTATCTTTAAGAGACATAAAATGTTGTGGAAAATAGGGGGAAGGGAGGACATGGGTACTTCACATTAATCATAGCAAATAAGTTTCTAAGTGTGTGGTGAAATTAAGTAAGTTTTTTCAATAAGAATATTTCAAAAGTTTTGTTAATTTACAACCAGAAGCCTTTAAGAGACATAATGTTGTAGAAAATAATGAGAAGGAAGGACATGAGTACTTCACATTAAATAGGGTAATTTAGTTTGTACGTCTGTGGTTAAATTAATTTTTTTTTCCCAATATGAATCTTTCAAAAGTGATGTAAATTTACAACCATGGGACTTTAAGAGACATAAAATGTCGTGGAAGATAACGGGAAGGAAGGACATGGGTACTTCACATTAATCAAGGCAATTAATTTTCTAAGTGCATGGTAAAATTAAGTAAGTTTTTTCAATAGCAATATCTCAAAAGTGATGTTAATTTAATAGTCAAATTTAAAATTATTGTTTTACATTCAAAGAAGATATCTTTTATAGAAAAGTAATTGTTAGTTTAATTCACATGAACACACACACTTATACATTTAGAGACTTCTCCAAAATAACATTCTATGTTTAGACATCATCACATACCATTAGACAACAAATATACTAGATCTATAATTGCATAACATGCTTAACATGTATGCAACACTTTGTTCTTTACTAAGGGCTCAATTGTGATCGAGGAATTAAGGACCTTGCCTTCTGTTAGGACTGTCAAATGTTTCCATGGTTTTGAATCCTGCTCTTGTTTTTGCAAAGTTTTAAGCACTGGTTCTTAAGCCTTAGTTTTTTTTGTTCCAAAACCCTCAGTTCATTTTATAAAAAACCCTAAGTCATTGGTGTCTTTTATAAAGCGATGTTACTTTTTGAAATCACTTAAGTGACTTTACCCATGTGCTTTAAGTCATCGTTCACGGGGCCATCTAATATTCCCTAAGTCCTAGCGGGGTTTTCTTTAATTTTTCCTAAAATCCTAAAGTCACCACGACCTTTTATTTCTCCCAGCTGTCGAGCAAGTTCTTTTTTATCTAATGGCGGGCGTGATCCCGTGATCAAAAGACACAACTGCTTTATCCTTCAAGGCTTCACGATGGGTTGCCAGGTGTCTGTTTCCAGATGATGGCAGACCATTTTCTTTCAAAGGCTAGCGACAATTTCAAATCACCATCAAATCAAAGTTCATCTAACGGTTGTCGCAATGTCTTGATCAGAAGATGAGCATAGGATATCCCTTCAAGGCATTGCGACTAAGTGCCACGTGTCTTTGGCGGGCTAGTACGTAGTGGAAGGTGAGGTTAGTAGCCGAGCAGATAGGAATCAATCCAACGGTTGTCGCAATGCCTGGAACGATGAATGATTAGTTGAAGATTCTTTGCGGCATTGCGACAGGCTGACATGTGTCTATAGTGGAACCTGGCTATAGATAAAGTAAAGGCTAAAGACAGGTCAAATTCATTTTGATTCGACGACTGGTGCTATGCCTTGAAGAAAAGATGCTCTTTGTTTATTCATCAAGGCATCGCATTCTACTGACACGTGGAACGTGCTAGGGGTTATGATGTATTTCCTAGGTCTAGTTGTTACCAAGAGTCAGTTTGACTCTACTCTAAGGCCTCTTGCACATACCTTATAAGGTAGATTCTTACCCTTTCTTGAGGTAGTCACTAAGATCTTCACCTCAAGTTCTCTAGACTTGGTTTACACCGTAAAGCTACTAATTCATACTAAGGAATCCATTAGGAAAGATTCACTCTATAGGCTAAACTGACAGGTTTAACCTCTTTGCTCAATAGATCAAACATAGAACACATAACAAATTACAGAAGGAATCCCAAATACTCTCTGAAAATCTATTACATGTACGGTATTCTTACAATCTTACAGTACCTCTATTCCCCTCTCCTATCTCTTCTTACTTACAAAAGCTTTTAGCTATATATCTAACCCTCAAAATATCTTCAAAATATCTTGTGCTCTTTGACAACTTCAACCACCTTACACATGCGGCCTGATCAAGACATAAATGACCCTTCCATTACTGGAATAGGTGTCCCTATTCATTCCAAGCAAAAATGACACATAGAGAGCCGTTATAGTTGACCTAGCTGGTCGCAAATATTACATCCCACATTTCTTGGGTCGTTAACCGACATTACCGAGCGCCAGCGTTGGCTTCCCCGAACAATAGAAACATCATCGGTGAACCCAGAAACTTCAACCCCGAGCATCAGATCACAAACTTGAAAGAAAACATCGACACCAGTCAACATCATCGATGGACATTCTCGATGGACATTACCAACGAGAATTCCTGAGAGCATTCCCGACAGACATTCCCGAGAGGCATTCCCGACGAACAATCCTGGGAGGCATTCTCGATGAACATTATCGAGCACCAGTATCACTGATCCGCAGATCATTAGTCTTTGATTGCTAGAGCCTTGTTACATTTCCAGAGGTTATAAACTACCTCAACACACACTTAAGCTAGGAAACAACTATCTAGCAACTATGGTGCTTGTTCACTGATTGACCTCAGTCATTACAAAAATGGTGGAACAAAACACCTTACAAACTGAAAAATGCTTTCTATCCTAGAAATGCTTCTAACCTTAGGTGATCCTGCACCATACTCCCCAAACAAAAGGAAATCAACTTCCAGGTGATTGGAGTAAGTTAGGATCGATGCCTAACTTCTTGAAATCAGTTTCCTGTACCCATGTAGCCTCTGAATCAGCCTGTCCCTGCCATTTGACCAGATGTTCCATATAGGTCTATCGTCTAGTCTGCTTGGAAACTCTTGAATTCAGAATCTCTTCAGCCTATAGTTTCGGTATAATAGGGAGTTTGAGTGCTCTGAGATCCTCGGTATCTCCTATGAGATCAGAATCTCCTTCTAGAATTGGTCCTTTGTAGGATACCAAATCTACCACATTGAAAATAGGAGATAATCCTATGTTTGTAGGAAGATCAAGTTTATAAGCATTAGACCCATACCTTGCCAATATGGCACAAGGGCCTATCTTCCTCATCTGAAGTTTGGTCAGAACTCCTTTCTGCAACCTTGCTTTGTTAAGGTACACCATGACCATATCTCCAACTATAAATTGAATATCTTTTCTCCTTGCATCCACCTATAGTTTGGTGTGAGTTGTACTCTCTATTAATGTTGCTTTGACTGATTCATGGACCTCCTTCATGGATTGGGAAAAATATTCAGCATACCCACTCCTCTCTGCATTGCTTCCAAGATCCCTTAATTCACATATACCCCTGGGATGAATCCCATACACTATTTCAAAAGGGCTCTTTCTAGTGGATCTGTTGACTGTATCATTGTATGCAAATTCTACTTGAGCAAGTAAATGATCCCATGATTGTCCATACTCCTTGGTGAGGCATCTCAAAAGATTGCCTAGGCTACGGTTCACCACTCTGGTCTGACCATCAGTCTGTGGATGATATGCTGGGCTAAAAGAAAGATTTGTACCAAGCTTCTGCCACAAAGTTTTCCAAAAATGACTCATAAATTTGGAGTCTCGGTCTGATACAGTACTCAAAGGTAATCCATGTATCCTTACTGCTTCTCTAAAGAATAGATTTTCTATGTAACATGCATCATGTGTTGTCTTGCATGGCACAAAGTAAGCCATCTTGCTGAACCTATCAACAATCACAAAGATGCTATCCATTCCTTGCTTGGTCTTCGGTAGTCCAACTACAAAATCCATACTAAGGCATTCCCATGGTCTATTTGGGATAGAAAGGGGCTGATACAATCCTGCATTGGATGAAGTCCCTCTTGCCTTCTGACAAATCATACAAGTCTCTGCATACTTTTGGACGTCCTGATTCATTCTTGGCCAATATTAATACCTCTTAACCAACTCTAGAGTCTTATTCAACCCAAAATGTCCACTTAAGGAACCATTATGCTTCTCTTGTACTAGGTTCTCTCTCATGGAACCTCTTGGTATACAAAGTTGTCCTCCCTTAAATAGAAGACCTTCTTGAAGAGTATATTTTGAATACTCACTGTGAAAATGATTTTGATACTCTTGACATACCTTGTATGCTACTGCAAAATCTTCATCTGCTGGATACAGATCATTGAAGCTTTCAATGCCAATGCTTCTTAGCCGAACTTCTTACACTGTGAGTAACCTTCTACTCAATGCATCTTCTACCTTGTTCTGCACTCCCTTCTTATGCTTTATAGTGAAGGTGTAGGCTTGGATGTATTCCACCCATTTCATATGCTTATGGCTTAGTTTATCCTGTGAACTTAGAAAACTCAAATCCTGATTGTCGGTAAAGCCTACAAATTATTTGGGAAGGAGATAATGTCTCCATTTCCTTAGTGCTTGCACTAATGCATACAATTCCAAATCATATGAGGAATACTTCTTCTTTGCATCACTGATTTTCTCACTGTGAAAAGCTACTGGATTTCCTTCCTGACTCAAGACGACACCGACAACAATGTTACTAGCATCACACTCCACAGTAAACAATTTCTCAAAACTAGCAAGTGTCAATATCGATTGATTCGCTATTCTCTTTTTCAAATGTTGTAATCCCTTAGTAGCCTGCTCATTCCATTGGAACTTGGCTTTCATACCTCCTCTCATGGTATCTAAAATAGGTGCACTGATTTCACTGAACTACTTAATGAACTTCCGGTAGAACTGTGCTAAACCATGGAAGCTTCTTACTTCAGTTGCAGATTTTGGTGTAGGCCAATTTAGAATTGCTTCTACCTTGCTGATATCCATCTTCAAGTTACCTTCTGAGATAAGAAAACCTAGATACACAACCTCTTGTTTCATGAACTCACTCTTTTCCAATCTGAGCATCAAATTTTCTTCATGCAACCTTTGCATTAACAATTGCAGATGTCTAAGATGATCCTCTTTTGTTTTTCTGAACACCAAGAGGTCATCTAAGTACACTACAACCCATTTGCCAATGAAGTCCTTCAAAACCTCATTCATCAATCTCATAAATGTGCTTGGGGAATTTGACAACCCGAAAGGCATAACTAGCCATTCATACAGTCCTTCAGTGGTCTTAAAAGAAATCTTCCACTCATCTCCCCCCTTGATTCTAATATGATGATATCCACTCTTAATATCTATCTTGGAGTAATATCTAGCTCCACTAAGAGAATCCATAAAATATTTTATCCTTGGTATAGGGAACCTATAGCAGATAGTTATCTTGTTTATGGCCCTGGAATCGATACACAACCTCCAAGTACCATCTTTCTTTGGGGATAGTACTGTGGGAACATCACAAGGACTTATGCTTTCTCTAATCAACCCTTGGTCATTAGTTCTTGGATTTGGTTAGAAATCTCTGCATTTTGCCGTGGATTCATCTTACAAGTATCTTTGTTTGGAAGTGAGGCTCTTGGGATAAATTCAATATGATGACTAATAGATCTCTTAGGTGGTAGGATAGCTGGTTGACCATCACTAACTATGGCTTGGTATCGAGTTAACAACCTTTGGATCTCTAAAGGCAACTCTTCCCTCTCATTTCCCTTTTCACCTTTTGGTTTTAAAACCAAAGCAAATCCTACTCCATCTTCTTCCAATGTCTTTAAGAATTCCTTCTCACTGACTAATAGTAGGTTGGGACCTCTTTTCTTTTCTTTCTCTTCTTCCAAGATTGATTGTACCTTGAAAGCAATTCCACCCTTCTTGAAGGAATAGGAATTTTGAGCTCCATCATGCACTACACTTCAGTCATACTGCCAAGGTCTGCCTAATAGCAGATGACACACATCCATGGGTAGGATATCACACAAAACTCTATCCTTATACCTCCCTATGGAAAATTTTACCCAAGCTTGCTCATTGAATATTACATGTTGATCTTTATTCAACCAAGTAACTCTATAAGGAATAGTGTGAGGTATCCTTGTCAATTTTAACTTCTCAATAGCTTCTAAGGAAAGTATATTATCAGTAGAACCTGAATCTATTATAACTTTATAGACCTTACTGAGTACCTTGCAGTTGACTTGAAAAAAAGATCTTCTCTGGCTAGGCTATTCTTTGATTGGTTCTTTGAGGAGTGTTCTCCGAACCATCAAGTACTCTCCCATTTATGACCCTACAGGGACTTCTGTAGTCTTGCTGCTAGAAGAATCTTCTTGCACATAATTATCTCCTTTCTCTCCTCCTTGTTAAGTAGATATTTTTCCAGGACAACGATATGCAGGATGCCGGAATTGTTGAAAGTTATAGAACTTCATCAAAGAGAAATAAGATCCTCTTACTTGGCCATCAGTTCTTCCTCGTGAACTATTATTTGAACCTCTTCCTTGGTTGTAACCACCTCTAGTGTTACTAGGTTCTCCTTGGTTTTCTGTGAGTTTGTTCTCACTCTAATTTTTAGCTTCAGGATTTCTTCCTCCATATCCTCCTCTATGACCTCTATTGTCTCTTCCTATGCCTCTACTATTTGAGTCTTGTTTCTTCTTGAACTTCTCTTCCACTTTGAGAGCTAATTGATAGCATTAGTGGACAGTATTGGGGCTTAAGAGACTGATTTCTTCTTGAATACTCCATTTGAGGCCATTCTGATATCTTGCCACCTTTAGGCTTTCTTCTTCCATCACATGGGATCTCAAGCATAGCTTGTGGAATTCTTCTATATAGGCACTGACTTCTAAGTCTATTTGCCTCATATTCTGCCTTTTCTTATGGAGTTGCACTTCATAGTCATCAGGAAGGTAAGTTTCCTTCATCTTTGCCACCATACCTTTCCAACTATTTATGGGGTTCTTTCCTTCTTTTGCCCTTTCATCTTGGACAAATTTCCACCAAGTGAGAATAGTTCCTCTCAATCTTGTCTTAGCTATTCTAACTTTCTGAGCTTCAGTCACACTATCACAATCAAAGTGATTTTCAAGACCTTCTATCCATTCCATGATTAATTCTAGATCCATTTTACCACTAAATAAGGGCACACCTTCTAAGGACTTACCACTCATTACCTTTAATTCTTTCAAGAATGGCTCTTCTTGAAGCACAGGGTCTAGCTCTGGGATCATGTCCTTGTCAACCACTTGTTTACCCTTCTCATCAGCTTCTCTCATCAGTTCACTGACTGCTGTAGTTCAAAGTTGCACTTCTTCTAACTTGCATGCCATTTCAGCTAAGTGTTCCTTCAGGACTCTATTCTCCTCTCTCTATTCTCAGACATCTCTTGCTAGTTCTGCATTGGAAACCATGTTGGATGAATTTACAGACTCTTTTGAAAATCACACCCAAACAACACAAGCCCAGTTATCTAACTTGCTCTGATACCAATCTGATGTATTGCCTAGGTCTAGTTGTAACCGAGAGTCAACTTGACTCTACTCTAAGGCCTCTTGCACAGAAATTATGGAGTAGATTCTTACCCTTGCTCGAGGAAGTCACTAAGATCTTCACCTCAAGTTCTCTAGACCCATTTTACATCGTAAATCTACTAATTCATACTAAGGAATCCATTAAGAAAGATTCACTCTCCAGGCTAAACCGACGGGTTTAACCTCTTTGCTCAATAGATCAAACATAGAACACATAAAAGATTACAGAAGGAATCCCAAATGCTCTCTGAAAATATATTACATGTATGGTATTCTTACAATATTACAATCCCTCTATTCTCCTCTCCTATCTCTTCTTACTTACAAAAGCTTTTAGCTATATATCTAACCCTCAAAATATCTTTAAAATATCTCATGCTCTTTGATAACTTCAACCACCTTACACAGGTAGCCTGATAGAGCCATAAATGACCCTTTCATTACTGGAATAGGTGTCCCTATTCATTCCAAGAAAAAATGACACATAGAGAGTTGTTACAGTTGACCCAGCTGGTCACAAATGTCACATCCCGCATTTCCTGGGTTGTTAACCAACATTATCGAGCGCCAGCATTGACTTCCCCGAACAACAGAAACATCATCGGTGAAAACATAAACTTCAACCCCGAGCATCAGATCACAAACCTGAAAACAAACATCGACACTGATTGACATCACTGATGGACATTCCCGATGGACATTACCGACGAGCATTCCCGAGAGACATTCCCGATGGACATTCCCGAGAGGCATTCCTGACGAACATTCCCAAGAGGCATTCTTGACAAAAATTCTTGAGCACCAGTATCACAGATCCAAAGATCATCAGTCTTTGATTGCTAGAGCCTTGTTACATTTCCAAAGGTTTATCAACTACTTCAACACACACTTAAGCTAGGAAACAACTATCTAGCAACTATGGTGTTTTTTCACCGATTGACCGCAGTCATTACAAAAATGGTGGAACAAAACACCTTACAAAATGAAAAATTCTTTCTATCCTAGAAATGATTCTAACCTTAGGTGATCCTGCACCAGGTTAAAGAAAGGTTAAATGATGATTAGATCAATTTCCATTTGACGGTCGTCGTATTTCCCTGAACCAAGATGAGCACGAAAGATATCCATAGAGGAAACACAATCGTCCGACATGTGGCCATCATGTGATCATGGGTCCGGGTTTCCAAAGGTGATAAAGGTAAAGTATATCAATTTTGATCATGTGGTGGGAGCCATGCCTTAAAGAAAAGATGCAAGGATGCTAGTCAACAAGACATTGCGCTTGGTGGACGCGTAGCCGATTTGATCTTAGTGCTCGCAGGTGATTTTAAAGAGATTAGCGATGATGTTTTAAAATTGATTAAGGTTTTAATCTTGACTACCAATGGTTTTTTCCACACCATATATAGTCATTGAAGCAGATATTTGAATTTAAAATTGTTTTCCTCAGGGTTTTGAACTAGTAAACTGTGTCTTTTTCTATAGGAGAATAAATTTGTGAATCTAATCTTCTGGGTCATTTTTTATGCGGCTATGGGATGCTACTAGGATGAGATCTGATTGCTTCGAATATATTCAAAGTGAATTTATGATGAGAAATTATACTTTAGGGCTTCTGATCAGATTTGCAAGAATTTTATTAACCCTAAAGGACTGTTCTTCAATTTCCCAAGATAGATGGCAACTCCAGATCAGATTCTTGCACAAGATGAATTAAAGGAAAAGTTTCAACTTGTTGATGACAAAGCCGCTTGGTTGTTAAAATGAGTTAATTCCCCCTGTCATGTAATAATTTAAGTTGTTTAGCCCTAACCCTAAATGATCTGAGGCTTGTTGCAATCCTTGTTCTATAAAAGGATTTCCAAGGTCATTTAGTAGAGGCTAAAAACTTGGGGAAGTATAGAAAGCATTAAGTTGCATACTTATTCCAGTGAGAGTATAGTGGATATAAATTTAAACTGTATCTAGATAGAATATAAGTGTCCTATTATTTTTCATTTTTTGAAGTGGTATATGTTTTGAAATAGATTGATTAGGAACATGATTCTTCATACTTAATACAATATTCCAAATTCAAGTCTCTCCTTGGTGCCTATCTCTTGAGTTGTGAATTTTATGATTCATTGCATAGAGTTTGTCTATGTATATATCATTAGTCCTTAGTTTTTGTCTAAGATAAAATCAAATAATGCTTTGGATATGACATAGACTCATTTGGTTCATCTACATAAGGATCCTATAAGAAGTGTTTGGTCCAGGTTATCCGTGTTTATGGCTTTGAATTGTTGACAATAGTTAGTTTCTGTATTCTGTATCTGTAGTAGACTCTGTTGCCCAATGGATAAAGCACTAATCAGGAACTATTACATTCTACAATGATATATGTCTGGTTGGATTTGGCTATATTCTACCTTTTTAAACATCAAAAACATTTCTAAACCTTTTCTTTTGAGTTTTGTGGTTGTTGGTTGTTGTCCTTCATGGTGATTGAGAGTCAATGAATGTTTGGTTATCATTTAGTACTTTCTTGCAATTATCTGCTGTTAAAATACAAAGTTGTAAAGAGTTATATGTTGAGCTAGATTAGGTACATTCGCCTTGGTCTTGCAGAGCCAGAGATGTAGAGTGTAGTCTTGTTCCTATAGTTGGTCTAGTTACCTTAAGATCTTCCCATATTTGGAGCTAACCACTCTTAAAATTAATCTAAGGTATATTGGTAGCTTTCAAATCATAAACATTTTAAAACATCAAAAAAATGGCGACACTACTGGGGAGGAGTTGTTAAAAATGTTAAATTATCCTAGAGACTCTGGTATAAATAAGTAAAATCAAATTTAGTTGAGTCTGCCCAATGAAAGAAGCTATAGAGTCATGTGCTACAAAGAAATATTCCTCTTGCTTATAAAGTGAGTCAATGTTTATTTTTTCTGTCATTGCGATATTCTCCACATAGTCCAAAGTTCCTAAAGATACACATAATATCTCACAAGTGGTGAGTGGCAACTCTGAGTTCTCTGATTTTACCAATGTGCATGTTTGGAGAAAGACTAATCAGAAAGGTGGACATGTAGTGGAGATGAAGCAGATGTTTGGGCTCCTATGAATGAGAGCATAGTTAGAAGAGAAATCTATATGAGACCCTATTAGGGGTGTGTTGTGAGTTTGTTGGTTTTGAAGAAGGTTAGAGTTGGGAAAGATTTCTCAACTGATTCAAATTTTTCCTTTGCAAAGAGGTGACGACTCTACCAAAGTTTTAGAAAGGTGATTTGGAGGTGACTTCAGATCAATACTTTTGCATCTATTAAAACATATCTAGGTATTTTATTTTTCAAGGTTATAAACTATTTCCTTATTAAGTGATCTAAGCACTAAGAGAAGGAACAAGGTGTGGATAGAGGTTTGCATGCTTCAAGATTAGACTTGCATTTTGCAAAATCAAGTGGAAGTATGTATTAGTTGACATAAATGAACCTAAGAGTCACAAGGTTCTAACTGAATCCAATGTCTAAATTGGACACTAATTATGAGAGGGCTAAAATGGAGTATGATTTCATGACCCAAGAACTTCAGAGAATAAAATGGGAGGCTTCTACTTTAGAGATGAAAAAGATTGATTTTATCAAGGAGTCTTCTGGACCTTATCATGTTGATATTGAGATTTCTGCAACATCAAATGCCAAAGCATCTACTTCTTAGATTCATAATCTATTTCAAAAGAGACCGGTTCATACATAAAGGTACAAACAATATTCTTTTATTGGTATCCTTGGTTATCCTAATGATATTCCAAATAAAATTAGAGATAGACTTCCTAAATTTGTTGGGAATAATTTCATCACTTGTGAAAAGAATTTAAAGAAGTTTACAAATATAATGGATGACTATGACAGTACATGAGGATGTAATGATGAAAATTTTTGTTTAGTCTTTAGTTGAGGATGTTGGGGATTGGTTTAAGGGATTACCTCATGATTCTGTGGGATCTATGAATGAACTAGAAGATTGTTTTAAGGAGCAATATGGTGAGATAGAGGATAATGATTATTCTACTATATCCAGAGCTGGAGTACCTTTGCTAGATCTAGATGTTGAGGAAGTTCTTGAAGAAGAACAAGGGATCCAAAAGGAGATTATTTTGGTGCTACAAAAAAGAATAAAGATAATGGTGGGAGAATCTTCTTTTCTTTTTCATAAAAGGTTTTCTGCTACAATAAGGGATTTTGATTTTCCTTTTTGTCCTCAGGAGTCATTTTGGGTTAATGTGTTTTTGCAACTTCATTTTCCTGATTCAATTGATTGGACAACCTCCTTGAGGAAAGAATATTTTGAGTATACCAGGGAGTGGATAAAGGATATTGAGGATCCTGAATTTGAGGATATTGCACACAAGGTAGATCAGAGCCTCCAAGAGGACGTCATAGTTTTCTTAAGAGGACATATAGGAGAGAGGAAGGAAGAATCAACACATTTGTTTTATAAAATATTTTTTTATGCCTTTGATAAGATTCCAAAGGGTGTTGAACTTCAAGAGTATACATTTATTGATTTATTTCTAGAGCTTTGTGTGCCTAAATCAGTCAATTGGCCTGCATCCCGTAGAGAAGAAGGTATTGAACATGCTAAAAAATGGATAAAAGGTATTGCCAAATCTAAATATGAGAATGTACCTGATGATAACTCTAGTTATGCTGATGATGTTGACTATGATGCTAACAATGAAGTCAATAAATATCAAGATGATGAGGATGAATCTATAGTTGACAATGTTTATTTTCAATATGTAGATTTTTCTTTTTATCAACATAATAAGGTAGTTTACTTGTCTCAGTCTAAGGAAGATTTGTGCAAACAAAATGGGGATAATTATGATGTAGCTGTAAGTTGTTGTGATGATTCCTTTGCACAAAATGACATGAGCCAATAAACTTCAATCTGAGTTTCTGATAATGAAGATCCAAAATTTGAGGTTACACATGAGGTTGTACCTAGTAATGATGATATTGAGAATGATGGAAACCAATATGATAGAGATGTGTCTAGTAAGGATTCTATCTCTTATGATCATGAAAGTGACGATCCTTCTCTATACGAAGTAGAAGATATGTGTAGTAAGCAAAAGGATACTGATTTGATAAATGAAGATGCTGCTTATGATTGCATATCAAAAGTGGGTGAAAGTGATGATAATAGTTCACTTCATAGTGAACAAATTTTTGAATTCTTCACTTGTGAATATCTGAGATATTCAGGGAAGGATCTGAGTCATTACACCCAATGCACATTGAGTTTGACAAAGAGTGTATATCAGATAGTCAAAATTTTGATATGTGTGTTTTTGATTCTCCTTGTACTTCTGTGTCATTAGGCTACAACAAGATTGAATATGATATATTAGATGATGAAAGCATCACAAAAATTTTAGATTCAAAGGATGAAGAGGTTTTGACATAATGTTGAATACTGCTTGGGATAATTATGTGGATTATGAGTCTTTTTTCAGATTCTAAGTCATTCATTGAACCACTGCAGGATGATCTTTCAGTTACTCAAAATATGCAAGTACATGATGAATGCGTTAATGTGTGCTCTCCCTCCAATATATAGGATAATAGTTTGAATATAAGCTTGATAATTTACAAGTGAGTTCTTTAGGGAATTCTGATATGGATATGCAAACCAGTGACAAAATACAGGATGATAACTTCGTTGAAGAGGAGAATAAGGATCATGACATGAAGTTTTTTGAAGATGATAGTGTTGAACATTGTTCTTATTCAAGTATTGATATATCTCCTCTTATAGAAGGTAAATATGGTACACATGTGGTCCCTAATGTTTATGATAAGCTAGATTTTGAAGATCTCCAAGAGGTTGTTTCCTATCATATGGAAAGTGGGCTAGATCATGTGTCGATTCATGAGTTTCCTAAATGTTTGCATGAAGAACATGAAGTTCAATATGATAGTTTTTCCTTTGATATGCAAATGATCGATGTGGGTGGATCTGATGATGTTAATACCAGCTATATGGTAGAATATGAGTGCTTTCCTTTTTAGTTGGATGATGATTTTCCAAGATCTGGCTATGAGTCAGAAGATGATAAATATTGCATTTGGTCTAATTTATTTTTACCTAATGAATGCAACATACATATGCCACATGATCCACATTTTCACAGTCTGCCTAATTTCCACATAGGCTCAAATGGTGAATATGTTGATGATATTTTTAATGGTGAGATAATGGAAAGTATCAGTAGGCCAAGTCAGGAAGATGAAAGTGATATTTTCAACTTATTTCTAGAGCAAGGAGCAGAGAATTTTTTTTTATGACAGAGGCAAGCTGGATCAGAAGTTTGTTGATGGATTTGGGCTATCAAGCCTAGTTTGATTCCTTCAAATCATGGGAATAAAGGGTAGAGGTTGTGTAACTCTGCTAAGTGTTTGGTTGTAGATAATTTTTGGTGTTCCTTTCTTTTGGTTTTGTTGTCTGATGTAGGGTAGTTTTCCTTTTTGTAGGTGGTCTACTTAACTCAGAGTTCTAGAATATTTTCATGCTTGCAAGAGACATACATCCCTAGTCAGAGCCACTGTTAGGACTATCAAATTATTTACATGGTTCTGAATCCTACTCTTGTTTTTGCAAAGTTTTAAGTACTGGTTCTTAAGCCCTAGTTGTTTTTGTTCCAAAGCCCTTGGTTCATTTTATCAAAAACCCTAAGTCATTGGTGTCTTTTATAAAATGATGTTAATTTTTGAAATCACTTAAGTAACTTTACCCATGTGCTTTAAGTTTTCGTCGACAGGGCCATCTAATATTCCCTAAGTCCTAGCAGGGTTTTCTTTAATTTTTCCTAAAATCCTAAAGTCATCGCGTCCTTTTATTTCTCCCAACTGTTGACCAAGTTCTTTTTGATCTGATGATGAGTGTGATCCTGTGATCAAAAGATGCGACCGATTTACCTTCAAGGCTTCATGACAGGTTGCTAGGTGTCCATTTCTAGATGATGGCAGACCCTTTTCTTTCAAACGCTAGTGTAAATTTCAAGTCATCGTCAGATCAAAGTTCATCTAACGGTGGTCGCAATGCCTTGATCAAAAGATGAGTGCAGGATATCCCTTCAAGGCATTACGACTGAGTGCCACATGTCTTTGGCGGGCCAATCCATAGTTGAAGGTGAGGTCAGTAGCCAAGTAGATAGGAATCAATCCAACAGTTGTCACAATGCCTGGAATGATGAATGACCAGCTAAAGATTCTTTGTGGAATTGTGACAGGTTGACATGTGTCTATAGTGGGACCTAGCGAGAGATAAAGTAAAGGCTAAAGATAGGTTAGATTCATTTTGATCTGACGGGTGACGCTATGCCTCGAAGGAAAGATTCTCTTTGTTTATTCATCAAGGCATCATATTTTGCTGACACATGGAAAGTGCCCAGGGTTAAAAAAAGGTTAAAAGATGATCATATCAATTTTTATTTGAAGGTCATCACATTTCCTTGAACCAAATGAGCACAAAAGATATCCATAGCGGAAATGTGACCGTCTGACACGTGGCCATCCTGTGATTGTGGGTCCAGGTTTCCAAAGGAGATAAAGGTAAATTATATCAATTTTGATAATGTGGTGGGCACAATGCCTTAAAGAAAATATGCAAGGATGATATTCATCAAGGCATCACGCCTGGTGGACATGTAGTATATTTGATCTCAGTTCTCATAGGTGATTTTAAAGAGATCGATAGTGATGTTTTAAAATTGATTAAGGTTTTAATCTCAAACGTCGATGGTGTTTTCTGCACCAACTGTAGCCGTTGAAGCAAATATTTGAATTTAAAATTGTTTTCCTCAGGGTTTTGAAGGGGTGGACTGTATTTTGTTGCAGGAGAATAAATTTGTGAATCTGATCTTTTGGGCCATTTTTATGCGATTGTGGGATGATTCTAGGATGAGATTTGATGGCTTTGAATACCTTCAAAGTGCATTTATGATGAAAAATTATATTTTAGGGTTTTTGATCAGATTTGAAAGACTTTTATTAACCCTAAAGGACTGTTCTTCAATTTCCCAAGATAGATGGAAGCTCTAGATCAGATTCTTGCACATGATAATTAAAGAAAAAGTTTCAACTTGCTGATGAAAGAGCTACTTGGTTTTTAAAATGAGTTAATTCCCTCCATCAAGTAATAGTTTAACTTATTTATCGCTAACCCTATATGATCTGAGGCTTGTTGCAATCTATTCACTATAAAAGGATTTCCAAGGTCATTTAGTAGAGGCTAAAAACTTGGGGAAGTACATAAAGCATTAAGTTGCATACATATTTTAGTGAGAGTATAGCATATATAAATTTAAAATTTATCTAGATAGAATAGAAGTGTCATGTTCTTTTGCATTTATTGAAGTGGTATTTGTTTTGAAATAGATTGATTTAGGAACATGATTCTTCATACTTAATACAATATTCCAAATTCAAGTCTCTCCTTGGTGCCTATCTCTTGAGTTGTGAATTTTTTGATTCATTGTATCGAGTTTGTCTGTGTATATGTCATTATTCCTTAGTTTTGATCTAAGATCTAATCAAATAATGCTTTGGATATGACATAGATTCATTTGGTTCATCTACATAAGGATCCTATAAGAAGTGTTTGGTCTGGGTTATCTGTATTTATGGCTTTGAATCCTTGACAGTAGTTAGTTTTTGTGTTTTGTATATGTAGTAGACTCTGTTGCCCGATGGATAAAGAACTAATCAAGAACTAGTACATTCTACACTAATATATGTTTGGTTGGATTTGGCTATATTCTTCCCTTTTAACCATCAAAGCCATTTCTAAACCCTTTCCTTTGAGTTGTGTGGTTGCTGGTTGTTGTTGTTCATGGTGATTGAGAGTCAATGAATGATTGGTTATCATTTAGTACTTTCTTACCATTATTTGTTGTTAAAATCCAGAGTTGTATGTTGAGCTGGATTAGGTACACTCACCTTGGTCTTGCAGAGCTAGAAGTGTAGAGGGCAGTCTTGTCCCTATAGTTGGTCCAGTTACCTTAAGATGTTCCCATATTTGGAGCTAACCACTCTTAAAATCAATCTAATTTATATTGGTAGCTTTTAAAGCATAAACGTTTTAAAACACCAACACCTTCATCTCTAAGGGACTCTCACTATGCTTCTAAACATGACTAAAATTTTAAAAGTGGGTACAAAAATGAAGGTAAATATAGTTTGAAGGATCACATGAATAGGGGATTCAACTGTGCCATTTATACTAGATTACATGATGCAACCTAGCCTAGCAACAAATCACACAATGCTACCTAGTCCATTCAAAACTTTCCTCTTCTAATCCTCCTAATTTCTTAATTCAAGATCCACATCTAGATTCTAATTTTCTATCTCCATTTATAATATTCTATGCAATCAACAAAGTCAAAGCTCCACTAAGTTAAATTATACATATATTTGATTATTATCTAGAATTATTTTAACCAAATTTTTTTTTTGAAATTATAATTTAATTAAATTTGGTCATTTTATTAGACCTTATAAATTCATGTAAGAGAGACATTTATTTACCTCACATTACCTAACTTCATTTGTATTTAAACACAGTCTTCTTTAATACAATATACTTTAAGTTTTCACATTCATGCTCACTTAAAAATGAATTTATAAGAAAAATATTTAAGTATTACATTATTGTATAGCAATAGATCATACCTAAATAAATATTCTATAATAAATTGATTACATCGTGTTGATAAATAAATGAAACTTGGGTATAAAGTTAAACTAATAAATCTTACTGAGTGATCACAATCATGCCCAAAAATACTAATAAAAAGCTACCTAGCTCTAATATTTGGTATTGATTATATAGTGATAAATGTTGTTAATTGATTCAGCTCCATATCAAAGCCTAGGATTTTATCAAATAATCAACATTGGACTATTAAAATCATTGTTCCTTAATTAGGTTGAATTCCAATTCATCATTTAGAATTTTTATTTGAAATTAATCTAACTATTTATAGATTCATATTCATTTTATTCTTAATATCTAGACATATTATAAATGAATAGCTTTATTTACAATCATCTTTGAGAGCTTACTAAGTAAGGGTCGTCTCCATGGTCAATCTCATGATTTGAATTAATAATTGTGAACACGATCAATTATGCACCAAGCAATCATGCTCTTAGGAAAAAGATGTCTCAACCTTGAAATTACAAAAGGTTACTATTTTAAAATATTTATGTCTGAACACATATGGGTCCAAAATTTCCCTCAAAGCTATAAAATTGTCAAATGAAAAAAATTTGGCAAAGTTTTGACCCAAGATCATGTCGACATTTGAAGATATTAATATTTTCATTTTTTTAAAGTTTCAAAGTCAATTTTGAGGTACTTAGAGATCATTTATAAGCCCAAAAGTCTAATTTATGAAATTGGTTATTGCTTGATAGAGAATTTCATAAATATTGCAATGATTTAAATGGTTTGTTAATTGACCTCTTGGATCAAAAGTTATGGACATCAAAATTTGGGTATCCAAGATTGAAAATTTTGAAAATGTGTTGGAAAAAAATTAATTGTAAGGAGGATTCATAGGTGTTGGTGTGTGTTTTAACAGATCAAAAGACATTTCTAAGTAGAGATAAGTTGGCTACCATTTTTTGGGTGGTTTCAACTCATGGTTTTATAAACATAATTTGGCTATTTCATACATATTGTATCTCCTATACATTAGGAGAGCTTGAGATGGAAGTTGTATTTTTGAGTCTTATAGATGTTTAGTTTCCTTATGTTCTCTAGTTGGTGAGACTCTTGTGAAAGTTTTCTTTCCATGCACGCATTATAATCTTGTTGATTTCTAAATAATATATTGGGGAATTTTTGGAGTGTGGGTTTTTTTTTCTCTCGAAAGGGGTTTTCCCACATATATCACTATTTTTTGGTATGAGTGGTTTTATATTCATTTCTCTTAAATTTTTGTATCTATTATTAAAATTTGAAAAAAAATTTCCTGAGTGTAAAAGTTATTTCCTTGCCTTAGCTTCCTTACACATGCAACATACCTATTCATGCACAAATTAACTAATAATTTTTTATATGAATGAACTAATCTAAAGATAATATAATGTGTGTAATAGATCTCTCTAGATGATAGATGGAATCACTTGATGATAACAAGATGATCAATAATTAATTATAAAATTTCCTTTTATGCAACAACCTAATGCACAAATTGACATATTCTATATTCATGTTGGTATTTATTAAATAACAAGAAAGGGTTGAATTATGTGCAAAATACAAATTTAAATTTTTTAGTTTGGGGGAGAGTACATAGATATGACCTAGGGTCATCTTTATGTCCCTAGATTAGACTTGGGGTATTGAATAGATAATTTGATGATCGATTCTAGACTCTCGGGATGAGTGAGGATAGGAGTAGATTAGCTTTAAGTTTTTTATTGAATTTTGTTGGAACTCTCAAATTTTGGAGAAATTTTGAGTGACCAAATTAAAAAATTTCTCTAAGGCACAAATTGCTACCACTGAAAACTTTTGAAAGGGCCCTACTTTGCATGCAAGTAAAAAGAGATCCGGAGAGTGTCATTACAAACCGCTTTGGGAATGCATTATTCACTTATCATGGAATAATTGTAATAGTTTTCAGCTCTCAAAAGTCAGATTGGATATGTTTTGGAGGTAGCTATTTGGAGGTGATAACCTAAATCCGCATTTTGCACATTTCCAGATTTTGTTAAGTGACTCACTTTGGAGGTTTGTATCTTTGACCAGATTGAAACTCATGACATAGGATTGTTCTGAGTCATTGTAGACATGAAAGTGAGTCAACATGTCCATTTGTAGATCCCAGTGACTCTGTGTGATAATTTTTCTAAGTCCATTCTATTTGCAATTTATTCTAATTCTCAGAGTGTGAATTGCAGAATTGCAAAGTACCCTACTTTGGGGTCCCACAATTTGTACTCAGTTGAATGACATGAGGAATTGAATGTTCCCCTATATTAAAAACATGGAAATGTTCCTTCATAGAGGTTTGCAGATCATGGTCAATCCAGTTGGCCATTTTTCTCAGCCAGTTCCAAATCAAACTTATGCAGTCTTATTGTGTTTGAATTCAGGAAGTTATTTAGAGGGCTGATTTTGAAGAGCAGTGTTGGTTTACTGGTTGACTATCAGAACAAGCGAATGGAAGGTTTGTATTCTCTATATGAAAATACATCCATATCCAAGGTTTCACACCCTAAGGGTTTCGGTTGATGCCTTTGTGAAGTCAAATCCAAGTGGATTTTATTCAGTTTTCTGTGTGCTAAATGACTAGTCATCCAAGAGGCTGACTTTGCCTATTAATATCTTGATGAAAATTGATGGTCATGATAAGTAAGTTGGTTCTCTACATTCTATGTATGAAGGTATACCAACTTGGAGAGTTTCAAGGATCCAGGAGTTGATTTGTTATTTTTCACAAGAGGAATCCAAATGTAATTTATGTTGTTTTTACATCTGCATTTGCATAGTGTTTCATAATTAAAAAGTTTGATCGTTAATATTTTACACATGGATTTAATTCAGACAAAGTCCTTGTGCACCCATGGTCAGTGTGCTCTAATGAATTAGTTTTCCAAGTGTTGGGTTCTCAATATTGGTTTTAATATTTTTCTAAGTTGCATTTGGGCAGGGTTTGCATGTGCTTTGACATATCTAGTTGCACAATAAATGAAAGGGCTCATTTTGAATATTATTATCTTGTAGCCCTAATGGTTTCAAGCCAATCCAGCTGGCGATCATAATTTAATGTTAGAGATGAGTAGGTTTTGGACAGTTCTTGCAGTTTCAAGGGGTTATTTAGTTAGTTTTTAAAGCCTATTCCAGAGGCCAATAGCTTTTATGGGATCAATTTACAGAGGTATATAAAAATTATTGTTGTGGCTGCAAATTCAATGTTGTTTGGTCCAAGTTGCACAATAGATAACTTTTAGGTTAAATTGGAGGTGAAAATCAATTTACAAGTGATGAAAAGAATTAAGCCAAATTCCACAAAATTTACCAACATCCTCTTTGCCCATGGTGTATGAAGGCATCCAAATCAAGTAGACTCCACCAAAGCATATTAGTATGTGCGATTTTGGCCAAATATTGTAAATGTAAACTCTTTGATAGGTATCATGAGTTAGGACATTACACACTTGAAGAGATGTGTGGCCTATGGATTCCAGTTACACGAGTAATTAGTCGAATGACTTTACAACAAATTTTAGCACGTGTAGTGGGTTCAGAGATAATTGAAAATAGCATTAATGTTGTGGACTTCAAAGGTGATGGTAAAAAGGTAGTAGTAGTACTTGGGGATGGTCAAGAATATGAGGGTGATGTTTTTTTTGGTGCGGATGAAATATGGGTCAAGGTGGTTGCATGGAAATTGAGGATAGCTATCAAATTGCCCTTGAACTTGAGAAAGCTTACAAAGAAAGTCGTGAGACTGGAAAATCTGTTGACATTACCTCTGTATTGAAAACGTATAAAAAAGAAAGGATATTATGAGCTGAGGAAATACATGGAATGGAGCAAAGTGGGTGTCAAAAATTTCATACAAATGCAGATTGGCAGGTGTAATGCCAAATTCCACAACCCAGTCAACACCTCCCAGGCTGCACATTGTTTATAAGTAGGAGTTGTGCATGTTTTATGAATATTGTGCATGGATGAGAAGAAGGGATATGCGTGGTGTTTTGGATGCTGCACATGGTGTTGTGGATGAAACAATGAAAACCTTCATGCAAGTGTAAATGACAGGTGAAAAAAACTAAATTCTACAACCTTTCTAAACTCCTCCCTGCTGCGCCATGGATGAACAATGGAGGCTCCTCATGTTCTGATTGTTGGAGGATGTGTGGACTCTTCTTAGGGGTTGTGCATGGTTACTAAGTTATAAAATGGGTTGCATATGTTTTTAACAATAGATATTTGTATCATGAAGCCTCAAGTTTTCCTGTGACACATATTCACACTTTGAACATAAATATACTTTCAAAGTTTAAATCCTTATGTTTCCAGTGCAGATTTAACTTAATTAAAACCTTATATTTCCCTATGTTTCCTATGCACAGAAACCTCTTGATTTTGCAACTTGTTGCATTCTGATTTGCCTTCATCACCTTCCTTATCCTCTCTACCTGAGTCCACCACTTGTCAGATTGCCACATGTTGGTAGAGCACAATCCCTCAATGGTAACTTACGAGCATCTTTGTGATCAAGGCTTTGCGCCAACCGTTGATCTCACCTACCTTGGGATTTGTGCCCATATGAGATGCCTCTACTATGAGCCTGCCATGTCACCATCCACCTTCGTGCCCTACTGTCAGCTAGCCACATGTCATGCAAGCGTAAATGCTCAATAATAACTCATGAGAATCTTTTGGTTCACACCATCGCGCCCACCATTCGATCTTAACTCGATTCATCGCCTATGATTGATCTTCTACGCCTCAGGATCCATGCACATCCTAATGATTTCCTCTACCACGTGTTTCTCCATGTCATCCTATTTACGAGCCCTGCCAAAATTTGTTTTTTCTTGCCTTCACCAACCTCTTCTTCCGATCGCAAATCCTCTAGGCTTCTCTTCATATTATAATGTAAGTATTTTTCCTTATAAAAATTAACAATTCCTTGAAAGTATGTTTATATTTTTCCTTATAAACATTAACAATTCATATTATAAAGTAATTATTTTTCCTTGAAAGTATGTTTATGTTCAAAGTGTGAATATGTGTCACAGGAAAACTTGAGGCTTCATGATACAAAGATCTATTTTTAAAAATATATGCAACCCATTTTATAACTTAGTAACCATGCACAACCCATAAGAAGAGTCCACACAGCCTCCAATGATAAGAACACGAGGAGCCTCCATTGTTCATCCATGGCACAACAGGGAGGAGTTTAGAAAGGTTGTGGAATTTAGTTTTTTGCACCTGCCATTTACACTTGCATGAAGGTTTTCATTGTTTCATCCAAAACACCACGCGCAGCATCCAAAGCACCATGCACAACCCTTCTTCTCATCCACACACAATATTCATAAAACATGTGCAAATCCTACTTATAAACAATGCGCAGCCTAGGAGGTGTTGACTGGGTTGTGGAATTTGGCATTACACCTACCAATCTGCATTTGCATGAAATTTTTGACAGCCACTTTTCTCCATTCCATGTATTTCCTCAGCTCATAATATCCTTTCTTTTTTATATGTTTTTAATACAGAGGTAATGTCAATAGATTTTCTAGTCTCACGACTTTCTTTGGAAGCTTTCTCAAGTTCAAGGGCAAGTTGATAGCTATCCTCAATTTCCACGCAACTTCAAAGCAAATCAGAATGCGACAAGTTGCAAAATCAGGAGGTTTCTATGCATAGGAAACATAAGGAAATATAAGGTTTTAATTAAGTTAAATATGCACTAGAAACATAAGGATTTAAAATTTGAAAGTATGTTTATGTTCAAAGTGTGAATATGTGTCACAAGAAAACTTGAGGCTTCATGATACAAAGATCAAAATAGAAAATAGATCAAATTTTGCAAAGAAAGGTGATTGCAAATCAAAACAGAAAATGAATATGCGTGAAGGTGAGATCAGATCAGTTTTTTGAGATATTTTGGGGGAAAAGGACAAGTGTCTCTTAAAGAAAGAATCAAGAGTTTTCTCTCTTCCAATATATTTTGGTTTTCTGGACTGAAGAAAGGTTCCAATTTTCTTGCCTCAATAGGCTCCAAGGTTATTGGCTCTAAGGGGTTCTAGTTTTTGGTTCCATGAGGGATGTAGTTTATTAACTGTACTAGATTCTTTCATATAGAATAGAACTTTCCAGATCTTTTGCATATTATTGAAGTGGTAAATGTTTTAGATCAGATTGATATAGAAGCAAGATTCATCATGCTTAATATAAGCTTTCTCAGATTCAAGTCTCTCCTTGGTGTTTGTCTTTAGAATTCTGAATTTTTGATTCATTGCATAGAGTTTATCTATGTATATGTCATTAGTCTTTAGTTCTGATCTAGGATCAGATTAAATGATGCTATGGATATGAAATAGGTTCATTTGGTTGTCTACAGGAGGATCTTATAAGTAGTGCTTGGTCTGAGATTATTTATATTTATGGCTTTGAGTCTTTAACAACAATTGGGTTTTGTATTATGCTCCTGAACTTGAAGTATTGCCCAATGGATAAGGCATTGATAAAAGATTAGTACATCCCTTATTGATGCATATCTCGATAGGTCTTGGATATGTTCTACATTTTAAATCAACTCCATTTAGAAACCTTTCCTCAGTTTGGTGGTTGTGGGTAATTATTTATTCATGGTAATTAAGAATCCATGAATGATTGGTCATCATTCAACTCTTTCTTATCATTATCTGTTGTTAAATCTAGAAGAAATTGTAAAGCATTGTATCTTGAACTGGATTAGGTGTACCCACCTTGGTCTTGCAGAGCCAAAAGTGTAGAGCGAAGTCTTGTCCCTATAGTTGGCCCAGCCTCAGATTTCCTATACTTGGAGTTAACAACTCTTTAAGATTTATCCATAGGTATATTGGTAGCTTCTTAAGCATAAATCATTTTAAAACACCAACAAAATGGTGACTCTACTGGGGAGAGATGTAAAAAATCTTGTTGAACTTTTAAATGAATCTCTTGTGTTTTATTAATCATATCATTTGACCCATCTGAGCCACCAACAAAATGACAACTCTACTGGATCGTGAGTAGGAATTGCATAATTAATAAGGTTTCAGTTGAGATTTCTCCTTGCCTTATTGATTTTTAGTCCAATTAAGTCTGTCGAGAATTGCATAGAGTTGAAAATTTATTTTTCATGTTATGGGGTTTGAAGGATATTGTTTTGTGTCTGAGATATTTTTGTCCAAGAATTGATATCTTGTGAGGAGTCAATTTTATCTTGTACAGGTGATTTTGCAAAGGGTTTGTCCTTGCAAAATGTCATTATATATTTCCCAATTTGTATTGGGTGGCGACTCCAGTCTCTGCAGTAGTGCTGAATGAAAGATCTATTTCAAAATAATTGCAAGATAAGTAAGGCAGTCACAAGATCTTGAGGTGAAGCAGCATCCAAAAGAAAAGCAGGGTAAGCTTCTAAAATTTTCAAGGAATGGATGCCAATGGAGGAATCAAAGGAACATGTAGTGCTCCCCCATCATGAAAATTAGAAAGTTCAATTGCAAAGTTTGAGAGAATTTGAGTTGGGATTAAATCTCAGCTGTTCAAGTTTTCTATCCTCTGAAAAGAGGTGGCAACTCTACCAAATATTTTAGTGGAAGGTGTGAAGGTAAATTCAGATCTAGCATTTTGCAGCCACTACAATACATCCAGGTATTTTGTTTTTCATTGGATAATTATTGTTCCATAAAAATCAGTTGTTAAAATTTTCCCTACTAAGTGGTCAACACTAATTGAGAGGGAAGAAGGAAGAGGTTGGTAACCATCTTATGATTGGTTGTGTTTTAAAGTTATGTACAAGTAGAAATATATAGTGAATTTTTCAAGCTTTGCATACTCTCAAATGCAATTATGCCTAATAAGATGTCACAATAGTGAAGTAGATAAATTTTCATAATTAAGCTGTATGCAACTATAAATTGTGAAGGCATTCGTGGTTACCCAAATATTTTTCCACCCGAAATCAAAGAAAAATTGCCAAGATTCAGTGGTGGGAGAGAGGAAAATGCTGAAAAGCATTATAGAAATTTCATGGACTTAATTGAGGATTTTGATATTGAATATGAGGACAGTGTTATGAGGTTTTTTATCCAATCTTTGGTAGATGATGCAAGGCCGTGGTTCTCTTTTTTGCCAGATTATTTTATCTCTTCATGGGAAGAGTTCGGTTCAGTTTTTTTGGAGCAATTTGGTGAAAAGGTTAAGCCAGTTGCAGTGATAAAGAATTTCATGGAGATACAAATAAAGAATGGTGAGTTGGTTTCTGATTTCAATCTCAGATTTGCAAAAGTATTGTGACAGATCCCAATGGAGTTTAGACCAAATGATGTTGTTTGTTTGGTTGTTTATTTTGGTGCATTTGGTAAAAGAATGAGCTACTTGTTGAGAGATAAAGAGCCTAAAACTCCGCATTATACTTTTATGACAACAGTAGATATTAAAAATAATTTTAAGGTATGGAATCATCCCAAGGGGTTTTCCATCTACTAGGTATCATTGTCATAATTTATTAAATGCAATAGATAGGTGTGGATCAAGAAATGAAGAACAATGTCAAATGTTTTTATCCCTGCTGATTTTACTAACCATGATTTAAATTATGTTTCAAAACAAAATGTGAGTGAAGAGTGTATTCTAAAAACAACGGTCTCCCCTCACATTGGTTTTAACATGGTTAGTAAAGAATTTTATAATTCTCTTAATGTATAGATAGATATATAGGGGTTACACACCTAATAAAGTGGAAACTAGTTATTCTAGTTTTGGGGTTGCAGAGACAAATTGTTTGCAGTCAAATGTGGAAAGTAAAGAGGAGGAAGGTGTTCCATCAGATGATGATTTTCAAGCCCCAAATGATGAGGTTCTATCAGACCTTGCTGACATTGATAGTGAGGAAGATGCTTCATGGTTCCAGAATGGCCCTAATCTTTTTGAAGATAAGGTGATGGTTTATATGCAACCTTGTGAAGAGGATGAAGACTTGTCATGTGTTGGAGATGATTGTGAGAATGTTGATTTTTCTAAGACAATAATGAATTCTTTTATCCTAGATAATGATGATGATGACCATCTTGGTGAAGATCCATCATTGCTTGTTGATAATGATATTGAGTTAGAAGAGTGCATGGTTGGTTCAAATGAAGAGGATATTTTTCAGCCTATGCTTTTTCCACATGAAAATATATATGAGAAATTAATTGAGGTACCTATACCTAAAATTAATGTTGCAAGTCCTTATGAAATTGTTGTCCCATTAATTAAAATTATGCATACAAGAAATCAAGTTTTGTCTCATCCCATTTATTTTGCAAATATTAATCAATCAACACTTATGGTTGAGGAGGAAGAAGATCAATGGTGGCAGAATGGTTATTATTTCTTCAATAATGAGAATTATGATCATAACATGGAGTATTCATTTGGTGAAAGATGTAATGTTGAGCATTGTTTCAGTTCAGATTTGGTTTTGTTTTCTCTTGATGAAGACGATTATGGCATTGAAATGAATGATTTTTTTAGTAAATCTTCTAATGTTTTATATATTGATAATTCATTGTCATATTTGTATGAACAAACTTATGAAAGTTTTCAGGAAAGTGTCTCCTATTATATGGAGATTAAATCTGATTTTGATTTTGAACCAGAAATAGATGTCACCTTATTTGATGTAAACATTGATAGTTGTGATATTGTTAATGGTGCAGAATCAATGTTTTGTCAAGAGAAAAATAGTAATGCTGATAATGTGTCCCATAATAATGATTTATATCAAGGAGATATGTGCCAAGATGAGGACATGTGTAATGGTCTGCTTGCTGACTTGTTGGAGCCACATGTTGAAATATTTCATGTAAAGATGAAAGAGGTTTCAAATTTTACATTAGATTGTTTTCTTGAGCCAGAGGTATGTTTATTTTTTCAAGAATGGGATATAAATAATGTTGATGCATTGTGTTTACTAGATGTTCAAATAAATAAGCAAGGGTATATCACCTATCATGCAAAAAATGAGTCTAACTTTTTCTAGTTCAGCATGATGAAGTTTCTCAGGATGAATTAAGTTTGAAGTCAGAGATTCTAGTTCATAACAATTTTCTTGAGTGCTTGTATAATACATATAGGGTTGAATATGAAAATTTTCATTTGATATCCATGCATGTGTTGAAGAAAGTCAACATGTTTCCAGATATGTGATGGAGTTGGAATGCTTTTCTTCTCAACTGGTTATTGGTTATAAAGAATGTGATGACTCTATGTTACATAAGGATAAAAAATTTCAGTGCTTTGGTGATTTCCAAACACTCAATGACAGTGAAGATGCTGATTTTTTTATATGATATGCTGAAGATATATGACAGTGTTTTTGGTCATGCTGTCGGAAGTAGTAATTTTAGTTTACCTTTGATCCATGGAGATGAGAATCATATATTTGATAGAGGTAAGTGGTGAATTCAGTTTTGTGACTTGGGACCATTTGTAAATAATGTGCATGTTGTATAGTTTCTTTGCCTTCATTTGTGTGTGGTTTTTGGTTTTCAATAAGGAACCCCTTTTTAAAGTCAAGAGAAAAGTAATAAGAGATTGATGGTTTTGAGTGGTATTCTCAACCTAGAGATTCTACATTCTCTACATGCCCACAAGGGGAATGCAACCCCAACCAAAGCCACTGTTGGCACTCTCAAATTTTGGAGAAATTTGGAGTGACCGACTTAAAAAATTTCTCTAAGGCACAAATTGCTACCCTTGAAAACTTTTGAAACGACCCTAGTTTGCATGCAAGTAAAAAGAGACCCAAAGAGTGTCATGAAAAACCAATTTGGGAATGTATTCTTCACTTATCATGGAGTAATTTTAATAGGTTGCATCTCTCAAAAGTCATAGTGGATATGTTTTGGAGGTAGCTATTTGGAGGTGATAACCTAAATTTGCATTTTGGACATTTCCAGATTTTGTTAAGTGGCTCACTTTGGAGGTTTGTATCTTTGGCCGGATTGAAAGTCATGACATGAGCATTTTTTTGAGTCATTGTAGATACAAAAGTGATTCAAAATGTCCATCTGTAGATCCCAGTGACTCTGTGTGATAAGTTTTCCAAATCCATTCTATTTGTAATTTATTCTAATTCTCAGTGTGAATTGCAGAATTGCAAAGTACTCTACTTTGGGGTCCCACAATTTGTACTCAGTTGAATGAAACGAGGAATTGAATGTTACCCTATATTAAAAACATGGAAATTTTCTTTCATAGAGATTTGGAGATCATGGTCAATCTAGTTGGCAATTGTTCTCAGCTAGTTCCAAATCAAACTTATGCAGTTTTACTGTGTTTGAATTCAGGAAGTTATTCAGAGGACTGATTTTGAAGAGCAGTGTTGGTTTACTAGTTGAGCATCAAAACAAGTGAATGGAAGGTTTGTATTCTCTATATGAAAATACACCCATATCCAAGGTTTCACACCCTAAGGGTTTCAGTTGATGTCTTTGTGAAGTCAAATCCAAGTGAATTTTTTTCAGTTTTTTGTGTTAAATGACTAGTCATCTAGGAGGCTGACTTTGCATATTAATATCTTGATGCAAATTGATTTTCATGATGAGTGATTTGGTTCTCTACAATATATGTATGAAGGTATACCAACTTGGATATTTTCAAGGATCCAAGAGTTGATTTTCTATTTTTCACAAGAGGAATCCAAATGCTATTTTCACATCTGCATTTGCACAGTATTTCAGAATGACAAAGTTTGTCATTAATATTTTACACATGGATTTGAGTCAGACAAATTCCTTGTGTACCCATGCTCAGTGTGCTCTAATGAATCAATTTTCCATGTTTTGGGTTCCCAAGATTGGTTTTAATAGTTTTCTAAGTTGTATTTGGGCAAGGTTTGCATGTGCTTTGACATATCCAGTTGCAGAATAAATGAAATAGCTCATTTTGAATATTATTATCTTGCAACTCTAATGTTTTCAAGCCAATCTAGTTGGCGATCATACTTTGATGTTGGAGATGAGTAGGTTTTCCAGTTCTCGCCATTTCACAGGGTTGTTTAGTCAATTTTTAATGCCTGTTCTAGAGGCCAATTGCTTTTATGGAATCAATTTGCAGAGGTATAGAAGACTGAGTGTTATGGCCGCCAATTCAATGTTGTTTGGTCCAAGTTGCGCAATAGAACACTTTTAGGTCAAATTGGAGATGAAAATCAATGTCAGAGTGATGAAAAGCATCAAGCCAAATTCTACAAAGTTTACCAACATCCTCTTTGCCCATGGTGTATGAAGGCCTCCAAATCAAAGTAGAATCCACCAAAGCATATTAGTATGTGCGGTTTTGGCTAGATATTGTAAATGGAAACTCTTTGATATGTATCATGAGTTAGGATAGTACACACTTGAAGAAGCACATGGCATATGGATTCCAGTTACACAATTAATTAGTTGAATGACTTTACAACAAATTTTAGCACGTGCACTGGGTTCAAAGATTATTTAAAATAGCAGTAATGTTGTGGACTTCAAAGGTGATGGTAAAAAGGTAGTAGTAGTACTTGGGGATAGTCAAGAATATGAGGGTGATATTTTGGTTGGCGTAGATGAAATATGGTCAAGGTGGTTGTATTTCAATTGAGGATAGCTATCAACTTGCCCTTGAACTTGAGAAAGCTTACATAGCAAGCTGTGAGACTGGAAAATTTGTTGACATTACCTCTGTATTGAAAATGTATAAAAAATAAAGGATATTACGTGCTGAGGAAATACATGGGATGGAGAAAAGTGGCTGTTAAAGCTTTCATGCAAATGCAGATTGGTAGGTGTAATGCCAAATTCCACAGCCTAGTCAACACCTCCCATGCTGTGCATTGTTTTTAAATAGGAACAATGCATGTTCTATGAATAATGTGTGTGGATGAGGAGAAGGGTTGTGCATGGTTTTTTGCATGAAAATAATGAAAACCTTCATGCAACTGTAAATGACAGGTGTAAAAAAACAAATTCCACAACCTTTCCAAACTCCTCCCTATCGCGCCATGGATGAACAATGGAGGCTGCTCATGTTCTGATTGTTGGAGGCTGTGTGGACTCTTCTTAGGGATTACGCATGGTTACTAAGTTACAAATTGGGTTGGACATGTTTTTAACAATAGATCTACAAAGGTTATGAATTGGGAGGTTGTGCATGCTTCTAAGGTTGCGCAATAGGTTTTGCTTAATATTTGTTCTCAAAAAACTCTCAAGCAAATGCAAAACGGGGAAGCAATAACAAGTCCTGTGAGATGTTTGTAAAAACCTCAGAGAAATGGATCACATGCTAGGCCTTTTTGTGCACAGAAAGGTAAGACATTTTTTCCCACATGCATTGGGTGCAAGTTCTTTTTAACATTTTTATATGTTTACACTTGTGAGGCAATGTGAATTAAGCACAAAGCCTTCAGAAAGCTTGACGCACTCATGGGTGTGGTGACCGGCTAGTGGATGGGTAAGTTTTGGTGCAGAATACCATAGTTGTTTAAAAAATTCAAAACCAAATATCCCACATTTATGGGGAAAGTGAATTGTTAGTGTTTATAAGGAAAAACACTTACATTGTAATATGAAGAGAAGCCTAGAGGCTCTGCAGAAGATGACATGGAGCGACACATGGTGAAGCAGTTCATCGAGATGTGAATGGATCCTGAGGTGTAGAAGATCAATGATAGGAAATGAACATAGGTAAGATCAGACGGTGGGCATGATGACGTGAACCAAAAGATACTCGTGAGTTATCATTGAGACATTGTGCCAGTGTGACATGTGGCAGGCTAACAATAGGGCACACAAGAGGATGGTGACATGGTGGGCTCACAGAAGAGGCATCTCAAATGGGCATGAATCCTAAGGTAGGTGAGATCAACGGTTGGCGCAAAGCCTTAATCACAAAGATGCTCACAAGTTATCATTGCGGGATTGCGCCCTACTGACATGTAGCAGTCTGATGGGTGGTGGGCTGGGGAAGAGAGGATAAGACATGTGATGTAGGTGCTCAGGTGGACTTAAGAGAAAATCAGAATGTGACAAGTGGAAAAATATAGAGGTTTGTGTGCAGAGAGATTAATGTGCAGGTTAAAATAAAGATTAATATGCAGAAATAAAGATATAACTGCACATTAAGTATGCACATGAAATATAGGGAAATATAAGGTTTTAATTAAGTTAAATCTGCTCTAGAAACATAAGGATTTAAAATTTGAAAGTATGTTTATGTTCAAAGCATGAATATGCGTTCACGGGAAAAATTGAGGCTTTGTGATACAAAGATCAAAATATAAAATAGATCAAATTTTGTGAAGAAAGATGATTGCAAATCAAAATGGAAAATGGATACGCGTGAAGATGAAATCAGATCAATTTTTTGAGATATTTGGGGGAAAAGGATAGGTGTTTGTTGAAGAAAGAATCATGAGGTTTCTCTCTTCCAATATATTCTAGTTTTCTAGAGTGAAGAAAGGTTCCAATTTTCTTTCCTCAAGAGGCACCAAGGTTCTTGGCTCTAAGGGGTTCCAGTTTCTGGTTCCATGAGGGATGTAGTTTATTGATTGTACTAGAGTATTTTAGATAGAATAGAACTTTTCAGATCTTTTTAATATTATTGAAGTGATAAATGTTTTGGATCAAATTGATACAAAATCGAGATTCATCATACTTAATATAAGCTTTATCAGATTCAAGTCTCTCCTTGGTGTCCGTCTTTTGAATTCTAAATTTTCTGATTCACTACAAAATTTTATCTATGTATATGTCATTAGTCTTTAGTTTTGATCTAGGATCAAATTAAATGATGTTATGGATATGACATAGGTTAATTTAGTTGTCTACAGGAGGATCTTATAAGTAGTGTTTGCTTTGAGATTATTTATATTTATGGCTTTGAGTCTTTGACAATAGTTGGTTTTTGTATTCTTCTTTATAACTAGAAGTATTGCCCAATGGAAAATGCACTGATTAGAGATTAGTACATTCCTTGTTGATGCATATCTAGCTAGGTCTTGGCTATGTTATTCATTTTAAATCAACTCCATTCAGAAACCTTTCCTAAGTTTGGTGGTTGTGGTTCATTGTTTATTCATGGTAATTAAGAATCCATGAATGATTGGTCATCATTCAACTCTTTCTTATCATTATCTGTTGTTAAATCTAGAAGAAATTATAAAGCATTGTATCTTGAACTAGATTAGGTGTACTCTCCTTGGTCTTGCAGAGCCAAAAGTGTAGAGGGAAGTATTGTCCCTATAGTTGGTCCAGTTACCTCATATTTCCTATACTTGGAGTTAACCACTCTTCAAGATTTATCCATAGGTATAATGGTAGCTTCTCAAGCATAAATCATTTTAAAACACCAAAAAAAATTATACAAAAATATGTCATTTGACACTGGTCATTGAATTAGGGTAACCTCATCAAAGTGATTTCAAGACAAACAAAAAGGTGTAGGATTTAACTTTTCACCATTATATTTTTTCACTTTGAATTGCATGAGAACTATTATGATAAATGTCTATCAAATAGAAAAGTAGTCTAATTGAAATTAAATATTCAAACTCAATTAAAAGATACATGTAAGAATGGCAATTATACACATCGTCACAAATGAACACTTTAAATTGAGACTTGCACACACAAAATAAAAAGTTCCAATGAGTGAAAATTGGCATCGATTTAAAATAAGTATGAATAATAATTATTCACCAATATATATAAATAGAAAATGAAAAATAAAAAAAATATTGATTACCACACACAATGAGATGTACATCCTTTTTGACATGGTAGGATCCATGAGAATGAATATGTAAATGTGGTTTGAAGATAGGTGATATGAACCTATACATGTAACATGAAGTCATAGAGAGAATGAAGCTATAAATATGACATATAATAATATACATACCATGAAGCTGTATATGTGGCAAGAAGTTGTTACTAAAAACATTAACATCAAGGAGTGTTACTAATAATTTATTACCTCACTGCAATTATTTGCACATAAGGGATGTGAGAAATTGGAGTAAAGAGGATAATTAATTTTAAAATATAATATTGTGAACAATCTAGAAACATGATTTCAAGATGTAAGCATACAAGAACATAAATATAAGGCTAACATGATGCCCTCAATGTTTCCCTTAAGGTGAGGGATAAATTTAGGAAGATAGATAAACCATGTAAATGCTAAGAGATGTCATGTAGATATACAAGTATGTAAGCTTGCATAAATATGTATCATGTAAAATATAAGCATGAAATACCAAATTCAATCATAGAATCAATAAGATATGTGAAAAAGTGCATGTTGATAGGACCACTTAGTGATCTCAAAGATATAATAGATACTCCATATACTTGTCAGTAGCTTATAGATTTGAATGCGAACACATTTGAAAATTTTTATTTATAAAGAAATAAACAAGGAAGTATAGTAAAATAGACAGATAAAATACCATTAAAGAGAAACATCAATACCTGAGAAAGACCCACTTTCTAGTGAAAAATATAGAAAACATGATCAAAGTCTTACTTAAAATCACCTTACTAGAACTTATATTTGGTCTAAGCCTTTTGGTATTGATGTATAAGAACAACCCAATGCTATATTTAGCTTCCTATACCCTAAATATATCTTATAACTCTTTAGTAATGTACTATAGACTTTGCAATGATCACGAGGAAATAAAAAAATTACAAATTGCTACTCTATATCCCTGATAAATGCTCAATTCAGGTTGAAAATAACTATATAAGGCTTTGCAATGCTTTAGGAAGATTAAAAGATCGTAGAAAATTACCAAAATAAGAGTGAAATAAAATACCATGAGGATTTCAAAATAATGTGTGATGAAATATCCTCTTTTAGTAGACTAGCAATTTTGTAATAACTACATAAACTTCACAAAAACCCCCAGTAAATTTAAAAAACTCAATGAATTGAAAAATTCCTAGCAAATTCATAACTAATGAATTAAAAAATATTCAACAAATTTGTAATAGCCTTATTTAAAATTATTCTAACTTTCATAAGCCATAACTTCTACACAAATTCAAAATGAAGTGTCACTTTTTTAAATTGCATACATTTTTTAGGAATCTAAATATGCAATTGATAATCTTTAAAGGATCATAAGTTGTCATTAGTATACAAGGAAATTGTTTTTGGACTTTCGGTCACATGATCACCGAGTGACAACATTCAGTCAAGTGCAGAGGTCACTGAAATAGTTAAGTGCAATGGTCATCGAAAATGTATTAGCATAGTGATCACCGAAATCAATAAACACCTATTGTACTATCACCAACAGATAGTTCAAAGAGTAAACCAAGAGCATAGTTCACAAACATCACCAAGCATAGACTACAGTGTAACTCGAGTACCAGTCTACCAAGAGATAGTTTTATTCCTGAGAAAAGTGTATCTGAAACTACATGTCAGCTAAAGTACTTTAGTTTTAAATTAGCTTTATTCTTAGCTATAAAACCATTTCTTGAGGATAAAGAAAAGCATAAGTAATAGTTTTAATTAGTTTGACTGATTGTATACATGCAAACTAGGAGATAAATGTCAAGTTTTAGACCTTTGATCATAGAGTTTTTCTTGTAAAGCGTAAAACCTAATTAGGTCAAAACCTTTGTATATATAGATGCATAATTAATCAAGAACATGATGATGGTAGCCACAAAAGACATATATTGATCATACATAGAGTTTCATGCATACGAATAGAAAAGGAAGAATTCAGTTATGGAGAACAAGATTCAAGGCTACCAAGCAGAACAGATGTATTATCAATCACAATAGGTGATACATATATTTTGTGAATTAATGGATATGTATTCAGCAATTCAAGATTGCAAGTTATGAGGTCATAAGTATTTCTGACTACTCTCTAACAATTGTATAAAATAGAAGAAATCCTTTAAGAAGGTGGACTTCACAATATTATTGTAAATCTCTTAACCGAGTGCACACATACATTGTGTTGATAAAATATGTTAACAGAGTAGACTTAACAAGTCTAACATGTTACTCCTAACAGAGTAAGATCATCAGAAGTGATCACACTTGTAGCCTTAATCAGCACCTTCCATTCTGCAGATAGTGAAGCTTTGTGGGTTTCATCCCCACCACATTTTTTACCTTCTAACATGGGTTTTCTGCGTTACCAATTCTTGTGTTATGTGTAACTAAGTTTCATGAATGTTTATATGATTGTTTACATGCATTTACATTTATGTTATGATATTACATGCATAGAGTTGAAAAGCAATATGGTTGGTAATGCAAGAAAATATTACTAAGGTTAATTGATAAAAGTTTTTAGGGTACTGAATCACCCCTCCCCTCTCAATACATACCATTCCATTATTCCAACAATCGGTATTAGAGATAGATCTCTTATTTGGAAAAGTTTAAATCACTTGAGAGAAAAGATCATACAATGGAAAGGTATAAGCTTGACAAGAATATTGAGAATCATAAGTTGCAGATACAAATTTTCTTTGAGAAATACAAAGAAGAAAGAATCAAAATGAGAGAGCTATTGGATGAGAGAAAAGTAATGGAATATCGCTACAATGAAACTAACTATCATGAAGAAGAGATGCCTGACCTATTTGATTCATCAGGATCGAGATCCAGCAACACATCTGGCAATACATCTGAAGGAAGCATTACATGTCTAAATGAAATCAATCAACATCCGATGGAACAAGTGAAGGTACTACAAATCAGTCAAGAGACACAAATGTTAGGAATGATTGATGTTATGAATAATGCTAGACAAGCTGAACAAGAAAGAACTTTAGCTATTGATGACAGGAGGAAGATCACTAAAAAGATGCAAGAGAAAGAAATTGAGTACAAAGACTAACTGAACATCACCATGAGATCACCAATAAAATATTTCTTATGAGTCACGAGGCCAACCAAGTGAACATATAACTAAATGGGAAATTGGAAGCTATTGGTGAACTAAGAGAAGAAAATGAGAAACTGAAGCATGTAGTAAGCATTCAACAACAACATAATGTTATGATCAAGAAAGCTGCAGAAAGTACAAAAAGAGTGGATGATTTTCTGAATGGACAAAGAAGACTCAACAACAATACCGGTTTAGGGTATACTAAGCATGGAGAATCATCAAACCAATCTGATCAAAGGAATGTTACACAAATCCAAGATAAAAGAAGCAGTCATGCAATCACTGTGGAAAAATAGACCACACATCAAATGTTTACAGAAGAAAAGCTCAAGGTATTCCTAAATCTACTTTTACATTCATAGGTAATTGTTATAATTGTAACAAGCATGGACACAAAGAACATGAATTAAAATCTAAGGTGAAAAAACCAAAGAAGGAATCCTACATGGAAATATATTGTTCTACTTGAAAAATGCATGGCCACACATTTCATGAATGCAAAAAAAAGAAAAAGCAAGTATGGAAACCCAAAGAGCAAGAAAATGCATATCAACTAAGAAGAGTTGGTAACACATATGTATGGGATTACAACGCTTGGGTAAATTGCACAACATGTGGTAGATATGGACATATAGCTGCTAACTGTATGAGGAAATGGATAAGAAGGTCTAGAAGCTGGACTAACTCCGGAATGACATGATTACAATGTCATAAGGTCAGTCACCTAAGCAAAGACTACAAAGACTGAGCGACAGAGACAAGTACTTTTGCTATTGACAATACTATTGAAGACATCAGAGAATGAGAAATCAAATGTGGAGGAAAGCTTCAAGCAAATATGATGCTAGACCAAGCACTGAAATAGGTGACACCTCATCTAATGGATTAGGTGATTCCACCACCCCTACCTAAGAAAAACAAGTAAGTATGGAACTGCACTATACAAAGCTATATTTTACATCATTTCCTATGTTCATTGAGAAAAAGTGAAATTAGCATGACCGGAGATGCATTATGGTATTACTTGTTATGATTTTGTGAATCTAGTCTCGTCGGTTAATACATACCTAGCATTGTTGGTGTACATATGAAAAACAACCAAGTTGTCAATGTAAACTGAGCATCATCAGTAAACATGAGAAACACAATCAAGTCTTCACTACATATTGAGGACCGTCAGTGAACATGTGAAAAGTACAACTAAGTTGTCACTTACCCTGAGCATTGTATACTCACCGAGGATGAAAAATTTGGTATGATACCCGAGCGTCTTTATTTCATCGAGTGGTAGCTGAAGCATTCAATGCACCACTTAGGTTATTTTATATAAATAGGGAAACAAAGAGCTCATTCATTCACCAAGCGAAAAAGAGAAAATAATAGAGTGAAGAAGAGCGACTAAGAGTGACAAGATTGCAGAATGATTCACAATAGATTCAAAGGCTACTCTGACATATTCCTAGCATCTACAAAAAATAACAAGTGAGTATCTGGACTCACCGAGCTCACAGTTCATTTATGGAGAAGCCCTATTTTCATGAAAAATGGAAACCACATCACGGGTCTCAAAGATCAAGAACATAAAGGACAAGAAGATCAACCTAATTAAGAACACAACCTGTGAAGATCCTAACTATAAGTTTTACCTTGAGGTTGTTGCTCAACCCGATGATAAGGGAGCATTTTCTAGTATCCCTTCTAGGGTTTTTCTAGTTGAAGATATCCACGCATACATCCACTACAAGGTTGTAGAGATCAAAGATCTAGAGATTGAAGAAGCTTACCAGAAGCTTTGCACAGATGGAAACCTGAAAGATGAACACAAGCACATTGAGGTGAAAGGGTTAACCAATGCCCTACTATTCCTGAGAGAGTTCAAGACCAAATGGATACACATTGTAATTATCCGGGTACATGATAGAAAAATGTGGTTGGATGAACCAAAACCAATCATAAAGGATGTGATACATGTTGTAATAGGTTATCCGATAACCAAAAAGGCCAAAGCCCTAAAACACCCTCCATGCACCGAGATTGAAAAACTAACTAAGGTAGAATGGGATAGAAGATGATTGAAACTTAATACAATCACTGACCCTGAAATAAAGTTCAGTGCATGTGTGATTGGGTATAATATATTCCAAGCTAGCTGAATGAACACCATAGCATGTGAAGTAGTTGACAATGCCTATAAGATTGTGAAGAAGGGACTTCAACTGGACTTGTCCGAGCTGCTACTGAAGCAACTGGAGGAGAATATGAGGACAATTAGATCAGCTAGCTCTAATACATGTAATTTTGGTTCCCTCCTTATGTGCACATTCTTCTATTTTCATAATTTTTGTCCCTTTGTCGGTGATGTCACTTGGGACACAAACCGACCAATAACTACATAGATTAGTGAATTCATAAAGTCACTAGGGGATAAATTCACATCTATAAATCTTGAAAAGTTAGATGAGGAGGACTTCTCTTCTATTCCTAATTCTGGGAGTGGAGATGAAGACCCTATTGTTTGTGATGACCTGGATATTCAGGACTTGAATGGAGCTCCCTGGACCACTCAGATGGGGAAGAAACATAAAAAACTACAGAAAAAGTTTTCAACTCTTGGTTCTAAGGGAGTTGTTACCCATAGTAAAGTAGATGGGGGATCAAAGGTTCAAATGAAGGTGGATGTTAGATATCAGAAAAAAACCCTAGGAAGAAGCTCAAAAAAAGATATTAGAGAAAGAGAAAGCAAAAATGATATTGCGGATGGTAAGCAACTGACCATCCAGGATGTTTGTACCCTAGTTAAGAAATGAAAGTCATTTTGTGGAATATTAGGGGGTTGAATGCCTCCCATAAGAAGGATACACTTAGGAACTTGGTTAGAGATCATAAACCTGATATCATTCTTGTTTAGGAGACCAAGATGGTGAAAGAGAAAGTGGAAAAATTAGAATCTTTAAAAATGGTGGAGTTGCTGGCTCTAGCTCCAATGGAGCCTCGGGTGGTATTGCTGTCTTTTGGAACCACAATAATATTAGAGGTGAAGCTTTAGGAAATGACTTGAACCGCCTGAGCATTAAATTTTCCCACCTCAAGTATGATTTTGAATGGGTTACTACTAATATCTATTCTCCTAATTCCAAAGCTAGTAGGGCTAGGTATTGGAAGTTGGTTGAGAATCAAAGGATTTCTTTTCGTGATTCTCCCTGGCTGGTTATGGGAGATTTCAATTATCCTTTGAAAGATAATGAGAATTTTGGAGGGGTTGATAACCAAAGTCAACTGGATGGTAGAGTGGAGCTTATGGACTTTGTTAATAGATATTCTCTCTTTGATATTGATCTCCAGGGTGTTAATTACACTTGTTCTAATAGAAGAGTTGGTGTGGATCTTATTCAAGTCAGTCTTGATCGTGCTTTGATATCTAGTAGTTGGTTCAATAGCTTCTGTTGCTCGCTCTTCTCTCTCACAAAGGTTGGGTCCAATCACTTCCCTATGTCTTTTGTTGCTGATTCAATGAAGGTTAAGGGTAATCTCCCTTTTAGATTTGAGAAAATGTGGATTGATCACCCGGAGATCGAGCAGAGGATTAGGAATTGGTGGAATGTTAACATTTAGGGTATTGCTATGTTTAGAGTGTCTAAGAAACTCCAACATATTAAACATAATATTAAATCTTTGAGTAAGGAAGTGTTTGGTGACATCTTAAAAAAAAATCTAGATTTGAAAAAGGAGCTTGATGATATTCAGGAAACTATCCAGTAGCTAGGCATGTCTCAAGATCTTAAGGATAGGGAGGAGACTCTTTTGGCCAAAACACATAATATCATATCTAAAGTTGAAGTGTACTGGAGGAAATGGTCAATATCACTATGGATGAAAGTTGGAGATAAGAACACCAGGTTCTTCCATATGTCTGCTTATAAACATAGAGCTTCCAACATAATTTCTAGCCTTAGGTTGGATTCCGGTGTGGTAAGTAATGATAAGGATATTTCCTTGGCTATGGTTGACTTTTTCTCTTCACTGTTATCTAAAGATCACTCACTTTCCCTGGATAACCAAGCCTTGCTTCTTGATTCTATCCCTTCCATTCTAGATGATGTCACTAATAAGAAGTTGACTACTATCCTGTCCTCAAAAGAAATCAAGCTTGTTGTTTTCTCCTTTGAGGGTGATAAGTCCCCAAGCCCAGATGGGTTTCCTTTGTTCTTTTTCCATAAATTTTGGCACATCGTGGGCCTAGAAATCTGTAATGTTGTTAAAGAATTCTTTGGGTCTAGAACAATGCTTAAATAAATTAATGCTACCTTCATGGCCTTGATTCCCAAAAAACCCAGGGCTCATTCTGTGGATTCCTTTAGGCCGATCAGCTTATGTAATTTGGTGTACAAATTTTTTTCCAAGGTTCTCACTCTTAGACTGCTGACTATCCTCCCCAATATCATCACTCCCAACAAAGTAGTTTTTTTCCTGGAAGGAAAATTATTGATTCCATTATGAAGGTACATGAGGTCATTCATTCAACTCATTCCTCTAATAACTATGGTTTTCTATTGAACCTCAATCTCTTGAAGGCTTATGAACAGGTAGATTGGGATTTTTTGATCAAGATTATTTGATCCTTTGGTTTTTGTAATAAATTCTTGCAGATGGTTTTCCAGCTCATTAGTACTTCTATGGCTGTGGTTATTGTGAATGTCTCTTTTTCTAGATTATTCATGCCTTCCAGGGGGCTCCGTGAAGGTGATCCCTTGTCCCCTACTCTCTTTTCCATTCTGGCGGAGGGTCTTGGTTACTATTTTTAGAGACTGACAATTGAAGGATCCATTAAGGGTCTCATTCATTCCTCTTCTTCTAGGTCATGCTCCCATGAGAAATTTGTGGATGAAATTATTATTATGGGATCTTCGACCATCCAGGAGGCCAGAATGATTAAACAAGTGCTTTCTATTTATTCCAAGGATACTGGTCAAAATGTTAATTGGAATAAGAGCTCTCTATTTTTTAGTAACATGCCGGACGACAGACATAAAATAATTGCTAGAATTATTGGGTGTGAAATTGGTGCTTTGCCTACCACTTACCTTGGTCTACCTTTGGGATTAAGACCTCCTGACTCTTTTTGGGATAGTATTGTGGATAGATTCAATAGGAAATTAGATTACTAGAAGGGAGCACTGTTAAGTCAAGCTGGTAAACTTCAAATCCTGAAGGCTTCTCTGCAGAGTCTCCCTATCTATGCCCTTAGTCTGCTTAAAAATCCTTGGTACATTTGCAAACATAATTGAGAAGATTCAAAGAAATTTCCTTTGGGCAGGGGTGGAAGAAAGAAAGAGATTGGCTTTGGTTTCCTGGGATAAGGTGTGTACTTTGAAGAAGTGGGGAGGCTTGGGGATTTTCCCCTTAAGAGTTACCAACCAGGCTTTACTGGCTAGGAAAATTTGGAGAATCTTTGGCGAGAAAAAAGAGTGGAATGAGATTATTCACCATAAATATCTTTACTCCTTCCCTCATATATCATATTTTGTGAAGTCTGATATGAATGTGTAGGGCTCTTTTATTTGGAATTGTATACAACAAGCTAAGGAGATAACTTTCAAGGGAGCTAAGTGGGTTTTGGGTACTGGTAGGAGAATAGAATTCTAGAGAGATTGTTGGCTTAAAGATTATCCACTAAATTTTATTCCTTTCCTCCAGGATTTTATTGACATTTGTTTATAGACATTCGGTCTGTGGGTTAAATATTACTGGGGGGAGCTAGTCTTGGGTTGATCTTTCTGATGTTGATTTCTCGCTTAAGCCACTGATGCTGGATCTAAATGTTTGGAAAGTGGACTCTTCCAGGGAGGATGATCTGATTTGGGGGATTCTCCCTTCTGGAGTCTTTTCTATCACTTATACCTCTGAGATCTTGTTGAAACCTCTAGAACCTCCTCCCTTTTGGGCCCAAGTTTGGGATAAATGGTTAATTCCTAAAATTAACATTTTCTTTTGGCTGGTTTTGTAGAAAAGGATTCTTACTATTGATAATCTCCAAACGAGAGGCATGATTCTGCCTAACATAAGTTTTTTGTGTAAGAATGCTGAGGAGTCAGTTTACCATATATCTGTTGACTGTCAGTACTCCTGGGAAGTTTGGTGCTCATTTTGCAAACCTGGAAGATATGCTGGGTTTTCCTGAAAAATATGGAGAATTTCTTCACCCAATGGAGAAATGTGAAGGTTCCAATGGACAAGTTGTTGTGGAGCATCATTTCCCCTCATATTATCTGGAAACTATATAGAGAATGAAATGACAGAGTGTTTAGAAACACTGCCCTTCCTCCGGTGGTGATTTCTGAGAAGATTAAGAGGAGTATCAAGGAGAATTGTAATATAATGAATAGAGTTAAGCTGGATTTTTTCGCTGGTGTTAATACTATTAGCAAAAAAGTGAACTCCTCATCCCAGCGGGAGAATTCCATCTGGCTTTCCCCCCTCCTAGCTGGATCAAAGCCAATTTTGATGGTGTCGTGAAGGGTAACACGAGGCCTGCTGGTTGTGGTGGAATAATTTGGGATGACATGGCTAACAGTCTTGCTGCCATGGCATTCCCTATTGGCGTCCAAACCAATCACATGGAAGAGGCTATGGCTCTCCTTCAAACTTTAAAAATTATAAAAGAGGACATGTCTTCGAACGTGGGGATAGAAGGTGACTCTATGAACATTTTAAACTACATTAAAGGGGTGACTAAGCCATCATGGTTCATTAAGGAAATTATTGAAGAGGCTCAGATAATCATTAATTCTTTTAAGCAGATCATTATTTCTCATAACTTCAGGGATGCTAATTGTACTGCAGATGCGTTGGCCAACATTGTAGTTAGGGAAGAGGACATCATGACTTGGCATGGTGGAAGTGATTTGATTGTTGATTTAAAGGCCAAGTTAGCGTTTGATCCGACTCACAAAAAAAGAGAAAATTTGGAATATCTTAAAAAGCTATGATGAAAAGATGCAAGTTAATTAAAGCAGTTATAAGGGTTATGAAAAGTCTTGTCTTTCTCGAGGTGGATAAGCATATATTTTCATTGTGTTCAATTTGAAGTCTACCACTTTGTTCTATCACTGTATTATTTCTTCCATTTTTGTTGAGAGTTTGTTCTTTGAGGGCATAATGGGTTGAGGTCTTAACCGCAGGGAGCCAAAGAATTGCAAAAAATGGAAGAATAAGACTGAGGTCTGGGATAAGCTCAAGAAGGGTGGGCTCATCATGTACATGGAGTGCCTTCATGGGTTCAAAGAAGATGTCACGAAGGCTTTTGTGGAGAGTTGGAAGGATGACACTATGACTATTGGGGGAATGGTTGTGAAAATTACCGAAGATGTTATTATGGAGGTGTCTAGGTTAAAAACCAAGGATATGAAGTTATATAGAGACAAGAAGACCTCTCAACAAGCCATTCAAAATTTCCCTAAAGACAAGGTGAAGGTTGAGAGCTTGGTGAAGGACTCTGGTGGCTATTATGATGTGGAAACTTTCAAGGAGATCTGGTCAAAGGTCCTTACTGTTGTCATGGAGTATATCACTCTGGATGGTAGGTATAAAAGGGCTCACTCCTATCATTTTGTGCTGCTATGTCATTTTAGACATAAGGTTAGGGTTTCTTTCCCATTTTATCTGCTGTAATCCCTTCGCCATAGCATAATTGATCATAAGAAGAAAGAGAGCAAGCCCATTTTGCATGAGGGTCTTATCCTTTTAATTTTTGAGAATATTAAGAAAGTTTCTATAGCCCTCTTATCCTCTCGCCTAAGGACCCTATTTCTGCTAAGGCTTTGGGTAAACAGATTCGGGAGGGTGAGAGTAAAGCAGAGTTTTCTGCAGGAAAAAAATTAAATTTTGAAAAGAAGGATGGTATGGAAATGAACTCTGAAGGTGAGAGTGTTGATGGCTATGCAGATACTAAATGTTTCCCCCATACCCAGTTTGATGAGGAAAGCAAAGAGTCCCTGTTGGCTTCGGTTAGTGATTCTAGTGAAGCAGAGGACAAGGATAAGTATGCCCATGAAACTAAGGAAAAAGGTGATGACCCTGAAGTCAAGGATACTGATGTGGATTTGGGTGGTCAAAAGGTTCCCATTCTAGTCAATTATGCTAGCTTTGAAGATCATGTTGTTCCTATTTCCCCAAATCTTGAAGTGGTCATGGAGGTGCAGTCGGATAGGAAGGAGGATAATGAGACTCCTATTTTGGAGTCTTCTGAGAAGGGTAATTTCCCTTCTAGCTCCAGGAAAATTCCCTTTGTGAGAACGGTTGACATGCAAGAAAGGAATGTTCAACTCTTTCAAGAGGATATAGATGATAAGATTGAGCCCCCTTTCGGTGTTCTCCAAAGGATGAAGGCAATGTCGATCTATTCATTCTGCCTTATGAAATGGGTTTTTAAGGAAATAAAAAGCCTCAATCTTAGCTTGGGATCCCTCTCTGCCAAAGTTGATCTTATTTAGGGGAACTTGGATACTGGGTCGATAGGGATTGATGTCCGAAAGGATAAAGAGGAAGAGAATAACATAAAGGATATGCATGATAGAATGGATACCTTGGAGAATACTCTTAAGAAGAACATGATGGATAATAAAAATTTTATGGGTTCTTCTATGGAGTGCTTCAATACCATTAAGTCTAAGCTGGATGATGTGTCTCTAACTGTGAAGCTTGAGGATGATAAAGATGAAGAGGGTGATGTTTGTCCTAGAAAGCGCACTTGATTTACTAAAAAGAAGAAGATCCAATACATGGTCCTGGAACTCTCAAATTTTAATGCTGCAATCAAGAAGCTATCTGAGGCTAAGAAGGAGGTGGAGGGAACTCTTTTGGAGTTTTCCTAGGTCCTTCTATTCCCCTGTTCCTATGCTGGGTTGGTTTTTGGTTTTCGGTTGTTGGGTGTTGTTGCTGGTTTCTGGTTTTTTGTGTTGGTTCTGGGTTTGGTGGGTTGGTTTCTAGTCTTTTCCTTTTTTTTTTCTTGTATGGGGTTTTGGGTCTTCCTAAAACCCATTTTTACCAGCAATCAAAATATTCACATCTATAATGGATGCATACTTCACCACTTTCAAGGATAGAATGCATAAGAGAATGAGAATCCTTGCACAACTGATGGAACAATACAAAGGTGACATATGTTTTATAGTGGACACTAACACCACTCTAATCAAACCAGCTGTACCAAGAAAAACATGGTTACCACCATTGGACTATGAGATCAACATTGATTAGGCTACAAAGGCTATTGAAGCCTTATTGAATGAACCCGTGGATAAATCATTGAGCAGATTTGGCACATATGAGGAAGCCAAGTCTAGAATCAAGAATGTCTTAGTAATGAAGAAGATAGACCAAAAGAAGACAAAAATAATAAATACTCTTCAAAAGAAACTTTTGGTAAATGATGAAGAGTTGGAACAAGATGTCACCTAGGGACAGTCACCCATCAGTGAAGGTAAAGAGATAATTGACTCCGAGTCTACTGAATCAGATGCACCACCAACCAACAAAAGAAGAACTACTAATGTAACAACTACATCAAGAACTAGGAGTCAGACTACAAAAGAGGTAGACTCACCACTAGTAAAGAAAGGTACTGTGAGGACATATCAAAAAAGAAAGCCTCAAATAGGGAAATCAACATTGAGGCAAAGAAGGAGATATATAAGAGGAAAAGAGGATAAGGATGATACTTCCAGGGATGAAAGAGAACAAAGGATCAAAGAAGAAAAGACAAAGATACCTAAAATAATTGATGTAGTTGCAGAGTCAATCATCAACACATGCAGCATGTCACATCACAAGATTAGACAATGGCTAACCTTGTCTCCCAAGAATCAGAATAAAATAGAAGAGGCCATAATTAAGGCAATGATTGTATACAAGTATGTACCTATACAATTCAACAAGAATATTCCACAAGAGCTCAATGAAAAAATATCAGCAAGATGGACATATGCCTTACACACAAAGAAATAGATAAGGGAAAGATCCCTAGTTACATTCATGCCACCCGATTCAACAGTTGAAGAAATAGACTCAACCATGTAGAAATACTCAAAGAAATTTTCTGCTAAGACAAGAGCATACAAAGTACTACAGGGAAGATTAGAAGACCTTGACAAAGAAAGCAATGAGATTTGGACTAAAATCTTCAATTCCCCCTAGCAGGTACTGGATCTAACCAAGATAGCTCACAATGAAGAGAAGGAGGCCACACCGAGCCCAGAGCATATCTTCATCAATGACACTGAGGATGTCAATCCTATAGATTTGACAATAGAGGCAAGGCCGGCCATGGATGACATACCTCATATATTACAATCATTAAGGGAAACAAAAGATATCACAATAAAAGATATAACTCATATTGATTTTGATGATGATCCCAAGAATGATGAAGATGTAAATGTTTCCACCGAGTAAACAAAGGAAAAGGAGACATCGGATGTTGCATAGGAAAATATACCAGGTAACATGCCTTTATTGATACAAGCTATCAATATAATTACTAAAGAAAAGGAGAAGACACCTGAGCCTGATGCAAACATACTAGAGGACAAAGGTGATGGGGAGAAGAAAGATACAAATGAGGAGAAGAAAGATACAAGTGGAGAGGATAAATAGAGTGATGCCACTGAAAAGAACACCAATGAAGACAAGGTTGCAAATAAAGACAAGGTTGATGTTGAGACATCTACAATCAACCAAAAGGTTCATACTAAGCAGTAAACCAAAGGCACCACACCTCCCACGCATTCAATGAGGACAATAGAGAAAGAAAAATAACTTGCAATGGTAATTCATAATCCTGTTTTGAGTACTATTCCAAAGAAGAAGAAGAAGAGTAAAGTACTAGTCACACTTGATGAAATAATAGATATACACGAATATGATCCAAGAACACTGGATCCTAAGTCACTGACCAAGTATGGAGAATTAAGCAAGAGGAAGGCAATAAAAGGTAAGCTCAAGAAGGATCACAAAAATTCACAAGTCCTAGATGCTTCAAAGGAAATACTATTTCAGATAGTACCTGACACTCAAATTGATCAAAATTTACCAATACTTGATCAACTAGCTATTCTGATCGAGGCCATAACATCACAGAATGTAGAAGTCGACAAGGTCATTAAAGAATGTGTAGAAGAAAAGTGTCAATACAAGCTCACAAAGAAGATCAACCAAGAAGTGGCAGAAAACAAGGTAAACATTTCTGAACTAATAACTACATTGGAAACAATAATATTAGAAGTAGTTAACCTAGTTGAAAATTTTTGCACACTAGAGAATTTCACTATCGAGCATAGTGAAAAGATAACTAAAATAGGTGAAGATCTTAAAGCTAGTGCAAAAAATCTCACAACCGAGGAAAATGCATTCCAATTGCATTATGAGAAGATTGTAGAATCAAAATGGTTGAGACTTGAGATACAAAAGGATGAAAGCAAAATCAGAGATGAGGTAACCAAGCTTCAAGCTATGTTACTATTGAATCTCACATTGTTGTTGAAACACATAACTTTGGCAAATAAATTAATTTCCACTCCAGAAATGTCAGTCATCTAGAGTATATATGACATGCATACCAGAATCACTTTGAAGCATATGAACCTCAAGCACCTCAAGGAGCAATGGGAGAAGCAGATGACAGACATTCAAAAATCTCATGCCCACATATTTTACAAGCTGTAAGTAATACACCTTTGTCATTATTTTCAAAAAAGGGTTAAAATATATGTATACATTAAAAAAAGGGGAAAATTTATATACCTTACAAAGGGGGAAAACATGTCAAGGGGAAATAAACAAAGGAGGAAACATGTACATACACTGTACCAATGCATGCACATAGGGGGAATCATTTAAAGGGTAACACTTGGTGTATATACTGAACATATCAGTTTCCACAAATATCAATTTTTAATAAAAATGCCAAAGGGGGAGATTGTTAATCCTTAAAGTATCATAATTTATCATTAGTATACAAGGAAACAATTTTTGGACTGTCAGTTACATGATCACCGAGTGACAACATTCAGTCAAGCACAAAGGTCACCAGAATAGTTAAGTGCAATGGTCACTGAAAATGTCTTAGCATAATGATCACCAAAATTAGTAAACACTGATAGCACTATCATTGACAGATAGTTCAAAGAGTAAACTAAGAGCATAGTTCATAGACATCACCGAGCACAGACTATAGAGTAACCTGAGCACCAGTCTACCGAGAGACAGTTTTATTCCCGAGAAAAGTGGTTTTGAAACTACACGTCAGCTAAATCACTTTAGTTTTAAATTAGCCTTATGCTTAGCTATAAAACCATTTCTTGAGGATCAAGAAAAGCATAAGTAATAGTTTTAATTAGTTTAGCTAATTGTATACATGAAAAATAGGAGATCAAGGTCAAGTTGTAAACCTTTGATCATAGAGTTTTCTTGTAAAGTGTGAAACCTAATTAGGTCAAAAAATTTGTATATATAGATGCATAATCAATCAAGAACATGATGATGGCATCCACATAAGACATCTATTGATTAGACAGAGAGTTTCATGCAGAAGAATAGAAAAAGAAGAATTCAGTTATGAAGAACAAGATTCAAGGCTACTGAGCAGAACAGAGTTATTATCAATCACAATAGATGATACATATATTTTGTGAACTTAATGGATCTTTATTCAACAATTCAATATTGCAAGTTATTAGGTCATAAGTATTTCTGACTACTCTCTAACAATTATAGCAAATAGAAGAAATCCTTTAAGAAGGTGGACTTAACAGTCTTATTGTAAATCTCTTAACTAAGTGCACACATACATTATGTTGCTAAAATCTCTTAACAGAGTAGACTTAACAAGTCTAACATGTTACTCCTAATAGGGTAATATTATCAAAAGTGATCACACTTGTATCCTTAACTGACACCTTCCACTCTGCAGATAGTGAAGCTTTATGGGTTTCATCCCCACCACAATTTTTACATTCTAACAGGGGTTTTTTGCATTACCAATTCTTGTGTTATGTGTAACTAAGTTTTATGAATATTTCTATGATTATTTACATGCATTTACATTTATATTATGATATTACATGCATAAAGTAGAAAAGCAATATGGTCGGAATGTAAGAAAAGATTACAAAGGTTAGTTGATAAAATTTTTAAGTGTACAGATTCACCCCTCCCCTCTTAGTACATACCATTCTATTATTCCAACAACAATAACATTTATAGTTTTATACTATTAAAAATACATTTTAGGTACTTATAAAAATCCTCTCCTTACCATTTAGAGAGACCTAGACCCTTTTTGAATCACACCTCCCTAATATAGAGGATTTGTGGTTCCCAAAATTTATAAAGACTCAAATAGGTAGGGATGATGAACCCTTGAAATTATACCTTATCTTACATTATAACAAGGATTAACCAAAAATTTGAAGACCTTTGTCTATAAATATTCATCCCATTCAATGTTAAATAGGTTAAACATGAAGGAACAAGCTCAAAATTAGTTTTCTCTAAGGGATTGGCCATTGTTTATCCACTCAAATATTCGCATGAAGATTGATGACCTTACAAGGTTGAATATTTTATCTTTTGTAGGAGAAAACAAAAATGTTTTTCAACCTTGATGTTGTTGGATCCCGAAACCATTTCTCCAATTCTTATAACATAGTCCAAATAACAAGACTAAGGTTGTCATTGAGTGATAAAATCTAGTTTACCTATAGAACTAGAGAGGATTCAAGGCCAACTTAATGAGAGTGATTTATCATTCATACACTTCAAGATCAACTTAAACTCAAGAGGGTGTTCCTAGAGAATAAAGAGAGATCAAAAGAGAGAATGAAAAACAATAGGTGATCTAAGCATACTTAGGAAGTAGTATAAATGAAATGATACTTAGGGATGGTGGTAATTAAACTTGGTTTAGTGTAAATGAAGGATAGTTATGGTTGGTGGTAATTAAACCTAGGTTATTGATGCAACTCCAAAAAAATTTCACTTAGCATTAGAGCAACTAGTTATCCTACTACATTTGTATAGTTTATGGATACCTTCATAGTGGTACACAATATGAGAAAGATACATGATTCAAAAAAGGTTACAACTATTGAACACTTCCAGATTCTAAGAGTGGGGTAGGGAGAAGGGGTGCATGAACATATACACTAAAACATAACCAATATTTAAACATTCATTCCATTCAACTTAAGTGCAAAAGTAAATAATCAAAATAGAGAGTGCAATACACAAAAATAAAAAAAAATTATGTAGAATACTGATGCAGGAGCATCCTAGGAGTCTTGGTGATCCTGTGTCAAACAAAAAGATGTTTAATTTTGTTTTATAACTTGTCTTTTATTGCTTTTGTTCTTGCTTTACCAACGGGCCTCGGTGATCTCTTTGACTGAGTCATTTTCTGTTGCTCGGGGTGCTCTTTGCCCGAGTCATTTTTTGTTGCTTGGGGTGTTCTTTTCTCAAGTCATTTTATATTTCTCGGGGTGTTCTTTTCCTGAGTTGTTTTATATTGCTCGGGGTGTTCTTTGCCCAATTTATTTATTTGGAGTTGAATCTTGCTGGCTTACTTGTGCATTTAATTTAGATTGCGACATTATTGTGGATGTTTCATTAGGGGTTGTGTGAACCTAAATATGGGTCAGGGGTTTCTCCAATGTTTGATTATTGTTGGATGACATATTGGTTGCTTTTGTATTTAAGTAGTATTTTGTTCTTATCTTAGAGAGGAGAGATAGGAGATCAGATTAGAGAGCAGATCGAAGTGTTAGATCTAAGAATCTAGATCGTGAGCCATGTATTTGCAAAAGATCTATAGTTGATCTTGAATTGTATCATTTTTTTTCCATAACTGGGAAGGTCTTACAACCTGGCATGTTGCATGTAATTGGAGTTCTAAGATAATAGTAAAAAAAGAAAAAAATGTTGATATTGTTATATATTGTTGTTGTGGTTGTTTATGCTGTAAGTGTTGTTTGGCTGCAAGTTTGGACAGTCCATTCTTGGATCCTCTGACCTTGACTGCATCAGGCGGTATCAGAGTGAAGGTTGATCTGGTTCATTGCTTGTGGAGCTTAGGGTTTTTGAAGATCTGGAGATATGACTCCAAGAAGATTGGATCCTAGGGCGATTGTAGATCTTTCTGAGGAGGTGGAAGCAAGGATAACAAAAAATTTAGATCTGAGATGGCGACAATGAAGAATGAAATAATAGAAGGTAATAGAAACATTAGATTAAATAGATCTCCTAGAACGGATGATGGTTATGAAGAAGCTGCTGGATCTAGTGGATATAAAAAAATTGATCGGATGGCGAGATAAAGAGGAGGAAAATATGGTCATTTGCAGAGACCTAAAGCTCGGTTGAGTACAAGTCGAATGGAGGTGTCCAATTTCTTAGGTACATTAAAGCCCAAGGATCTAATTGATTGGATCAGTGAGTTGGAAGACTACTTTGAGTGGAGGACATTGAAGATCCGCTTAGGGTAAAGTTGGCACAAAATATTTTGAAAGGGCATGCTACTCTATGGTAGAAAGAATTGCAGAGGGACTGAGAAGAATAAGGTGAGATGAAGATCAATTGGTGGAGGTTTATGGTGGAAAAAATAAAGGCTAAGTTAATTCCTATTGACTATGAACTTGAATTGTTTAAGAAATTGCAGAATTTGAAATAGAAGGAGATGACTATAGAAGAATATACCGAGGATTTCTAAAAGTTGACAATTCGGTCTGGACATAAAGAACTTTCTAAGGAAAAGGTGGTGAGGTATTTTAATGGTCTGAAATTCAATATCTAAGATGAGATTGGCATGTTGAATATTGAATCTATGGAAGATGCTTATCAGTATGCACTAAAGGAAAAAGATAAGTTGAAGAGAAGACACTATGGTAATTCCTGAGGGAAAGAGAAGCAAGAACAGTCGGTAAAAGATAAACTGAGAGTTGAGGAGGAACCAAAAATTGTTGAACCAAGGAGAAGAATAGGTAGAGGTGTATTCAAAGGTACTTGTTACAACTATGGAGAAGAAGGACATTGGTCATATGAATGTTCCCATGCAGATAAGAAGGTTGGTAGTCACCAAAATGCTATGGTGAATGAAGTTGTTGAGAACGAACCTAAAGTGGAAAATATGAATCTTTTGCTTAGAAGAACTTTGCTTCCCTCAAGAAAATTTGATCAGAAGAAGACTCTATTCAAAACCAAATGTAAGTGCAAGGATAAGGTATGTAATGTCATAATTGATGGTGGCAGTTTTGAGAACTTTGTTTTAGAAAAGATGGTTAGTAAATTGAATTTGGAAAGGAGGAAATGTCCTAATCCTTATCAGATTAGTGGATACAAGATGTGTCTAAGGTTAGAATTGAGGAGACATGCCTTGTTAATTTTAAGATTGGATCTTATTATGATGAGATACTATGTGATGTATTACCTATGGATGTTTGTCACTTGTTTCTCGGTACACCTTGGCAGTATGAAAGACATGTTGTGTTTGATGGTCGTGCAAATACCTATATGTTGTGAGACAGGGTGAAACCAAGCATAAACTAATACCTTTCCAGGGAGTAGGAACTAAAAGATGTGGAGTTATCAGATATTTTCCAAATGACAGTGATTAACCCAAGGAGAAGAGAGTTAGCAAACCTGTTCCAATGGATTAAGGGAAGGAGAACTTGAAGGAGAAAGAGAATGATATCTCTAAGGAACTTACATAGATGAAGAAATAGATAACATATTTGACTAAGGTGGTGCAAAAGATGTTGACACTAGTGACATAGAGAGATGTAGATGATAGTGAGTTGATTAGTCATTCGGGTGAGGGGGATCAGTGTCAGCTACTGTCGGTTGTAGGAAAAAGATATGAGAGAAGTACAAAAAGTGTGAATTTGTCAGATGAGACAATGGACAAAATGAAGAAAGCATGGAATAAAGGACAAGAGGAGATATGGTTTAAGAAAAATATGTAATACCTCTTCTGAGTCCCTTAAGATGTTCATGATTTCCTTTATGGGAACATCTTCTTTACCTGAGGTGTCCAATGCAGGAGCATCCTAGGATTCTTGGCGATCCTGTGTCAACCAAAAAGATGTTTACATTTGTTTTATAACTTGTATTCTATTTCTTGGTTTCTTTCTTTACCAACAGGCCTCAGTGATCTCTTTTCCTGAGTCATTTTCTGTTGCTCAGGGTGCTCTTTTCCCAAGTCATTTTTTGTTGGTTGGGGTGTTCTTTGTCTGAGTCATTTTGTGTTTCTTGGGGTGTTCTTTTTCTGAGTTGTTTTCTATTGCTCAGGGTGTTCTTTGCTTGAGTTGTTTATTTGGAGCTGGATCTTGTTGGCCGACTTGAGCATTTAATTTAGATTGCGGCATTAATGGTGTATCTTTCATTAGGGGTTGTGTGGACCTAAATCTAGGTCAGAGGTTTCTCCAATGTTTGATTATTGTTTTCCAACATGTTGGTTTCTTTTTGATTTAAGTAGTATTTTGTTCTTATCTTAGAGAGGAGAGATAAGAGATCAGATTAGAGAGAAGATCGAAGTGTTAGATCAAGGAATCTAGATTGTGAGCAGTGTGTTTACAGAAGATCTATAGTTGATCTTGATTTGTATCTTTGTATTTGGCTGTAACTGCAAAGTCCTTACAGCTTGGCATGTTGCATGCAACTGGAATTCTGAGATAATAAAAAAAAGAAAAAATATTGATATTGTTATATCTTGTTGTTCTGGTTGTTTTTTCCACTGTAAGTGTTGTTTGGCTGCAAGCTTGGACAGTCCATTCTTGGATCCTCCGACCTTGACTGCGTCAAATACTCAATTTGGGAAAAACCATGGTAAGAATAACACTAACTATATGAAGAAAAAATTACAAATTTTTAGGCGAGACACCAAGAAGCTCATTAATCCTGATGTGGTCTTGCAGACAAAGGCACATTTCCTTAGGGAAAGATACAAAGAGCTTTTAAATAATTGAAGATCAATTATTAAAGGCAAGATACATTAACATGTAATATAATGATTTATACCAATTGAACCAAGTACAAGTGCATTCTTCTGCAATATTGATTATAGTTTTTTGGTATACATCTATCACTAATTTAATCTCTATCTATCTGCACATTCACACTTTCACTTCACAATACATCATGTGCTATCATATCCAACTCCTACATTCCTCTTTAAAGGATATCCATGTCGGGAAAAGTGTCACAACCTTGCATTTAGATAGGGTTACTATTTTTAGTAAATTTTTATTTGAGAACATATTTTCCCTATTCTTTCCTTGATGTTTAAATTTGGTTAGATAAAAATTTTGATAAATTTTCATTGCAGGATCATGTATAGGGTTGAAGATATTAAAGTTTTCATTCTTGGAAATTGCTGCAAAAATATTGCAAATGTAATTATGAAGACTTTGGAGGCTGAAAAATAAGATACAAATTTGGGGTAAATGGTATAGCTATTTAGAAGGTGATAGAACACATTGTGATATTTCCAATGCTTCAAACATTTCACTAATTGGACACCCGATTTGAAAGCTATGGCCTTCAGAACTTTTGTCTCCTAACATAGAAAATGTAAAAACATGTTGAACACATAAAATGAGTTGTAAAAGGGAGTTACACATGTTTTGTGTGTGTTGAAACATTAAAGGGTATCTATTATTGGAGATAAGGTGGGCACCACTTTATAAGTAGATTTCAGCTCATAATTTTGTAATAGCATTTGATATTTTATTGTATTCTATCTCATATATATTAGGTGTGTGAGATGGAGGGTGTGTGTAAGAGTCTTACAAATTTTTAGTTACCTCTAGATCCCTAGTTGGGGGTACTCCGAAGAGAAGCTTGCATTGCAAATATATTGTAATTTATTTATTTATTTCCAAATAATATATCAGACAACTTTTAGAGTGTGGGTTTTTTCTCGAAAGGGTTTTCCCCATGTAAATCATTATGTTGTGGTATGCATGCTTCTTATGTTATTTTTTGTTAAGTTTTTGTAATTTTATTAAAAGTATGAGAATTTTTTTACATTACCCTCTCCTTAATATTATTATAGGAAGGTATTTTTCTACTTAACTTCCTTACAATCCACAATATATATCCACCATAATACAAAATAACATCCATTAGGTTGGCCCAATGAGAAGTAGTGTGTAACACATGAACCAACAGGTTAAAATACCATCTCCAGTGTAAGTGGAAGATAAAATAAGTGTGTGAAGCATCACATTAAGTTAGAACACCTTACTCAAGGTTGAAAATATTTTCCATAATTATTACATGCAACTATAAGGACCAAAACATCTTCAATCAACTTCAAGAGTAAAGTTTATGAATACATGCCAGTCAAACAAACACAAATAGAAGTGCAGATGTCTAGAACTATTGTGGATGACCAAAATAGAATAAACTAATCCACACATAATTATATCAACAAATCACATTGTAAAAATAACTAAAGACAAAGAAAAATGGTGCATTCCTGCAAACATGTACTCTGTTTATGTGAAACTAATGCACAAATATCATAAATTCTACTCCAAAGAAAATTAAACAATAAAAATAGAGATGTAGCATCCCATGACACTATCAAAATAAAAAATCTAAATGTAATATGAAATATTTTTATGCATCACACTACAAAGAAAAAAGAAAAACTCAGTCTGACGGTCCATTCACTAGAATAGTCATACTTAGCAATTTTTATGTGCAAATAATTGAAATAACCTCGAAAGCTCCAAATAAGACCTAAGACCTTTGGATTACCATATACATTCTTCTCCATTAATCTATGCATATCTGTGGTGGTATATATGTAACCTACTGATATTGTACCACTTTGGAACACGCATGGACCACTACAAAAATACAACTCTTGGACAACTATATCTATCTTTTGGACATCAAATATAAGAAGTTTGACATAAATGAAAAAATAACATTCATATGTGCAAAAATATCCCCCATTTTTTATTGATGGAAATACTTGTGGACTCTTTGCATCACCAATATATTTCTCCCCCTATGACATCAAGGACAAAGGGTGTCCACAAAACACTATACAAATTTTGAATTGCCATACATTTCTCCCCCTCAAATTGAAAAACACATGTACAAATATTCCTAGATATTTGAAACCAAAAAAAAAAAATGCTTTACTTACCTATTTATTTATATATACAATGCCAAAACTTGAATTTATACCTTGAGCAATATTCCTTTAAATTGTGTCTTCAACAGTGCAAAAACAAATTCCCATAAAGAATGGATAAAGACAAAGTCTTGTTCTGACATTCAATTTTCAATAAGAGATCTTATATAAGACCATCATCACTCATATTTTTCATCTTGTTGTCAACCTATTCCGTACCTTTAAAATCTCAACAAATGTCACCATGTTTGGATCAGTTGTATTCATTAACAAGGAAAACTATCCCTTAATATGATTTTTTTAATCGTGTAATAGATCTAGCTGGGAATTAAGTTGAATAATTGACAACTAGAGAGAGCCATTTATATCTACTTCTAATTCATATACTCTATTCATCTGGTAAATTTGAGACTCAATTGAGTCCACTTGTACTTTGATACACTTAATTAACTCTGACCTTTTCAGACTACAATTGAACAAACTAGTATCATTATTTAAAAATAGTCTAACTTTTCTCAAATTATAATAATTCTTACAAGAATTAGTGCACATGTTACCAATCTGAACCTTCCTCTCATCATTCATCCTCTTTAAATTCTCTTCTTTTGTTATCTTCTCTAGGTGCATAAAATGATCTTTGAATGAATGTATCAAGAATTCAACTACTATTCAATGGAAAGGGATGCATCAATGTGAACCTCTAGTAAAACATCATAAAACATCTTTGTAGAATCATTAATCATACCAATTTTCTTCAAATATTCATTTTCAAGGAAATAAGAAAACACAATGGGCTTAAATTGTACTTGAGAATTCAATAGGTATTTGAGATATTCAGAGTCATTGGGACAAACCTCTTGCTTCTATTATGACATGTCATGTATCTTATTTTCTTTCATGATGCCACTTTTCTCAACACCTATTATCTCCAAAAAATTTATCATACTATCCTCCCATTTCTTCCCCAGAGGAGAAGTTTATGTTAGATAAATGTTAAAAGGGCCTTCCTTTATTTTCTTTATGTTCTGGATGTAGATTATTTAGTTTCTTTTATTATTTTTTCTTTTCCTTCTTTGGTCATCTGCATAAGAATATTAACCCTCTGATTTATACTCAATTCTTAAGACAATATTAATATTGTTGGATCTTCTTCTTATTTGGGCAACATGTTTCCATACTTTGCAATGGCTTGTTTCCTTTCCTCAAGTTCTACTGCTTCAACTCTTCTATATGTTAACACATCTACAAGATTTTTTGAAATCTCACCTATGATGTCATCCAATGTGTATTGATGTCTTGACATATACTTTATGATGGCTTGTTCAATGGTTTCCTGATCATATGATGGAAATAATTGGATATGAATCATAAATATTTTTCAAACCACCATGATGTATTATGGTATTTAAAATATTACTCACATTATAATGGTTTTCTTCTTCTTCAAATTTTGAGGGAATACTCATTATTTTTATAAACCTTCATTTACTTCACTTTTATTGACCTCTTTTTTTTTTCTTCTAAGATTGGAGACAACACGAAGTTCACTAGAAAAAATTCTTATAAATATTACACACCCAAATTAGGAGTTCTCAACTAATTTCTCCTCCAATATTACCTATATTTTTTCTACTTGTTCACCCTTTTTAGTCTGAGGCCTTTTAGTATTGATTTCATCATAAGTTCCAAATCTGCTCTTGTTGGGATCAATTGGTTTTCACAATAATAAGTTTTTATATGAAATCCACATAGGTTCAAAAATATCATAGCTAACTTGGGAACGCAACCTATTCCAGGCCCAACAACTTCCATGTAACAATTGTCTTCATCAACCATAAATGTGATAACTTCCTTATAGGTTTCTATGACTTCTCTGGGTATTTTTTTTATCTACTGCTCAAATCCTTTTGAAGATTCATGCTAAGATCCCAGTATATTGAATCATATTCCTCCTTAGAAGCATAAGTTATCATATGTTTTTTTAATTTAAGAACCAACTAAGATATCCATTTTCCAAGAAACATCTTGTCTACTAGGTAATTTTATGAGAAATAAAACATTAGATAAATAATAAGTGATCCATATCAGAAGGGATAATTTGACTCATTTTTTTAGGTTATTAAAGAGTTGCAATCTCAACACATCACACAAATCAATGTCCTCATCCTCCTTCACCATCTGATATGTAGTTTGAATAGCGGTTGTAGTTGTAGAACCTTCTTTGTTAGTGTAATATACCTTATATGTAGTTCCCATTATAGTATATACTACATCAAGATCCTTGATGCCATCAAGAATGAATGACCTATTATCAAATATTTATTTGGTCAACCTCATGACCTAGTTATTTTTTGCATACTTTAAAATAGGAATATATCCATTATCACACCAACCTGTGACATAGCTAATTTCCTCCTTTGTGATAAGATAGAGTTTGTGGAACCAAAAAATTCCCCATGGATGTGGCTAAAAATAATTTGAATAATCTCTTACTTTATGAACTAGGGAAATTCACTCCATGCATCTAATTTATTCTCTCAAAGAGCAGTATATTTTTGGCTCCAACTCCAATTAAACATCCAATAGATTATTTTCCTTAAATTTAATAATCTTCAAGTGACATTATTCTTTCATTTAAACACAAACATACCTATGTAAATCATTGGATTAAATAGCATTATGAGGTACCCATGAAAAAGCACCAAGAGTATCGTCCAAAATAGATTTGTACGGTCTCTTCTTGAACAAGGGTCAAGGTTCATCTACAACACCAATGACCCTAGGTGTCACCATAATCTCTCTTCAAGAAGCAATTGTTGGAGTATGATATCACTGAGAGAGGGGTGAATCAGTGATATTATAATCTAATATCAATTTTGAAACTAAACTCATAACATTTACTCAAAAAGAATGAATGGAGATAACAAGATAAATGAAACAAGCACAAAGAATATGATACAAGATATGTCATGAGTGGAAACCCTCTGGAGAATAAAAACACTCAAAATGCCTCACTGTATTATGTGAAAATATCCTTTTACAATGCCTCACTGGCAGTACATCTGTCTCACTGAAAATGCTATCTTACTGATAGTCGTTTCTATGCCTCACTGGCTTCTCTTCTCATAAAAATTTCTGATACATACAGAGTCAGAGAATCTGATTAAGCATTGTGATTTGCATCAAATATCATACATTCTTGGATAAAAACAATGATTTGTATCAAACAATGAATCATATAGGATATGGTCAACTATAAACTTAATCATATATTTTTTATCATATAACTGATGTGCACAAAAATAAGGTATGTTTGATGTAGATCCAATAACTCTCTCTATACATCAAATGGATATCCTCTATGATGCTTATAAACAAAAGTGAGCATGCCAGTATATATATTTTAATTATGAATAATCTGGTTCGAGAGCTCAACCGGGAAAGAAATAGTAAGAAAACCCAATATCCTAGCTCATTACAAAATACTTAAACAAAAATCTAAAAATTGCACCCTAAAAACTATTAATTACATGTATTTTCACTATACAATATTATTCAAAACCCGGGAAATACTTGAATGCTAAAAAAAATTGTACAGATTTCCACTGGAACTAAAACCATCATTTCCAAACAAAAACAAGTAGCATGTCCATGATGAAGTAGGTGTAATAGATGTATCGACGAGAAGTAAGTCTAGTTTAGCAACAGATGTATCAAAAAAAATGTATCGAGAAAAAAAGGTAATCAAAATTGGTTATACGCGTGAATTACTCCTCCACTGCATCATGTTCATATGGCACAAAATCTAGCTAAGAACTTAGAGACCAGCCCAAAAGCTCTGCAAACCACCCCAAAATTAATTCTTTCAACTTATTCGATCCCCAACCAAACCCATGCGCTACAACTTGTTAGGAATAAGGTGTCTCAACCTTGGATAATTCCTATTCTTATTATTTGTTTTGTAAAATATATTTCTTGCAAATAATGTAATTAAGTGTGAGTGTACATGTCTAGTTGGAATGTTGATGTGTTGGCATCTTGAATTGTGTGTAAGGAGATCATGGCTAAAATGGTTATGACGGATTCCTATGACACGTAAGAGCTATTTCTAGAAGATTCAATGATGGGTGAAGACATGCAATGACATGTGGCAACTGATAAAGTTGAGTACTGTACACTCATCCATAATTGTGGGGTTAAAATTTTTTTAGGGTTCCTATTTTCTTGGAGAATGGTAAAACCCTAATACGGCTATCTTTTGAAGTTGCCCTAAAAAGGAAAGCACATGATATAAGCATTTTTTAGGGTTGCAGACAAAAATAGAAAAAGAATGTATTGTTGGTATGAGTGGGCGCTACTAGATTAGTCTTTGTGTGTCGACTGTCTCCTCAAAGAACTTGCATTGCAAGTGTGTTGTAACCGTTGTGTTGAAGATAATACATTGTGCAGGTTTTGGAGTACTGGGGTTTTTTACCGAAAGCTTTTCCCTAGGGTAAATCATTGTGTCATTCTCTATTTTTCTATATGCATGGTATATGGCTGCAATATCATTGTTAAAGTAGTTAACAAATTTGAAATTGTAAGGATTTAAAAGAATTTGCACAATACTTTCATTTAGAGATTAGTGTAGGAAGTTGTTTCCACACCTGAGTTTCCTTACACAACTCCCCAATCCCCAAAGGCAAGTGCATCATCATTCCATCCCTAGTCCTCTATTTGTGGTTGAGAGGATTTCACATTGGGGGACCAACCTACTTCACTAGAAATCTGCTAGTTGTTGCTTGGACCCACCGCCTTAGGAACTAGAAATGTCAGGATTAGGATTGGATGAACAGTAGAGCTTGAGGAGATAGAAACATTTGGAACCTCCAATAGTTTTAGCAGTGTGTCAAAAACCATTTTTATCTTCTCCTCCGATTCAAAGCCCAAAGCTTGACCAATTGAATGATGGCAGTCTTCACATATCTGAAACTCCGTTTCTCCACTGCTCACTTAATGCTATCATACATGACCATATGTGCATGACTCTTGAGCAGTAAATGTCATGAGAACAATCCCCTCACTAATGTGTGCCCAAACCAGAAATCATACTGTTGCATTTCTCTCTGCAACTTATTTACTTCCCAGAACTAGGGTTTCACCATTTTAAATGTGAGAATTTCCAATAAATGGATAGACTACATCAAATCCATGGCATTTGACAAAAATATGGAAACTACCTATGATGGGTTAAAAAATTGCTTTGATCTTGGAGAAAGATTTTCTTCCCCAATTATTGTTTTTATGGTTGTTCGTATGGAGGCAGAGTGGAGAACAAACATATCATCCAACATGGGGTCAACAATAATTGATGGTAGTACATATTCATCCTCACCAGGAAAAATCTAGATTCTATAATTTTTTGGTAGCAGTTCACCATGATATCTTGTGCATTCATCACACTAAATACACACCTCTATCTGGTTTTCTACTGCGAAGCTTGTTATGGCGCTGGTTAAGATGGTTTAAATAATATTTTCACACAAATACCACCAGCTGAAATAAAGTTTTTGATCTAGGAGCATTAATTGAGAATCACTTCCGCATTAGGTAAAGTGAATGTAATAAATACATTCTAGATGGAGACATGTGTGAGAGCATGATCATTAAGTTTTTTGAAGGTGCTCTTAAGTGTAAGGGTTTTCCATGCATTCATGTAGCAACTGAAGATGGGAATTGGCGGCCAATATGTTCTATCACCACATTGTGTGACTTGTACCCTACACCCATCACAATTATTGCATATTACTTCCAAGCAATGAAAACTAATAATGGTGAGTTGTAGGAAATCTGATATAAAATCTTGGAGAATGTCTCCAATATATCAACACCATATATAGCAACTTGGTTCAATTTAATGCATGATGTCATTTTTGTTCTTAGTGACCCTGATGATCCACGGAAAAAAATGATATTACATAGCTTCTTGTTGATGTTGGGATGAGACTGAACACATTTTAGTCCAATTGCCCATTCATGATGATTTATCTAAGTGAACCAGTCTATGAAGATCGTGGAAATATGTTGGGATCTTGTTTGGGTGCATAGCCTTTATATATGTCCCATCGCAACCCAAATTGGCTAGATAGTCTGCAATCTTATTTCCTTCCCTTAGTGTATTAGAAAGATATAAATCTGAGAATGTATCTAAAATACACCAAATTTGTTTGAGGATATAAGCTATGTGCCACTTTTGAGACTCCCTCTTAATAAAATCATTTATTAATACCATTCTATCACCTTCAACATGAATTTTAGTGAATCCACCCTGTTTAGCCAAAATAAGTCCTGCAAACAATGCTTGCGCTTCTGCAATATTATTTAACCCTAAAGGTATTGGGGAGGCAGTGATTCCCAATAAATTTCCCTGAGAGTCTCTTATACAAGCACCAACACCTGATTTACCTGGATTTCCATGAGAAGCTCCATCGAAGTTTAGTTTCATTGCATCTCAATCTAGAGGGATCCACCTAACTGTTGCTCCGTCCACTTGTACTGAGTTATTCTTATGGAACCCCCTCCCAATTGGGATGGTAAGAAATTTCCAGTCCCTCAAAGCTGCACCATCCCAATGTGACACCACTGGATTGAAACCACATTGGTGGATGCTAGCATTTACTACTTCTGAAATTAACCTCTCAATACCATCCAACACAATATCAATTTTAGAGGATTCATTTCTAAAGATACATTTGTTTCTTTCCCACCAAATTGACCAAACTACCAAGGCTAGGATGCATTTCCAAATATTTGAAAATAAAGAATTTGGGTAGAGAACTGACCAAGATTGAAAAATCTCTCATATTATTTGGTAGAGGAGTAGAGTAGCAAAGCTTGTTGATGACAAAGAACCAGCACTCTTGTGAAAATGTGCATTGTAGTAGCAAATGATCAATAGTCTTGATGTGTTCATCACACATCAAGCATTTAAAAGATTGTGTAATGTGAAATTTTTCTATTGTATCACTAGTTAGGATCCTATTTTTTAATGCAAGCCATGTAAAACATCCTGCCTTAGGAAGAACAACATGATTCTTGCAAAATGAATAAGTGCGAGAAGGTACCTTGTTGGAGTTAAGCTGTTGTATAATTTTGTACCCCTCTTTAATAGGGTATTTTCCATCCTTTTTAGGATACCAAAATATAATTTATCTTGTTTATCTGACAAGTATGCTTCTCTGGATGAAAGTATTCTACGTAGCAAATCCTTTTGTTGGTATGAAAGAGTCAGTTCATCCGGATCTTTCCATATGACTTTTCCTGAAAAAAACGCAAACAGTTGCAACATAATTGATGAGTTGAGAACCCCATGTATTTTCATATTAATCATATGTCTCTATCAAATAACCCTTAACAAAATATTGATTAATCTTTACTATCAACTTTCTTTAGTAAATGAAATGTCTTGTCTTTGTTTCAAAAATTGGAAAACTATAATCCTAGTGTTCCACACTTATCTTTGTGTTCCTTAATCCTGTATTACTTTTGCATTTAAGTATCAGTATATACAATTATAAAATCATCTTTAACAAAAACTTGAAAAAAATAAGAATAATCAATTTTGACAAACTTGTTATGTAACACAAAATAAAAGAGACTCATAGTTCATAGACCTCGGGTTAGGACCACTGGGAAACTGACCCAACTCAATGATTTGATTAATGCTAATACAAACTCAAGAACCCTTTACTATGGTTTTTCATAACAATAATATACATGTATACTCAAGAACCCTCAACTAGGGTTTAAAGAATAGTAATCAATTACATTTACAGAGAACTTAGACATAAACCTTATTAAAAAAATGATGAAGATAGAGACTCTTAATAAATGATTAGGGTAAAAAAAAGAATGATACTTAAACACAAATAAAAATATGATAAACTAAAATTAGGAATTCTTATATCACAAACATATAAAATGATTTGATAATCTTTAACTAAAATGTAGGGACCCGAAAGAGGACTGTGATTAGAGTTGACAAAACACAACTTTAACACTGACAATAATCATAACTACGACACAATCTAAGAAAACTTAATAAAAAAAAGTCATTAAACAAAGAACCAAGAAAGAGAACACCTATAGAAACTCTTTCTTCTCAAAATCCTATGATTGTCTATAAAAAAATCCTTCAAGTGCTTTCGAAACTGCCTTCTCCATCGCTCTTTAGCCATTTGTTTATGCCAAGATCCCAATCAAACTCAAAATGTCGTGCCCTAGATCATTCGAGAAAGGGTTTCAAATGAAACCCAAAACTATTGAAATGAGTATCATAACAAATTGTTTTTTTACCTTTTTACATGTGGTGTTTAATGGCATGTAAAACTTTAATCCATTTAATGCTTTGTTAGTGCCTATCCCATGTCTTGTTGACATAACCTCATTTTAAGTGCCAAATAAAAATATTTGATGATACCTTAATCACTCTTAGTGACCTATTTTAAATACATTTTGAAACCAAATACAAAGCCTTTTCAATGATACAATAATAGATATAGGAACCATATGATTTTGAAAGAGGTATTATGCCTTGTACGAAATATTGAGTTTGAACTATTCCTTTTTAATATGATAATGAACCATATTGATCTTGCCCTTCAAACCTGATTGTTAAAACATGTACTCAAGGTAGTGTGAAATTGACAAGATGTACCACCTCACCAAGGAACCCAATAGATTAACCCAAAACATGCAATAAAAATTACCAATTAATTTTTTTAAATGTTTACACAACAAGATCATGCAATAATGTGAAAGCAATAACAATACACTCACAAAAACAAACTCAAGCATAGATTAAAAATCTCAAGGGTTCCATGAAAAAGAATTACGTAAAACAAAAATCAACAGTAGATATTCATAAACATAAGTTTACACATCTATAAATGGATAACATATACTTCATCAATAAATAATTACAAAATCTCAACTGATACCATAAGGTATACAACATAGCTCACATCCACTACACATGTCGTAGGGTATGTAGTAATCACTCTAATACAAAGTATGATACAATATCCATAATAGGTATCATATCTGATACACTAATATTAGATAACAATAAATATATGATAAGATCAAAACCACCTAGGAAGAATAAGAAGAGTACAACTGATACAAGGATCATCCAACACTGGTACAAGGACATCGAATCTAAAATGGAAAAAGAATCACTACCACATGTCCTTGTGGAACTATAAAAGTCCATCCCACCATGCTGAGGAGATAACATCAAACCCCACTTGGCTAATAGTAAAAAAATAGTGAAAGGATAACTAAGCAAGGGGATCTTGGTAGATCTCTATCTCAAGATGTACTAAACATACTGCAAGGTAATACTCACTAATCCAGAGGCAACATAAATATGTAGGGAACCTAAGTTGTATATAGGGAAGTGTCATCATATACATCTAACCCTTAAGTTTCATCCTGGTAGCCTCTCTGGACCCCAACACTCAAGTGACCATATATGGCATCAATGATCTCTCAAACAGATGAAGTCGCTAACTATGTCAGACACACACCTCTCAAGGTGACAAGCATCATCTCATCCTCCATCTTAGCCTATACTAGAACTCAAGAATGGGTGAGGAACCATATCTTATTAATTTATTTTAATCCCCAATTAATGTATCATATTATCACTTGCTAAGTTTACATACAATAAGTGAGCCTGGCAGCCACTTGTGGGCCCAGACCCTTATTTCAATCCACCCCCATCTATACAACTAGATAACATACCCTAAGCTCATAGGTCACACATTGATATCAAAAGTTACATAAACATAAAAACCAAATCTAATTCCTTACAAGATAACATGAACGATCATATCATAACAACTACACTCTCAAAGAGTCCATGAAACATAAGCTTGCTAGTAGTGCTTCAAGCTCTCTTTATTTACTTTCATATTCCAAGATATATTCAAGTTCCCTGGTATAACTTGACATGCAATTAGAACCATGAATTATTTCTTTAACTTTCCTTACCATTACATTAGACATTGATGCCTTGAAAGCTTCCTCAATTCATGGAATTATGTTATCAGAGTTATTTAACTCAAATGCAATAAGCTTATCAATCAGTCAATCTATAGTAACACTGTCAAAAGTTCTCATCTCATTTATAGAAGACACTCTAATGGCATAAGTAGGCAGTAAATTTCTCAACATTTTACTTACCACAACATATTCCTCAATAATTCCACCAAAAACTTTGATAGAACCAACAACTTATTTTATTCTTTGAACATATTTTGCAATGTTTTCTCCTTCTACCATCTTCATGTCATCATACTTTCCTCTAAGACTTTCTTCCTTATCTTTTTGCACATGAATATATCCTCCATAGATTAGTTTCAAATTTTCCCAAACATCATAGGTAGTATCAAGTCCATAGACACCAACATATTCAATATCAGATAAGGTACTTACAATAGCTTCTTGTGCTTGAGTATTCTCCAATTGTTCCTTCAGTTGATCTACAATGAGAGTTCCAGTAGGAGTTGTTTAATTTCATGTGACATGCATCTAGTATTGTGATCCCATATCTTTTAGATATAACTTCATTCTATGAGTGTTGTTTTGGGAGATTGCTGGATATTGAGGTTCACTCATAAGGAGTCACTTATTTGGTTTTCATTGATGGAAACTAAGCTAGTATAGTGAAACTAAGTGAGTACAGTCATGATATAATATAGGTGAAGTAAAGATACAATAAGTAAGAAGGTAATACTAAGAATTGGCTAAGTCCAGAAGATCAGTGGATAGTGAGAACATCACTTTGGTGGAGATCATGGTAGAAGTGGAATGATGAGGAGCGGTCACAGATGTAGCTTTAACTAGTTTAGATTGCAATGTGGCTCCAAACACAACTCATTTGTTGAGCGGTGAGATATTTTTTAGTGTCACAGACATCAAGGCAGGTAGAACACTTTTGTTCTTGAGTAATAGTCGGTAGATCACAGATCGGTGAGTGATAAAGTCTATGCAATCATTTCTAATGATATGATCATGTGAAATAAAGGTTATACATTCAATGTTTTGATATTTATGAGATCGATGCAAATGTTTAAGAAATATTTGAGGTGTTGCATTGGAGAATTCAAAAATGTGTTTGACTACTTTGGAGATATAACTTGCAGATATTATCTTAACCTAACGCGATCATGATAAATCATTTTATTCATAGAGATTATCAATTTGACACATGGTGCTTTCACGGGAAAGTAATTTTAAGAGCATTTTTATGTCGGTGGAATTTGTTTATATATAGGAACTACTCATATTGAAAAGTTGTTGTTGAGAGAAGTTGTAAGAGTTGTTTTGGGTGATTAGGGTTTTTTAATTTCAATTTGAGGTTGCGATTAGAAAGCTACTAAATAGAGAGTAGAGAGGAGTTACAAAGTACAAAGAACTTATTGGATCTGACAAGAAATCAGTGCTACATCTAGATTACTAATCTTGTTGTTCCCTAATAGTTGCAGCAAGAAAAATCCCTTAATCGAGTGAACTCTAACAGGTTTTTTTGTAAATCCTTTAACAGGGTTACTTATTTATTAAGGTTTGAAATCCTGTAGCAAGGTAGATCATAGCTAATCTAATTGTAGTCCTAACAATGTACTAGTCACTCCTAATAGGGTGAACCCTTAGAAAGGCTATTTGTAGCTCCTAACAGGGCAAACTCCTTTACTGCAGTATTGGGCTCAAGAGTGTCATCCCCATTGTGGTTTTTTCCTTCTTACAAGGGTTTCCGCATGAAAATATATGTGTCATGTGTGATTAATTTGTGGATTCTTGATATTAATTTATTTTATGTATTTGCATCAGTTATATGCTTTATAGTTTGAAAAGTATTTCAGTAGTTATTTAGATCAGTGGCTGAATTAGTTTACTGTCTATTTGGACTGATTCACCCCCCCTCTCAATACCTATTAATTCAAACAATTGGTATCAGAGCTTAGGTCCTCTTGGTGATAAGCCTAATAGCTTGGGGAAAATATCCACTATCATGGAGGGTTATAGGTATGAAATGCAACTTGAGAATGCAAACAAGATGATTATTGAGCTATAAGAAAATTTGAAGAAGTCACTTTCCAAAAGGAGAGAACTCGCTCAGAAATTGAGTGAAATCCAAGACTACATAGAAAAACTGTCAGAAGAAAGTAAATTTGAATAATTTGAGGAGGCAATTGCAAGTTTGTTGATTAATAACAAGGGTCTCAAGTAAAATGTGGCTAATCTGAAAAGAGAGCTTGAAAGTCAGTCTATTAGGATGTGTGCAGTCCTTGAGGAAAAAGGAAAAGTTTCAAATGCAAAGAAGATTGAAAAAGCTCCCAAGAACATTATTAATGATGCCCTAAAGGAAAAAGAGGAAGATCTTCTCAAACTATGATACGAATTTACTTTATATAGATTCAAATGTAAGATAATGCTATAGAGAATTTCCAAGTAATTGTAAGACCAGAAAAAGGCATGAATAGCATATCTAGGTAACCACAAACCCTAAACAATGTGCTAACCTATCTAATCTAACATTAGAGCCATTGAAATAGGAATTCACAAATAATATGCAATAAAAATTTAAGAACTCCATTCAAATGATGCTCAAATGCTCTCCTTTGTTCTCCATAGAGGTAGATTATGTTTCTCTTTGACAATAACACAATTGCACAAAGAACTTGAAAGCACAAATTGATAGTGAGAATACTAGGAGGTAGTGGTTCTACCTTGAAAGAGAGAAAAGCATCTCAATTTATAGAAAATGAGAAGCAATTAGGTGAATTAGAGTGCATAAATCAAATCCATAATGGAGGGAAAATAAGGTAGGATTATTGGAAGCACGATTAGGGGGAAAATGAATGCAGAGATATTGAAGATATATGAGAGATATCATGAAGCACCTTAATAGGGATGTGAACCATAATTAAGGGATATGAACCATAATTAAGGGATATGACAAATTAGGTGAGATTAAGAGGATTTAATTCAATAAATAAATCAATATTCCTCACAAATCAAAATTAGCATTTATGAAATTATAAAATACCATAAATTAGAATTGGCCAATTAATTAATTAATTGTGAAGACTTAGGATAAGAATGAATAAATATGATTTATTCATAAAGAATAGGGACAAACCTTAGGTTATTCATCCCAAGAGGATAGATTAGTAAATTATTGACCAAATTGAAGGCATTAATGCACAATTGGTTAATTTTGATAATATTGATAAGGATTAGGATCAATTCCGATGATTCTAGAATAGTTTAGGAAATCACGAGGCATCGATGAGCTTTGACAATACTCTCACGATAATGATTGGAAATGATATAATGGCATCAATGAACTTGGATGAATCCATAGGATAAATAAAGATAGGGAGACATCAATGAACTTGGACAATGCTCCTGAAATATGAAGGTGACAATGAGGCATCGATGAACTTGACAATGCTCTCGAAATGATGATTGATGATGAAATAGCATCGATGAACTTTGAAAATGCTATTGGAGGAATTAAATGATAATAAGGCATCGATGAGCTTCAAAAAAGCCAAAGAATTGACTGAAAGAGATTGATAATACATTGATACGAGTTTGGAATCAAATGAGTTTGGAATGATCTTGGATTGATTTAGGAAGATTAGGTCTTGGTTGGACTGATTTAGGAAGATGATCAATTTGGCAAAAATGAGAGAAATGTTGGTAATTGATGACATGGAGGAATGACACAATATTAGTGAATTATAAAGATCAAACACATAATATAGAAGACATGCTAAAAAGGGGCATAGGCAATGAAGCATTTTTAGGTGTCTACATTTTTCCCCTCTTTGATACAATGTGATTATGAGCGTTGTGTCAAACAAAAATTAAGAATCATGCCCAAATGGATTGATAGAATGTAGGTAGGATGTCCCCTCAAAAAATTGGGTAGAAATTGATATGAGGACAATTTTTTGAAAAGAAGGATGATTGTTAGGATTTAGAGAAGAAATGTTAGGAAAAAAGTGGAAATTAGACAAAGAAATGTTAGTAAGATAGAAATATTTTTGCTTTCACAAGTGCAATTTATGTCCTAAGAGCTTATTTTGATATTTCAAAACTAGATGCAGCGCATCGTGGCACGGAAGCCAGAGTGAGGAAGTCATCCTGTTGCATAAACAAACATGATGCAAACAAATGATGATCTTCTCCATCCCGAAGCATATAGCAAACATGCCCTAGAATTTCATGAGATCATCAAACAAGAAGAAGACATAGAGAAAACCGAACATGAACCATCCTGGATACTCTCATAAGTTCAGATAATATCATCGAGTAGCATAGGAACATGATCAAAAAAGAAAAATCAATGAAAGATAAAACACTCACTAAAACAATGTGAGCCAACAACCATTCTGATCTTGTTGTTACTTGCATTAAATGTTCTTTGTTTGATATCTTAGTTTGGAAATTGACTGATTAGATAATTGATTGATAAATTTGATAGATTGATTGGTTGATTGATAGTAAAGATCGAAAGATCAAACATGTCCAACTAGATTGAATGTTGAGTCACAGTGAGTCAGATCATGTTTGTAAGAACATGATTTCGTTAAGTGCAGAATGATGAATCTTCCATGGATGTTTGCAAACATGATGATCTTTTCGCAAAAGAAGGAAAAGTATGTACAAATTTATTGCAGAATTTTTAAGAAGCTTTTGCAATTTTTAGGATTTTTTGAGATATTTGAATTTTTTGTGATGATCTTTTTTCAGGACTTTTTATGATTTTTATGATTTTTTTCAGCATCCTATGTGATTTTTTTAAGGTCTTTTTTCAGGATCATATTGGATATTTAGGGGATTTTTCAGGACATTATGCAAACTTTTAGAATTTTTTAGCTTCTTATTTGGTTTTTTAGGATTTTTCAGGACATTAAAATATGTACAAGTTGCAAGATTTGAATTGCCCCCAATGTCTAGCAAGGTAGGGACATTGTCAAAGGGGAAATGGACTTGTAGATGGATGAAGGCCAAGGGTCACTTGCATTAGATCTTTTTAGGTGCTAAGGACTATCCAAGAAATGGGATAACAATTTTTTTCACCAAGCTGAGGGACTGGACAAGACAATTATAAGGTAATGAGATAGTGCAGTGGATATAATGCGAGAAATGGACATGTCAAGAGGTTTTTCTTTGAAAACATGTTTTTTCATTGAACGTCCTTATTTTCATGAAGACCAAGATAGGGAATTTGATAGGAAAATGTTAGTATATGGATAGGAACAGGGATATGAATAAGGAAATGATAGGATAAGAAGTATGGACCAAAGGTTATGATAAGATAAACAATATGGATGAAAGGGATATAGGCAATGTGAAGCAGATAGGACATATGATGCTTCAAGGAAGATTTGTAACCGTGTCAAGATCAAAGTTGGGGAAAAGGAGATAAGATAATGGATATGAGAGGCATAGTATAATGGAGGACATGCTGAGGATAATGGAGGATAATGACAAGAGTAATGAAGGATAACACCAATGAAATCTTCCCCCAAGTATAGATTACAAGAAGTTCATAGAATTACACATGACGCCTATTTTCCAGGTTTTAATCATGGTACTTGCCCAAAGCATCTGTTTGCCAGGTTTTTAGTAGTAGACAAAATTATTTCTCTTGACTCTTTTTTTTGTGTTACCAAGACGCCTGTTTGAAGGAATGGATATGGATTTTGGGACACGAGGACCCAAAATGGATTTGGAAGATTGAAGACATTTAGATAGAGAGATAGCAACTTTGGATGCCAATTTGGACTTTTCTTTGGGACTCTGTGCTTCAAGGAGCTTCTTGGGAATCCACATGCTTTTTGATTTTTCATTATTTTGTGGGTCCTTAGAATGCATTGATTGCATAAGAGATTTAGGAACCCATATAGATTTTGACTTTATTTTTTGCTCAATGGGCCTTTGTGGCCTTTTGGAATTTTCTTTTAGGATCACATTTTTCTTTTTTTTGTACAAGTTGATGATACTGTACATGTTGATCCTTGATAGCATGTGGATTTCTTGAATTGTGGATTTTATTCTTGGCATCTAAATTTCTTTTAAAGGGAATGAAATTCATGGATGGATAGGAATTGTATGGAGGCATTTTGGATGGATGGAAGGTTCTCCAAGATATGTACCTTTTCTGAATTGTATTTGGGAAAGGGTAACTGGGTTGCAAGGTAGTGGAGGGAGGAATATATGGACCTAGGATGGATGGAAGGGTTGAAGGGGAAGGTATAGCTATGGATTTGGAGTTTGAAGGGATACCAACGCCTTGAGATAGAGAATTTTTATTAAGACCATGGCCATGAAAATTTTATTTTACATAGAAGGGTTGTAATATATCTTTGGCATGAAGGTCTAACCCTTTGAATTGATAATGCTTTCTTTGACTAGTAGGATACTTGCTACAAGATGTGAGTCCATTATTATGAGGTGTGTATGATATTGAAGAACTTATAGGATCATGAAGTGAACTAGACTCAATAGAACTAGGGGAACCCATTTGAAGTGTAAGGGGTTCATGAACAAATTCATAGATGTGCTTGGATCACAAGGGGGATCATGAAAAATAATGGGATCCTGCAATGGAATATGAGCAGTGACAAGATCATCTCGATCTAAAGGGATGATGTGATCTTGAGGAGAATCTAGAGGAATAATGAGATCTTTTGAAGGACATGAAGGTGAAGGGACACCTTGATATTGACTTGGAAAGGGAGGTCATGATCTTTCTTAGGAAGTGGAAGGTCGATGGGAGTTGGAAGGAGACTTTGGTCTTGAGCTAGAAGGGGATCATATTGGATAGTGGGGATAAGGATAGTGGGATCCTGATGAGGCTCAAGGGAAATGGGATCTTGGTAAACAATTGGGGGGATTGATCATCATTGGGATCTTGATTTTGATATGCTTTAAGAAATTTTTCTTCATGCTTTTTATCATCCTCTTGAAATGGGATAGGAATTTGGACATGTAAGGGGGATTATTGAAAGGGGTCAATGTTTTGACATGAAGGAGATGGACTTTGGATAGGACCCTCTTGAATGGGCTTGGTTAAAATTGGAGGACATGATGGAATTGGCTCAAAGGTTTCTTCAACATGAAAGGTCCTTAGGTTATGAAGAGGACTATCTTGCATTTCTTCTATGAATAGCCCTTGGAAGGTTGAATTATTGAAAGAGTCACTTGATTGAGATGGATGAGATTGCTCTTGGGAGGAATGCGAGAATGAAGGAGTGGAGGGAAACATGGATGTTTCTTAAAGGTTAATATCTTGAGTGGAAATAGGTATGTCATCCATGTGATTGTGCTGGGATGAGCCATTGCTAGACACAGGTAAATTATGTGTGTCATCCTCTTCATTTATAGGATCCATTTTTTGGAACTGAATTCTTTAGAACTTTAGATTTGAACTTGCACTACTTGATGGATCTTGTTAGTGATACCACATCATTATTTATTTTTTGGAAAGAATCTGGTGATTGAAAATGTGCCACAATAGGTTTTTCATTTATTATGCTTGATCAATGTTCAAAAGGTGGCACACTTGAACTTGTCTTTGTTTGATACAACCATGACCATGAATTGGAGGACATAAAAGGTCCCTCATGCAATGTTATTGTTTGTGATCTTGGCATTGATTGTCTTGTTTGCATGATTGACACTAGAGGTTGTGAAATTGTTTGAAGATCACTTGGTTGCATTAGAATGAAGATCGATTTGTAATTTGGTCGCGGCCCTAGTTGAATTATGTGACACTCTGGTTGAAGGATTTTTTTGGGAATTTGGTTGAATGATTGATTTTAAATTTGAGCACATGGAGACTGATTTGAAACTTGATTGAATTGAGCATGCTCTGTGACTTGGATGAAAAATGTTGGTGTTTGCAAATGATTGAATTGGGCTTTGTTAAAATTTTCATTTGCCTCATTGAGTTGTAAATAAGTTTTGGTATCTTTGCTTTCTCAATGAGAGATTGTGTCAATTTCACCAAAAGATTCACCTGGAAATCCAAGGAGTTTGGCCATCTCCTTTCCACTCTTTATTATCTTTTCAACCCTCTCTTCCAAGCTCTTCTTTTCTTTGTCCAATTTTGTTTGCAACTTTTGAATCATGTGTGCATGGATTTGATGCAATTTATTGTTTGGTTGTCTTGATGTCATTTGTCTTGGCTCAAAATATTGTTGTTGCAAAGGTATATCTTGTCTTTGATAAAAAGGTAATGTCACGCCCCGCTATGGAACCCAAGAGGACAAGCCAAATAACTACTAAGAGATGTGAATATATATATATTTTATATGAAATATTATAACTAATCTAAGTCCTCACAAGTTCCCTAACACCGCTATTAAAGAAACATAATCTAATCTATTCATTTACCCATTAAGGAATTGATTGATTAAATAAGTTTGCAATTCTTTCCTTTACTCTTAACATTAAGTTACATGTATAATCTTACCATCAATCCTAAAATTTTTACATGCATCCATGTGAGTTATCCTTTACTAAACTTATGACATTATTTAAACTATTCATTAAGCATTCAAGTGAAAGATAAAAATTTGATGGATATGCAATGCCCTATATACTTTATTATTTCATACGCATTTGTGAAACGTAGTAACCATAACCAAATATTAAATTATATAGCTATTTATTCGTAGATTCATTAATTCAGAATAGTTTTCCATAACCATGCATCAAGAGATAGCACATTCATTTGTAAATACATTATTTCATAATAATTCTAAGATCATTTCTTGGACACCAAAAGTAATAAAAGAAACGTGAATAATTACCCTAAACAATTATCTTTTGATATTGATAACATATAATATTTTCCCTTTACTTTTTCCTAGATCTACCCATTCCCTTATACATTGCTTTTAATTACATTAATATACATCATATCATCAGATCCAATGATTTACAAGAGATTTCTTTTACAAGAATGCACATGCATAAGCACATCTTTACATATAAAATAAGAAGTCTTCAAAATGGATAATCTAAAAGGAACAGGAGCCAAGAACATCCTTCTGACCATAGATAGTACCTTGAAATAATAAATGTTAACCACCCAACCATGTGGATCCAAAAAGATTCCACTCCCCCATGCTAGGAGACAGAGACCAAGGTCCATGCAAGAAGGTAACAACTAGGATACCCCTAAGGTGATGGTAGCCCTTCCCAAAACATAACACAATAGAAAACACAAGAAGATCATAAAGACATAAAGCACATTGGTAGGAACTCTAAGACACTCTAGGTGAGTGTCATCGCATAGCCCTCACCCCTTGGGTTACCCTGGTCAGCCACTCTGGGCCCCGACCCCGAAGTAGGCACATGAGGAACCGAACATCTCTCATAGGGACGAGACTGTCTGATTGTGCTATCACAATAGCACCTTATCCCACTCCCATCCATAGCCTTTACTAGTACTACTAGAATGGGTGAGGCTTATCTTAGTTAATGTTTAGTTCCCTTCCCATAAATTTTTATTGTTATCAATGGATTAAACAACTCTACAGTGGGTTACCCTGGTACTAGTTACTTAGGGCCCTGACCCCCACTATGAACCACTCACATAGTGTTCTTATGTTCCCTACCTTTAACAAAAATCAAAAGGGAATAATAGACCCACATAATAACCCATAGGAAGACATAACAATGTCACAACATCAAACAATTTAATTTAGGAAAGCACTAGTTGTCCTGAATCCTTTAGACAACCCTAAATCGCAATCGAGTACACAGATACTTAAAACACAACCACATTGCATCAAATGCATCACAAGGGATTCTCAAAAACATAATAGCATCATGAAACTCATAGAAACATAAATTATAACATCATAGTAACCTAGGATTGAGTTTAGGGGATCACTAAATAACCCTAGTCCACGAGACAATCCTAAACCCTAATCTGACATTCAAGATGGTAGATAACACATAAGAAGACATAAAAATGTACCAAGCATCAATTATTCTATAAAACCATATAATCGGTGCCTTTTGGTACCAACTCAAACCACAAAACATCATAACAAGATCATGTTGCAGAAAACACGCTGATTCTTGAAATTTGGCTAAGTCTGAAATTTCCTAAAACCTTCAAATTCTAGAATCTTTATTTGAACTCCTAAGAGGTTGAAACCACTCTCAAACATCCTAGAAGGTATTACATAAAATTTAACTTAAAGTATAATTACATTTTATGTTTCGCCCTAAGGCTGAAATCAGACTGAGACCACCCTAACCCATTTGGGTTCCCAAAATTATCCAAACTCTTGAGAGGGTTACAAAATATCCTAAACATAATATGATATGAAAAGTAAGTGTCCTACAAGTTTACACACCCCCTAGCGTCAACCAGGGGTGAACACGACACCCTAAGCCCTTATGGAAACCCTAAAAATCAAACTGGAAGAGTCCTGCACAGGTGGAACCCTAAGCTGCGCAGGTTGTAACCTAAGCTGCATAGGTGGTTACCCAAGATGCACAAGTGGTAAAACCTATGCATGTGGGGACTTCTGCGTAGGTGGTCACACATCCTACATAGGTGGTGCCCAGTTCTGTGCAGGCGGTCAGCACTATGTGCACTCAAGACATCAACCACCAGATTTGACTTTCCAGGTAAAATTGGATAAGATGGAGGCCTGGAAAGAAGAATCAGAGAGATACCCAGTTGATATCCCTTGTTTGTCTTTCCAAAAAATCCCTCAAACCCATCCTACCTTCATGTTAAACCTATTTAGTTCCTGCCCATTGGTGCAAGGTGCAGAAGGTGACCACCAGAAGACATTATTCTAACAAGACGTAAGTCTGCATAATATCAATAGAAGGAGGTTCTATCTAAAAGCCAATACATTTAAGGTGACAATAAATTATCTAGCATAAGGTATTCATTCATTATTCCATTCCTAAAAGAAGGCATAATATCAAAACAAACATAGAAGATATCCATTGATCACATAACTATAGCAAACAGTAAAATAGCCACATCAAAGCGTAGCATACACATGAATAGGATTCTCTTTCCGAGTAGAGCTTACCTGGAGTCCTGCGGAGAAACCTTTGAAGCAAATCCAATTCCACTCCAGCCAGGTCTAATCTCCTCAAACCTTCCAAACACAAAGATATTCTCCAAATGCTTCCACCAACCTTTCTAATAGTTTCATATATATAGTTCTCTGTATATATTATCCTCTATTTTCTTTCTCACTCTTTACTTCAAAAAATCCTTACATAAATATGTGGTAGGATTGGTTGCTCTGGAAGTTTCAACTGATGCAACCATCCACAAACCATTTTTTGGTTATTAGTTTGGATTTCAATAGTCCTTAGATGAATTAATATGTAGATAGTTTCCCGAGGATTCTTTTAGTTTATTTAGCACTTTAGTTACTATTGTTTTATTTTTATGTTGTAAGTAAATTATTTTATTTTACTCTCACTATCACTTTAGATAAAGATTAGTTACTTTCTTTCTTTAAAGAACAATAAGTAATTTACCTTTTTTTTATCCAATGATGAAGTGGTTTTAATTACACACAATAGTTAATCCCTTCATTATAATTATGAGGACATAAATAAATAAATACATAAACACACATTAAAACATATTTATATAAACATATTAATATATATAGATATATATAGACATATGCATATGTGTGCACCCATATGCCTATGTATATATATATCCATGCAAATATTACTATTATAATCATGCTTTAATGAACACACTTAGAAAAGGCTTATTACCATATATTTAATTCCATAAGATCATCAAATTATTACTAACTGATAATCCAACCAAAAAACTATTTTCACCTAGTCCTAGGGACTATAATGAATATCCTCAATGATCAAATACCAAGAAACCATAATCGGACATCAATCCATAATCAAAGGAAAAAAAACCCAAAAGACCCAACCCAGGAACAAGGATTAGGGATAGGCATAATCTTGTGGGACCAGGTACTGTCTCCATAACAAAAATAATGATCGAGGATTTTGGGGCACGCTCAGACCTATGAAGCTAGGTGAAGTTGATGCCTAGTACCTGCAAGCTTGCATCACCGAGAAGAAAAACATGGGCATTGATGTACATATTAAAGAAGACATTGTAGACAAATGATTGGGATTAATACATCATGTGGACCTCATCCATGTGAGAAACTACGAATTCATCTCAAATCATGAGGACACATCATGTATATAGACACACACACACACACACACACACACACACAAAGAATGTAACATGAGGGTTAGAATCTTGAGCATTGGGTTAGTGAATAATCGATACTAACAATAACACATCATAATCATAATAAATGTCCTAAAATCATTAAGTGACATACAAGATCCATTGAAAGTAACTTTAATAGAAGCACATATCACATAACATCCTAACTGTGTTCAGAAAGGTACCTTTAGACAATATGTCTGATATTAGAATTATCAGGTGCAAGCTGATGAAATCATTATAAATAACTTACAGGAAAACAAGTAGTAAGCTATAAGGAAACATCTAAAGATCTTACTTCATTAAAAAAACTTGTATTAGGGTTAGAGGGGTATTACATCCTCCCCCCTTAGATTTGAATTACTCCTAGAAGTCAAAAGAGATGAAATGAACTATACACATAAGTTGTAAACTGTTATCAAATAGAATTGCAATATTACTTCTCTAGTACCTACTTTAATGACTGCAGGCATAATTCTCCTATGAGGTGTGTTGATAAATCCTATCTTATTATAGTGTAGATTAACTTGGTTCCAAGGGTAAGAGACTTTCAAAAGAATTACCTATCTGATTCTTTCACTTTATGCTGTAAATTTGTCAAAATATACGAGATTAGAGTATTATTTCAAAATTACTTCAACAATATTGTCATCAACTTCAAATTCTAAGGTATTCATGTTTACTCACTAACATCAATATATTAGAAAAATTTATGTTTTACCAATTGAAATTATAACTTCCTTTCCCAACGTCAAAGTCCCTATCTATGGTAACTAATATAAAAGATGGAATTTATGATACATTTTCCCATTTTTGAGATCCAATCTAATCCTACACAATACAAAATATGAGACTTTATTCCCAATAGGATTCTAAAATTTGCGTTCCTCACCAACTATGCATGCCAGACAAAGAGGGGTATATAAAATTTATATATATTATTTTCATGAAGGGAGTACAACAAACAATTATGATTTACTTTTGCAATCATGAAACTACAATAACCCAGACACTCAAAACTTACCATTTGCATTAAAGCGTAGTTTTATATGAAATATTTCAGAAGACATAAAACAACTTCTTTTAGCCAGTAAATAGTATTCATTTTCCTCATGATATAAACGGGCTTCTAATAACTTAAGATACATACACACTTTACAATACATATATTCTAAGTCTTTTCTCATATTAGTTGCAGTGTTTAATTTCTAAAAACACATTCATACCCCTAGAGGGGATTTAATCAAACTCCAATTTACTGCACCATTATTCATTAAGATAGGATCCCTTCTTAATGCTTACTAGTTATATGCACACCTTTTCCTAAACTTGCATGTCAGGCAGTCTCCATATAACATTTACTTAATTGTCAACAACAATGTAAAAGAGTTCCAACTTTTTTCCCTATTTCATAATGATTATAGACCCATCAAGAAAAGGAAATAAGCATGTGATTCCTACTACTATTTTCATAACTACAACAATTAAATTAACCAATGTGCATAACCGGAATTTGTTTCCATAATACTTATCTAGGATCCTAACCATTCACTAGGCATCTAGAAAGACATATATTTATTAAAACAACTTCCATTGTTAGTATAGATAACCCATTGTCCTACATACTCCTCTCTAGACTTTCTTTATTGCTAGCTTAACTACATGCATAAATAATATAGCTTCTTACCAAAACAGGGATAAAAATTCTTCTTCCAAAATGCAAGTGTGAATTATAGCCTATGATAAGATCTTGGGGACGTAAGTCCTTCACCCAAGGTTTTCCTAATTAAGCATTTACCAATTTTCCTGGTATATAATTTCCTTGTCTAAACAATGTTAGTCCTTCAAAACTTATTTCTTAAGAGGGAAGAGAGAGACAAAGAGAAATACATATGGCAATATGTTATTCGTTCCTTACATTTCAAGTTCCTACTTCAAGAAGTCACAAGAGAGGGGAAAAGAGAGAGATCATTTAAATGTTATTATATAGAAAACTATCTATTACAACCTTATTCACTCATATGTCCTAGTTTCTCCTTTCACACAATGATCTATGCTGCGACTCTCTTTCAATTTTTGCCAACTATAAGAGAAAAATTCATTTAAACCAAGACACGACACCAATTTTTTTTTTTTAATATCTTTCCTAGGTAAAAATTATTAGCCATGAACTTTAATTATTACCATTTTAGTCCTATAAGAATAAAATCAAGTACTATCATAATCATTTCTTTCTTTGCATGAAAGGTGCAAAGGCAATTAATTTCTAAGAAGGTAGTCAACTAGGCATTTATAAGAAAATAGAGTTCACAACAAATAAAATATATAATAGGTAGGGTTAGAAGATAATATTACCTTCAAAGAATCAAGTATCCTTTTTACTTTTAGCTTTCCTAGAGATAACAATGTTGTTTATCAACAAGGAGATGACACACACAAGTATAAGGAATTCTTTAACATTCTATTTATAGAAAGCATCCTTTTAACACATCACTAATTTCAGAATGCAAAATCATAAGTTATAATATAACTCAATCATAGAGGAATCGATATACCTTTATAAGACATTGTATCATAAATACAAGAAACAAAGCCTTCATTTCCTTAGATTCAAAATTTTTTGGCATACAGATGAAAACAAAGGAGACAAAGATAAAATATTCAATGTTATGCATAAGTGAACTATGATTCCCAGAGTTCCCAGTGTGGAAACCTAGGGTTCTAATACCAAGATGTCACGCCCCGCCAGGGAACCCAAGAGGACAAGCCAAATAACTACTAAGACATATGAATATTTTTTTTTTTATGAAATATTATAACTAATCTAAGTCCTCGTAGGTTCCCTAACACCTCTATTAAAGAAACATAATCTAATATATTCATTTACCCATTTAGGCATTGATTGATTAAATAAGTTTGCAATTCATTCCTTTACTCTTAACATTAAGTTACATGTATAATCTTACCATCAATCCTAAAATTTTGACATGCATCCATTTGAGTTATCCTTTACTAAACTTATGTCATTATTTACACTATTAATTAAGCATTCAGGTGAAAGATAAGCATTCGATGGATATGCAATGCCCTATATACTTTATTATTTCATACGCATTTGTGAAATATAGTAACCATAATCCAATATTAAATTCTATAGCTATTTATTTATAGATTCATTAATTCATAATAGTTTTCCACAACCATGCATCAAGAGATAGCACATTCATTCATAAATACATTATTTCATTTTAACTCTAAGATCATTTCTTGGACACCAAAAGTAATAAAAGAAACGTGAATAAGTACCCTAAACAATTTTCTTTTCATATTGATAACATATAATATTTTCCCTTTCCTTCTTCCTAGATCTACCCATTCCCTTATAAATTGCTTTGAATTACATTGATATACATCATATCATCAGATCCAATGATTTACAAGAGATTTATTTTACAAGAATGCACATGCATAAGCACATATTTAAATATAAAATAAGAGGTCTTCAAAATGGATAATCCAAAAGGAACAGGAGCCAAGAACATCCTTCTGACCACAGACATTACCTCAATATAACAAATATTAACCACCCAACCATGTGGATCCAAAAAGAGTCCACTCCCCCATGCTAGGAGACAGAGACCAAAGTCCACGCAAGAAGGTAACAACTAGGATACCCCTAAGGTGATGGTAGCCCTTCCCAAAACATAACAAATAGAAAACACAATAAGATCACAAAGAAAACAAGCACATTGGTAGGAACTCTAAGATACACTAGGTGAGTGTCATCGCATAGACCTCACCCCTTGGGTTACCTTGGTCAGCCACTCTAGGCCCCGGCCCCCAAGTAGGCACATGCAGAACCAAACATCTCTCATAGGGACGAGACTATTCAATTGTGCTATCACAATAACACCTTATCCCACTCCCATCCGTAGCCTTTACTAGTAGTACTGACATGGGCGAGGCTTATCTTAGTTAATGTGTAGTTCCCTTCCCATAAATTTTTATTGTTATCAATGGATTAAATAACTCCATAGTGGGTTACCCTGGTACTAGCCACTTAGGGCCCCGACCCCCACCGTGAGCCACTCACCTAGTGTTCTTAGGTTCCCTACCTTTAGAAAACATCAAAAGGGCATAATCGACCCACATAATAACCCATAGGAAGACATAAAAATGTCACAACATCAAACCGTTTAGTTTAGGAAAGCACTAGTTGTCTTGAATCCTTTGGACAACCCTAAACCAAAATCAAGTACATAGATAGTTAAAACACAACCACATTGCATAAAATTCATCACAAGGGATTCTCAAAAACATAATATCATCATGAAACTCATAAAAACAAATTATAACATCATAGTAACCTAGGATTGGGTTTAGGGGATCACTGAATAACCCTAGTCCACGAGACAGTCCCAAACCCTAATCTGACATTCAAGATGGTAGATAACACATAAGAAGACATAAAAATGTACCAAACATCAATTATTCTACAAAACCATATAACCATTGCATATTGGTACCAACTCAAACCACAAAACATCATAACAAGATCATGTTGCAGAAAACACGCTGATTCTTGAAATTTGGCTAAGTCTAAAATTTCCTAAAACCTTCAAATTCAAGAATCTTTATTTGAACTCCTAAGAGGCTAAAACCACACTCAAACATCCTGGAAGGTATTACATAAAATGTAACTTAAAGTATAATTACATTTTATGTTCCGCCGTAAGGTTGAAATCAGACTGAGACCACCCTAACCCTAATCTGGGTTCCCAAAATTATCCAAAATCTTGAGAGGGTTCCAAAAGATCCTAAACATAATACTATATGAAAAGTAAGTGTCCTACAAGTTTACACACCCCCTAGGGTCAACCTCAGGTCAACACAACACCCTAAGCCCTTCTGGAAACCTTAAAAATCAAACTAGAAGAGTCCTACACAGGTGGAACCCTAAGCTACGCAAGTAGGAACCCTAAGCTGCACAGGTGGTTATCCAAGTTGCATAGGTGTTACAACTTTCATAGGTGGGGACTTCTATATAGGTGGTCATGCATCTTGCATAGGTGGTGCCCAGTTCTACGCAAGGGGTCAGGACTGTGTGCACTCAAGACAACAACCACCAGATTTGACCTTCCGAGTAAAACTGGATAAGATGGAGGCCTGGAAAGTAGAATCAGAGAGATACCTAGTTGAGATCCCCCATTTCTCCTTCCAAAAAATCCTAAAAACCCATCCTACCTTCATGGTAAACCTATTTAGTTCCTTCCCATAGGTGCAAGGTGTAGAAAGGTGACCACCAAAAGACATTATTCTAACAAGACGGAAGCCTGCATAATATCAATAGAAGGAAGTTCTATCTAAAAGCCAATACATTTAAGGTGACAATCCACAAAGAGGAACAGATAAATGATAGTACATAAACATTATCCATCATAAGGTATTCATTCATTATTCCATTCCTACAAGAAGGCATAATATCAAAACAAACATAGAAGATATCCATTGATCACATAACTATAGGAGACAGTAAAACAACCACATCAAAACGTTGCATACACATGAACAAGATGCTCTTTTTGGTTAGAGCCTACTTGGAATCCTACGATGAAACCTTTGAAGAAAATCCAATTCCACTCTAGCCAGGTCTAATCTCCTGAAACCTTCCAAACACAGAGATATCCTCCAAATGCTTCCACCAACCTTTCTAATAGTTTTAGATATATAGTTCTCTGTATATATTATCCTTCATTTTCTTTCTCACTCTTTACTTCCAAAACTCCTTACATAAATATGTGGTAGGATTGGTTGCTCAGGAATTTTCAACCGATGCAACTATCCACAAACCATTTTTTGGTTATTAGTTTTGATTTCAATAGTCCTTAGATGAATTAATATGTAGATAGTTCCCCGAGAATACTTTTAGTTTATTTAGCACTTTAGTTACTATTGTTTTATTTTTATGCTGTAACTTAATTCTTTTATTTTACTCTCTCTACCACTTTAGATAAAGATTAGTTACTTTCTTTCTTTAAAGAACAATAAGTAATTTACCTTTATTTTATCCAAGGATGAAGTGGTTTTATTTACACACAATAGTTAATCCCTTCATTATAATTATGAGGACATAAATAAAAACACTTACATTAAAACACATTTATATAAACATATTAATATAATCATATATATATAGACATATGCATATGTGTGCACCCATATGCCTATGTGTATATATATCCATGCAAATATTACTATTATAATCATGCTTTAATGAACACACTTAGAAAAGGCTTATTACCATATATTTAATTTCATAAGACCATGAAATTATTACTAACTGATCCAACCAAAAAACAATATTCACCTAGTCCTAGGTACTATAACGAATATCCTCAATGATCAAATACATACATAAATGATTCCTTTAGACAATATGTTTGATATTAGAATTCTCAGGTACAAGCCGATGAAATCATTATAAACAACTTACAGGAAAACAAGTATTAAGGTATAAGGAAACATCTAAAGATCTTACTTCATTCAAAAAACTTGTATTATGGTTAGAGGGGTATTAAAGGTAATTGTGATTTTCCTCGGGATGGAAACATTAGTTGATAAGTTTCTTGTTGCCTTTTGGATGCTTGGAACCTAGTGAAGATTGACATGATTACTATATGCAAATGCAAGATTTTTGACTTTTTTTGAGACTTTTAGGATGAAAATGAAACCTAAATATGCAAGGACTTTATGAAAATACAAATTTGGACTTTGGATGATGTATGCAAAGCAAACTATGGCTTAATGCAATTTATTTGTTTAGATATTTGGAAATGCAACTTTTGAAATGCAAGGAGCTTATGCAAAATGCAATCTAAGGCTTATGCAATGTTTTTTTTTTTGGTTTTTTGGACTTTGACAAAAAAATTTCGGAAAGGAGACAAACCTAAGAGCATAAGCTTATGAGGTTGAATAAGAATCCTGAATTGAAAAAGGGGATTGAGGGATAAGGGACAATTTTGATAAAAAGAATTATGTAAAATCCATCACGACAAAGGTGGATTGTTACCAATTGATAAGGGGGGGTTTGAAATTTTTGGGACAAAGGGGACCAAGTCAAGATCCTATTTTCAACGCCATAAAGAAATGTTCCATGATTTGGATACTTTCTAGGATTTTTTTGCAAAGTTTTTACAGAGGATCTAAGATGAGCTATGTATGCAAGAGGACTATGATTAGGACCTATGCAAGAGGGACTATAATGTGGATTATGATGAGGCCTTAAATGCAAGGGACTTTATGAAATGCAAATGCAAGGAGATTAGGACATGAATATGCAAGATGAAGACTATCAAGCATGCCAATAGGTTCCAAGTGAAAATTTTAAGGTTCCATATGTTTACTCAAGGACAAGATATGTTTGGACCATTTGATTATTTTTGAAAATGATTTGGAAAAAGTGTTCTTTAAGAAGAGTGTTTTTAAGATTTTTTCATTTTTATTAAAGTTTGAAACACTCACATAAGACACATCATTGAGAATGGCTTTTGTAAAAAGGAACAAACACACCACATCCTAAAGATAGCAAGGACCATATCTGTTGAATCCCCACTTGAACCAAAGTTTATCCATGCTTGCTAATAGTAGACAACTTAGAAGCTTGGAGGCACAGGCTCCTCCTTACAGTGCAATCACTTCTTAGGCACTCCAAGCTTCGAATCCCAAGGGTCATCACTTCCCAAGGGACTATTGTCTCAACTAATAGTCACAAAAGTGTGGGGTTTGTTACTTGGGCTCTAACCTTCCATGCCAATAGATAGAGGGTTTTTGGATACTACAACAAAGATTTTAGTGAGGGCATCCATTTAGGTGGTTATACATGTGATAGATTAGCCACATTGTGGAGGCCTCCCAGCCTACAAAAGTTACGTTATGTAGGTTTTTACGCACCACAAGGGTGCTGAGGGAGATATTCTTCCTATTATAACATATTAAACACCTGTTCATTGTGAGATTAATCACAATGACATATTTTCTATACCGGTTTGGAAGGGCTTGGCTTTAGCCTATTATCGGTTGGGCAATCCACTCTCACCAGCTTTGTTAAAGCACTTGGGAGGTAGCCACACTAAAGGACTTGCATGGATTTCTCTTACACCCAAGATCTATGAAGGAGAGGGGAGAGGATACATTCATACATTTCAGACACATAAATGAAATGATTCATTTTAGAGAACCAAGATGAAGTGTTTTCTAACTACTAAAAGCACACATGAAAGTTTCAGAAAACACACAAGGTCTTCTACAAATGTCCTGCATCAAAATCGTTAGTAGTTTTATGATTCATTCATCATCCCACAATTTCCAAAATGTTGCACAACTCATCAGTAACATAGAAATTCAGTATACTAAGTGCGAAAATAGATTTAGGAATGTAGAAAATTTTAAACTTGCATGAAAAATGTCAATTTTACCACCTGCGTAGGAACAAGATACCACCTGCACAGAACAAGGGTACCACCTACGCAGATTCAGGGTACCACCTATGTAAAAATAGGCTACCAACTACGCAACTTCTGACCACCTGCGTGGAACGTGTAACCAAGTGCGCAACAACTGATCAAAACCCTAAAAAGTGGTAAAAACTCACAAAATCAGAGGTCTTTTCCACATCTAAGCATGTAAGACTATCATAAAAACAACTAGGGATAATTCCTTATGCCATTTATGATTTATTTGAAAATATTGAAATCACTTTTGAAACCCTAATTAGCCTTTGTGTGCATTAAACCAATTTTGGAACACCTTAAGGAAGAAATCTGCATTTGATCCTAAACTAGTTCAAAGTTCATTTTATCTTCCCAAATCAGGGGTGCATGTTAATTTTAGGTTCCTTATCAACTGAAGAAACTTGATTTTTCATAATGTATTCCTTTTGAACCCCTAGTTAGGCTAGATTGTGAATTTGATTGAAATTGGAAAAACCTTGATTGCATGCAACCCTAAACTAGGTGAAGTTCATTTTAAGAGCCCAAATCAGATGTGAGAGTTCATTTTAGGCTTGCAAATTGAAATGTGAGGTTCATTAACCAAGTTAGGGTTCATTTTCATTGTTTAGGGTCCATTTTCACCTTATAAAAAGATGAAAACCAGAAAAGAAAGCTGACAAATGCAGAAATGCTTCCTAAACTTGTAGATACTGATCTTAAACCCTAAATATGGATCCTATTTAACCAACTACGTAGCTAAGTAGCCAACTACACAGATCTGGGTGCCAAGTGTGTAGGTCTAGGTCCCAACTATGCAGGACTTGCAACCAACTACGTAGAATCAGTGACCACCTGCACAAAATTAGTGACCACCTGCGCAGAACCTATAACCACCTACGCAAATTTTGTAACCACCTGCGCAAAACTCTTCCAAAACCTACAAAATGCACAGAAACACAAAAAATTTATTAGTTAGGCATGTTTCACGTCGGGTTCACCAAATGTAAGACCATAAAAAGGCATGAAAAGCATATCTAGGTAACAACAAAACCTAAACAATATGCTAACCTATCTAATCTAACATTAGAGCCATTGAAATAGGAATTCATAAACAATATGCAATGAAAACATAAAAAATCCCTTCAAATGATGCTCAAATGTCTTCCTTTCTTCTCCATAAAGGTAGATTATGTTTCTCTTTGACAAACACAATTCCACAAAGAACTTTGAAAGCACAAGTTGATAATGAGAATACTAGGACATAGTGGTACAAACTTGAAAGAGTGGAAAGCATCTCAACTTATAGAAAATGAGAAGCAATTAGGTGAATTAGAGTGCATAAATCAAATGCACAATGGAGGGAAAAGAAGGTAGGATTCTTGGAAGCACGATTAGGGGGAAAATGAATGAAGAGATATTGAAGATATTGAAGAAGCACCTTAATAGGGATGTGAATCCTCAATTAAGGGATATCACAATTAGGTGAGATTAGGAGGATTTAATTCAATAAATAAATCAATATTCCTCACAAATATAAATTAGTATTTATGAAATTATAAAATCCCATAAATTGGAATTAGGAAATTTATTAATTAAAATTTAATTAATTGTGAAGACTTAGGATAAAGGGAATAAATAAAGTTAATTTATTTATTCAATTAGGAAATAGGGATAAACTATGGGTTATTCATCCCAAGAGGATAGATTAGGGGATTATCAATCAAATTGAAGGTATTATTGTTGAATTAAAATGATTTTGATAATATTGATAAGGATTAGGATCAATTCCAAAGATTCTAGAATAGTTTAGGAAATCACGAGGCATCCATGAGCTTTGACAATGCATCGAGATAATGATATTTAAAAATGATTGAATAATGCCAATGAAATTTGATGACATCATAGGATTGAAATAGAAATGGGGAAATATCGATGAACTTGGACAATGTTCTCAAAATAATAATGATCAGAAATAGCATTGATGATCTTTGTCAATACTATTGAACTGATAATGATAGATTGATAACAATAACATTGATGAACTTCAACAATGTTATCAAATAGCTATTGAAAAGGATACAAAGCATCGATGAACTTGGAAAAATATCATAAAATGATGACAAGATTGATCAGATTTGGAAGAGGGTTTGATCGATTCGAGAATTGAGTTAATTAGGCATCAATGATCTTGGACAATTCCATAGAATGGTTGGAGTGAGTCAAAACAATTATGAAAATGATTAGGAATGGAATAGAATAGGTTTTAATTGATTTAAGATGATTTGGAATGGTTTAGGATGGAATAGGATTGATTTAGGATAAAAAAGGATCAGTTTAGGGTTGATCAGAATCGATTAGGAAAATGATCGATTTGATAAAGAGAGTAGAAATATTAGTAAATAATTGAACAATTTTGCAATATTCAATCATCAACGAAAGACACAATGTTTTCATATAATAAATATCATACGCGCAACATAGAGGAATAATTAGGTCACAAAACAACGTTTCAATTGTAATGATAAAATTGTTAAAACACGTAGACTAGCAAGCTCGAACTATTTTTAGGTGTCTACATTTTGTCCCTCTTTGATACATGCAATTATGAGCATTGTGTCAAAGAATATTGAAGAAAATCACATTAGAACATGCCCCAGTGATAACGGGATATATAGGTGCCCCCTCAAGAAATCGACCAAAAAATGCAAATGATAGGTCGATTTGTCAACAATGACGAGACAGATCCACAACAACAAACAGATTAAAAATCAGAGGTCAAATGAAAATGATATGAGGTGCAGATTGAAAAAAGCATCATGACCAATACAAAAGGAAAGGGTTGCACATCCATCTAGGCAACCAAGAGGCTATAAAAAGGGGGATTTGGAGGTCATTTTCACTCTCATATTTGGAGGAATTTGAGCTCTGTAGCAAGGGGGATGGATCAATTTCCAGTGGTGAATCAGCACGGGGAATGGGTGCACAGGTCTTGATAGTAGGTAGACATGGGACCCAAGGTGAGTACATCTAAGCCTCTCAGTTATTTCTAGGTTTGCACAGGTTTCTAGGCAGTTTAGGGGTCAAAAAGGGGTCCAACAGGGTCTGTAGGGGGTCCACATGTGCCTCCTATCTAGGTCACATGACCACCTATGCAGGTCATGTGCCCACCTATGTAGAAATCCTAGGTGGGATGACCACTTGCATTGCCTACGCAGGTGGTAAGACAAGCTGCGCAGTTGGTAAGCCAAACTACATAGTTGGTAAAAGCAACTACAAATGTGTTGAAACAAGGTTTGGGGGGTCCTAAACCATCCAAAAATTTACTAAATAGGTCATGACTCTAGGAAAAGGTGAAAATTAGGTCAAAGTTGGTCAAGCTAGTACTAGGTTGGTCAACAAGTAACATATAGTACAAAAAGTTGACCAAAGTTGCACAGTGATCACAGGAGGAGCTTGCAATTACACAGAGACGGGAGAGCAGATTGACATGTCTAGATATCAAGCACTGTTTGTAATAACTGAGTGGGGGGTGGGGGGGTGAATCAGTGGCCTCAAAAATTTATCCAATTAAACTTTAATCCACCAATC